>JAUBOD010000924.1:6959345-6990682 GCA_032353885.1 Nothura maculosa
CAGAGCAGTGGAACAGGCTGCCCAGGGAGGTTGTGGAGTCTCCTTCTCTGGAGGTCTTCAAGACCCGCCTGGATGCCACACTGTGCCATGTGCTCTAGGTATGCCTGCTTGAGTGGGAAGGTTGAACTAGATGATCTCTAGAGGTCCCTTCCAACCTTGAAGATTCTGTGATTCTGTGAATGCATATGTCACCAGACATTTCTATCTAGTTGGATACTACAGCCAAATGTTCCCTAGTCTTATTCTTCTTCATTAAAAATTACTTCAAAGAAGAATGAGATTTATTTGCAATAGATATCTGTAGGAATGTCCCAAAAACTTGTGTTCAAAAAGAAGATATTTTTATATCAATTTTGGTGACATTGTCATTTAGAAGTAACTCCTTCATAGTCAGTACACCCTGATATTTGCTGATGTACAGTCTTCAGGGCACTTCTTTTTGAAAAGATGCCTGTCAAGACAGTGAGCAATAAATATACCGACTCCAAAGCAAAATTAATAGGAAAGAAGTTCTTGACTTACCCACAGGCTTCTGCACAATACCCCTGGCATCCCTAAGCAACTTGCCACACACACACACACATACCACAGAACGAAAACAGATAGGTATGATCCATCTAGCATGGAACACTTCTAATGAAAGCATTATGCTCCTAAATGAGTGCTATCCATTACCTACTTTTTAAACTGGATGAAAAATCATGTTACTTTCACCTAATATGTGCCAAACTAAAGGCACAGTAAAATTGGCATTGTAATATATGAGTTCTTTGACAGTAGTATTAGTCACATCTTATAACCTGACCTTTCTACTGGCAGAGACATTCAGTAAGGCAGGGGGGAAGGGGAGGCAAGCAGTTTCAGTAGTAAGAAACTAGGTTACATCAGCCACTCACTTAACAAGAAAAATTCTCCATTGACAATTTCTCCCCTCAATGCAATACCTTCAGTGCTTATATTTGCCTCCATATACTCAAGAATATTCCAAAAATCTTCTTCAATGCTAAAGAAATTGGTGACACAAAACCAAAATGGTGACCACACCACTATGGTGGTCTAAATGAGATCCTAAACTGTAAAGGATTTACAAGTTTCATCATTCAAACAACAGCTTGAGGAGGCACTGAAATTGAGGAGCCTGCTTCAGGAACACAGCCTTATTCCTCTTGCTTTCTAACGCAACAGCAGCACATGCAGTTTGTTACTGACCAGTGCTAGCTACAGGTAGGATTTTCAAAATTAACCTAATAGATTTCCAGCAGTGAAAAATTCAGCCTCTTTTTCCAAGAAAGAGGAAAAATATTTGTGGCAGTGTTCACTTCTCCTTGCACCTTTAACAAAGAGCCAATAGTCCTGATCAAGCTCTTAATACCAAGTGCCAGAGATCCGCATTGTACTTACAATGCATGCACATGTGTGGAAGAGAATGAGGTAAATAAAGCATGGGGGAATTTCCTGGTTTATGAATTACAGAAAAAGTATTTTCAATGACCATAGGCAGTAGTTGAAGATCATTCATCTTCTTTAATTATCTTTTGAAATGTTCTTGATTGTATAAATTCATTTTGAGCTGAGACTCTAATCACAGCATATTTTTGCTAGTTAACTTTGATTTAATCGATAAACCTGTCATTCTTTAACAGTAAAAGGAGTAGAGGAAGTTCTTTCCAAAGAATCAGGAATCCTTTCCTGTTTTCCTCAAGCATGAACAAATGCCTCCACAGTGCTGACTTTTCAAATATAAAGAAAATCACTAGTGAAATAGATAGGAGAGTAAATTTACATAGGAATGTAAAACGAAATGGGATTTTGACATTTTCACTGGAAATAATGACAATAACTGTGGGTAAAATCACTATCTGATGATGGAATGAAATGAAAGCAACAACACATATGTTTAACAAACAGGTAGGAAAAGAGTTAGGTAGTACCAAAATGAAATAAAAGCTACAAAGCACAGGAAATTTACAGGGAAGGAATATAGCTCTGAAAAAAAAGAAAATCAATGACTGGCAGCATTAGGACTATCAGGAGGAGTACATATCACAAAATTTTCTTAGAATTTTTCCAGAGAAAACTATATTAAAATTGTTCATAATAACTTAGAAAAAGGAGTCTTCCAGTAAACTTTTCTGTTTCACATGTAAGAAAAAATAGGATAAAACAGTTTGTGTCATATAAAGATTACCTTCCTCAAACCATACACAAAGAAGCAAAAAAGTCTGTTTTTATACAGCATACTTTCACAACTTAAACCTCAGATTTCTAATACTCATGTGGATTCTGAACTTACTGAAGCCAATTTTTAATAAACTGAAGATGGCAATGAAATTCTAGAATAACTGAAGTATGCAAAAGTTGCTAGCACAGATTTATGGAGGGCAAAGGAAAGGACAGAAAAGTGCAGGGAGATAATGCTTTCAGCTCTGACCCCAGCCATAAAACAACCTGCCATGGTACAAGCTATGTATGAAGTGTGCCAACCTAGCCACATCATAATGATGTTCAAGGTTGAGTTGCCTTTCATGAACATTGTAGCAATATTGAGAAAGAATATAATAAGAGAAATAAAGGAAAACGTGAATTGACTTGCCTGACAGTACTCCTAAATAACCCACAGCGATGGATTTCATCAAAATAATTTCTTCTGACAGCTGACGATCAAATTCATGGAAAATGTCTTGTCAAACAAATTTAATATTCTTCTTAGCTGATATTAAGAGGGCCTTAGTTGGGCAGTAGGTAATTTCAGCATCAGTCATGGTATTCTATAACAGCATGTTCCCTAATAAATCTCTACACAAACTTAGATATAGTTAATTATCATAACCAGCTAGATACGCAAGTGGGCAAGATACTCTAGTTTCCTTAAACTTAAAAAATAAAACTCCATGAACAAGCTGATTCACAAAAAATAAAATGACATCTATCAGACATCTTCCAGATGTTCAGTAGTAACCACAGCAATATAATGGGTAAACAATTCAATTAAACATATAAACTCATTTTAAAATAACCTTCCTTCTGCTACAAGGGAGGCCTATGTTTGTGCACAGTGTCAGATTCAAAGAGATCATAGTTCTCCATGGAATAAGGGACTATTGATGAAGGGAGGTACCAAAATGAATGGCATTCAATATGTAGATGTTACCCCTGTCTATCTAAACACTGGGGACTCTCTATTCAACCAGAAAGTCTTGTTCTTTGTCTCATGGCTGTAGTGCAACCTCACAAATGAGACAGAGTTTACAATTTCAGGCTCCAAAACCACAAGAGAAGCATACTGCAATATTTTTTAAAAAAAAATGTGAAAAGATTGAAAAAAATTAAGCCTGATTTGTTTCTAAATATACTCTTATTCATATTCTTAGAAAATCCATAAAACTATTCAAAGGGAGATGTCATGTATGCTATGAAAGTCTCTTAATATTGTAAAGGTCATTTGTCCTCCTTCATGTATTTTTTTAACCTCTCCTTTTGTCTTATCACTTAATTCAAG
The DNA here is from genome assembly GCA_032353885.1 of Nothura maculosa. Taxonomy (NCBI): domain Eukaryota; kingdom Metazoa; phylum Chordata; class Aves; order Tinamiformes; family Tinamidae; genus Nothura; species Nothura maculosa. The sequence continues at coordinate 6,962,845 of JAUBOD010000924.1, forward strand.
TATTAAGTAATTATTGCCTCAGTATTTCTCTACATACTGTGTTTTTTCTGCTCCATATGCATGTTATCACCACACACATGCATCATAGATGTGGGATTAATATAGAGAAATATAGAGGTTTACGGGAAAGACTGGGAAAACCCCTTAATAATATGACTTGAGTACAAATACTAGATCACCTAACCAGACAAGTTAAAAATAATATCCAAGGACTACTTTTTCCCTATGTCTCTTAAATTAATATAGTTTCTCTATGTTTCTTTTTTGGCCATCCAAAGATAGAAAATCCTGACACACTATGTGACATTTTAAATTAAAGGTAGATCTCTCAACCATCATAAAATATGAGCTTAGAATCACCATACCTGTGGCCTAAAGTCTAAGCAATTGATCTCAAAGCTATTACCTTCCTGCAGCAGTGGAATTACAGCTGCTCTGAGGTAAAGATAGCATCTAATTCTCCAGCATTAATCCACACATTCTTTACACTATACAGATTACACAGAACTGTCAGGACAGCAGCAAAACTACAGGAGGCCGGATTTATGCTATGGTAAGCTGTAAGCAGAGTGTATGAACTTTCATATATCTCTTCGAATTCCTACCTGTGCACCATTTTTGGCTGCAAGTCCCCTTGTAAAGGAAATAAATGTTCCAGGTGGTATTTCCATCACTTAAATCAACAAACCTACAATGTAAGTAAGAAAAGTTGCATTAAATTTCGTTACGTTATTCAGAAATTCATCATTTTAAACTGAAAAGACCTTAACTGCTGAACACTCTGATCTCAAATGCCAGCAAAGAATCAGAAACTCCAAAGTAGCTGTAAGTTCCTGAAAGGTTTATTTTACTTGTACAGCATATTCTCCCTTTCTGACAGCATTTGAAGTTCTGACGAGTCTTGAACGGAGATCTTGGACCATGTGGATACTCAGTGAAAAACTGACACGCTGCATATAAAGCTGTAATAGTGCATTGAGGCAGTATGCACACATGTACACATGTACAAATACACTGCTCACAAACTTTCAATCAGAAGAAAAGAGAAAAACTATCTTCTTTAAAATCTGTTTGGAATTGTCCTTTTTACAATAGAGAAAAATTATTTCATTTCTAGTGTGTGCTAAAACATTTGTTATTATTAGAATCATAAGATGAAAGGATTTAATTCATAAGATATCAAACCCAAAGATATGTGACCATGCAGCTAGCATTGCTATTTACTGATGAGCTCCTAGATTCCCTTAATGAAAAAAATCCATATAGTGTTTTTGCATTGCTTTGAGAATATGAAAAATATGAATAAAGAACTGAATTAGAATAAAGAAGAATAAAGATGTTCTTTATACCTTCACTTAGTACATACTTCCCATAATTTTTAATAATTAAAGCTCTTTGGGAACTGCAATATTGTTTGTATCAAATACAATTTCTGCAGTACATGCATACTATTTCAAGAGACAGAAATAAATATTTGAAATATGTTAAAGGCATTCTGCGGCTGAATTAAGAAGTGATCAATCATTTAGTTGTGTGTGGATGCACATACATGAAAGTGTGGTACATGTACCACATGTGGTATATCTTTTTCAGTAACGGTAGAGAACACACAAGATGAAGAGGATATGCAAGACAAAGAGGATCAAAGCTATTACAATGAACATGACTAACATATCAAAAATACAATATTCATTGTTTTGTATTTTTTAAATTCTCAACTATCTGTGCATGATACATTATATATCATGTATTATGCACAGAGATCACATGCTCTAGGTGTCCCTAGACTAGATGATCTCTAGAGGTCTCTTCCAAATTTAACCATTCTCTGATTCTGGGATTCATTCTGTGATAGATATGTTCATGCAGTCATACAAAGACTATGCAAGGAATTCATGGCATAAAGTAAAAGAACTAGAGGCTCGGGCATATTAAATCTGTTGGAAAAATTGGTAGATCTCAACCTGTTGCAGAATAGAGAATACCTTAATTTATCTCTTCTTGGATCAAGTGCCTCTACTAGAATCTGAATAATACATTTATATTTAGGTTTCACTAATATAATCCCAAAGCTGTTGATTTAATATTCTAATGATTTTAAAGTGAATCAACATACTTCAAAATTTCATAATCTGTGAATGCTTAAACTGTGATACTTCTCCAAGATCCTTCTGTCAGTATCAATGTTCATGTATGAATGGAATCCTTCAAGATGGATAACCACAGTAAGAAAGAAAGTAAGAAAAAAACCACTTGATTTAGTGATAAAGAGTATATCCTGAGAGTTTTCTGGATAGTAAAGTATTACTGACTAGTTGAGAATCTGGGGGGAAAAAAATCATCCTTTTTCAAAGAATGGTAATTGAATTTCCCTTAAGAAAGCATTATTTAGAGAAAAATAAATATATGTGATTGCCTGATAATCGTGTGGGAAAAAAAGTGAAAATGGAAGCACAATAGAGTCATGACTGAAATCTGAAAAAAAAAAACTTCTGCTGATGGTCTAATGGGGTATAGATTAATATGAATTTAAAAGTTTAAGATGTTTACTGGTAAGCAACACATTTAATTAGACAAATAACCCGTTTGAATTTACTGATTGCTATGGATCATGATCACACAAGATTGTCCACTTCTAATTCAAAATTTAAACTAGTTTGGCTTTCTCTGTATCACAGGCTACCTCATTTTTATCCAGGTTTTTAATTAGTTCAGTAACTTGTATTTTACTAAAACATCTCTCTCAGAAGAGAAATCTATCTCTATTCTTGAAGACTTCAAGGGAAGAGAGAATTCACTGGCTCAGAGTATTTCACTGATTAATCATTATTACATTTTTCACTTCTCAGCTATAGAAAGGATTACCCATTGATTTAAATATAGCACCATACAGATTTTGAAAGAAATGAAGTTGGAATATTTAAGAAGTCTAATATGGATATCTATGAAATGAAACAATGAAGTCTTCTTTTGTAGATCAGCTCAAAATCAGTTGCAGAAAGGAAACATTTCTAAAATGGCAATTTTCACAACATTTTTTAAATATAGTTAGTGATTTGGAAAACAGATCGAAAACTACTTAGACTCTTTAGGGTTTTTTTAAAATGTTAACAAAAATCAGTACACATATGTCTTCTCTTCTGTATTTCAATTTCTCCTTACATAACTTCCCACATGTTATGATTTCCTTGTAGAAGCAAGTTTTCACTACCAGAAAAAAAAGCATAGTTTTAAAATGATTAATCAGAAATAAGACTGTTTCAGAGCCTAGCAAATATAATGGGAAAGACTCATAACAACCTTTTACAAATTTGTCATCCAGAGTATTTTAAGTCTAGAGAAGCCATGATCAGGGAACAAACGTTTTATCTGAGTGTATGCCCTAAAAAATGCATTTTCACCACACTTCTTGCTAAAATATTTGGCCTCACAACGCTTCTTTCTTCCAATGCCTATCACTTTGCCTCCTGAGATGCCAGTGCAATGATTCTAGGAAGCTCAAAGAACTCTTTTTGCCAGTTTCCAGCACTTATCACCATTGTCCACTAATTAGATTCAGTATTAACCTGATATTGTCTCTAAATTGCTGCTTCAGAAATGTTTGTGCTACATTACAGATTTTTGTCACATACTGAGTTAAAAGCCTCTATCAGAAGCTTCTTTACTTCCAGCTTCAGTAGTCTGCAAAATAATTTAACTTTCTTGTCAATATGCTTATTCAGTCAGGATTGTGCTGAATGCCAATTTAGCCCCAGGAAACCCTCACATTTATTAGGTTTGAAACTGTGTGATCTTCAGTGTTCTAAATGGATTTTTGAATTTAAATAGAGTAGGCAAGGCTCAGGTAATACCCTTGGTGTTGCTTTCTGTTAATTGAAGCACGCTTAGGACTTATAACACAAAAGAGAAAGACATAAAAAGCAGTTTATGTTTTAAAATGAATGACAATAACAGACACCAGCAGCAGTTACTCACATACACATTGTGGGCAACTGACTGTGCATGACCTTAAATCCTCTGAAAAAGAAAAGTAAAAAGGAGGTGACGTTTTTGCTCTATTACATATACATCTGTTTATATATATCTATCTTATAGTGAATAAAATCCAACTCAAATCTGGTAAATAGGATGATACGGTAGTAAAATTCTTTCTGTTATTATTATTTTACAGAAAGACTCCAGGCCTCTTTCCTTATATCAGATAACTATTGAGAAAGGTAAATAACAGTTCCTCAATTAGCACTTGAGACTAATCTCAGTGAGTTTCGCAGTTTTATCAATAACAGACAAGAAAAACAGCACCCTCCATGTCTTCCCAGCATGTTTCATTCTCATTTCTCAGTAGGGAAAACATCTTGACCTTTCCTTTAAACAGAGCATTCAGGAGTTTATACCAGCTACAGACTGAACTTGTGCAGCAGGCAGAAGTTTTATTCTGCCATCTCTTATTCCTTATTTGCCTCTCATGTTCTCTCAAATGAGAAACTTGTATAAAATTTCTCTGTTTCAACACTTGTATGAGTACATTTCTAAATTCTGTCTGAAGGATATTAGCCATCAGACACACTAGCAGTCAGATCAAGATAGTCATAACGGCTTTTTGAATTTACATTTGTATTTCTGTTGTTTATGTATATCTCAGACAACTGGCTACCTAGTAGGTCAGAGTTTTCAGGCAACTAATGCAATTTAGGTATAACTATGCAATGGCTGGTCAAATTTAAATTGTGGTAGACTGTGTTTTACAATCTCTGCTGAGTACCCTTACCAAAATATGTAAAACATTCACTGGCAAAGGACTGTGTATACAGAGAAAAACTTTTGACTTTACCTCATATATATGAAAGCATGCAACACCCTCTTTGTGTGTTCTCTTTCTTTGTGTGTTTGCGTGAATTAGGGGACCTAATTCAAGTTGATATCAAATAAAACAGAAATACGCATGAATCTTCCAGAGACATCTTCTAAATACCAAAGGACTATGTGGATCAGGCTCTTTGTTAATATTAACTCTCTCTCTCTCTTTTTTTTTTTTTTTTTTGCAAAGGCCTGCAGTTTATCACAGTAAGAAGAGAAATTTTGCAGTCTCTTGAGTATTTCCCAAGGCTTTGAAAATCTCTTACCCTTCTTCTTCAGAAAGAGATTTTCCCCGAGCCATAAAATAGCACCTGCTTTTCCTAGCTACTTTTCAATACTCATTTCAGTCAGCTTGCCACATATTGATTGGATTACTTATTCATACTTTTTTTCCTTTTTTTTTCTTTCTTTTTTTCCTTTCTTTTTTTCTGAGAAGAATCACCCCTGGAAGAGTTCCTATCTATAATTTAGTTTTTAGAAACATAGCACATCTATTTTTCTGAGACTGTTAAGATTCTGAGCATGAGGATTACTTTATATTTATTCCTATCTACAGCTTCGTTATCCAATTTTTGTTTATTATACACTTTCTGATAATTCTCTTCAGAGATTCTCTTTCTGATTTCTCCAACTTGAACATGTTTACAGTGCTTAACAATCCATTTCAATGAAACAACCTTTGATTTACACCAGCACAAGAGGATGATGAAATATACAATACCATTACGAAAATTGAAATTACAGATTGTTTTCTAATGCTGACAGACATATCTTGCAGCACTTCAAAGTATGATCTGTTTATCCTCATATAGCATAGTATTGCCATACCTTGAACCCAGAATTCTTTCTTTATTCATTTTAGCTAACTAGAGAGAAATTTCCTTTTGAAGCACTTATTCAGTTACAGTTAATTCAGTTTCATCTTAGTTCCACAGCAGAAAGACACCTAAGTTTATGAGTATTTTACTTTAGTCTACATAAAAAATAGTCCTGCCAGTTACAAACTACTGCACTATCTGTATACTATATATATTTTCCTGTGTTTTCAGGTATCAAATGCTTTTAACACTATCGTCAATTACATTGTATAATTACTACAAGATGGAACCCAGAAGAGGGATTTCAAGTTTCTACACATTTTTTTTTCAGCAAAACAGCCCCTGTCAGATTTTTACTATACATCCACGACAAAACTTAGAGGAGTCTGCTGTTAATATAGGTATAGCTTTCTGAACCTAAATACAGACAGTACTATTTATTTGCCTTTACTTTTGTGGCAAGTGGGTAATTAACATTGCAAGCTGCAAAAAACGCAAGTTGGATTTTAATAGCCTTTATTACTTTCTGATCTAGACAGCTAACCTGAAATTCAGGTTAAAACATGTCAAATGTATACATCTTGCAAGTCTAGACAAAGCTGGTTATAGCACTCATATGTCATACCTGAAGACACAAAGATTACCTTAAACTGGCAATATAAAGAGAGGTAGCAACGACAAGAAATAGAGTAATTGTTCCTAATATCCTTCTCAGCAAAGTATAACTTCCAGTCTTTATTATATAAAATGACAGATGATTGGCTTTAAAGTCATCTAAATTTGACTATGAGAATAGAGATTTCTGTGAACTAACATAATTATATCCACAGATTTTTTCTAACTTTTTCACATTCAAAGGATAAATTATTAAAGAAACAAAAAAGGCACTTCGAAATACCACATCTGTTGGTTCTAGATTTCTCCGAGTTTGAAATTACAACAGAAAACAGGCAAATTTGGGCTTCAAAGTTCATCCAGAAGTTGAAATATTTACTTAATATTTGGATACTAGTTGCTATATTCTAAGGCAAAATAATCCCTTCAGCAAAACTATACACCTTATAAACACAGTAAAATCAAGTGTTCCTTTAAACTTCTGAATTCTGCAAACACTGACTAGAGCACAAGTCTGACAGCATCTACTCAGCCTCAACCAAGATCACTACATTTAGCTGAAACAAGATGCAAAGAACAAAAATTAGTGAAGGCTCCTATCCAGATAATAATTAAAAACACTGCATCAACATTTGTAGTAAGTGTAGTTGTAGTACTATATAGTACTTTCAACATAGTACTGTACTATCAAACACAGCTTGATACTACATCAAACAAGCACAAACGCGTGCACATAATTTAGGAAAAAAAATCTCTAATATATAAGTCAAAACATCTTTTTCCAAACCAATGGAAGGGCCTACCTTCTATGCAATCATTTATTTTTGTGCAAACGATCTTCAGCTCAGGTGAGGCCTGCCTCTCTCCTTTGAATTCTTTCCTGAGATCATCGTGGGAAGTAACCAAGACTTTCCTTCCAGTTACTTTTCCCTTGCCTTGTTTGTACTGCTTTTCTCACTCTGTATTTCAATACTCTTCTAGGAGAATCTTCACTCTTCATTTTAATTATATACATTACATAATATATAATTATATATATTATAATCTTTTACCACATTAGATTTACTCTATAACTTACAGCTCTATCACAGCTGAGGGACAAAGAAACCCTATACCTCTTCAGTCTGTTGACATTGTTACAATGGTGTACATAACCTAACCTGTACATTACTCTTCTTAGTACAGTCAGAATGATTCAGCCACAATTTCCCTAGTGAAATCATTGCATTGTTAGTGAGAGTCATGAATAAGTGTTTACATTTCTATATTTAACAGCCTCAGAATAGATAGAGATACTATTATCACCCAGTTGTTAGAAAATGTAAAGAAATAGAACGAGTTGTTTTGTGTTTATTTTGGGATTACTAATCCACTTCAGAAATTCCTTTTTTTTTCCCCATGTCCAATCTGCACTGAATAAAATCTGGTTTAAATCACAGTTCTGGACTACTTCATTTAAATTATATTTATGTTTTATATTTTAAAATAGAGAACAATGACATGATAGAAATATACTAAAAATGATTTTAAAAAGGCAAGTGTTTTTGGGTGAGTTTTCTCTCCCTTTAGAGAGTTTTCTCTCCCAATTACAACCTTTATATATAAAAATAATATCATTCACTTAAAAAAGCCTTTCCAGTGACAGGCTCCCAAAATTATAAGGTTACTCTCACATTTGAACTCTTTGATTTACTCAATGCCAAAAAGTGCCTTATAATATCCAGTCAGTAAATGGGTCATCAAGGTAATAGTGCACCTTATAGCAACTGATTGGTTATTGTGTTGTTGGGTTAGTTTAGGAGCAATCTCTAACCAATTTCTGTTGAGGTTTCAAATTTTGAACTCTGCTGGTTAAACAGAGTTGCTGCTGTGAGACTCTATGAAGGCTGAATAAGTAGAAACTGCTGATCCGCCAATTCTTGCAAAAGATTGTACTCCTGTTGTGAGACTACTTCTATGCTTTATGCATGACCAGCCACCTAGTAGGGTCCTGCTGCGATGTGTGAATGTGAGCATTGTGAATAGGATCTCCAAGCCTAACTCCAAGCAAGGGATATAGTGGCTAAAGTTTTGCAATTATGGGCAAAGATGCTGGATTATGCAGTTTATTCTAAAATTACTCATATTGTTTCTAGAAAAAAAAGATTTTTTAAACTAGCTTCTTTTATCATAGACATTGGCTACTTTAATAGCCAGTTTTACTAATGCAAAGGCTTTTTATATGATTCAAATAAAATTCATAACTATTCATTTAAGGTAGAATTTTCATCCAGATTTTTTTTCTATGAAAGATGCAGATAAGAATAAGAGAGATGCATTTTTTACACAGCTGCTTTGAGCATTTCATATGAAATACCTACACCTGGCCAGTTCGTTCTCTTCATGACAGTATTAAAGATCTTTTATTTGATAATTTTATGGCTGCAAAACAAGAAAAAATAGATATACATTGGGTAAAAATCATATATTGCTTACTATATTGCTTCAGTAGTATCTACTTTATTATATTCCACAGATCGCATAAGTTTATTTCTGGAAGACCTGTGTGTTACTAGCAATAGAGAATGCAGGAATGCCCTGCAGCTCCTTCCCTGACAGAATGCATGATGGTCATGGTTTCCACTTCTGGAGTGTACATGAATGGAAAACTGCATTCCAAGTTCAAATTCATATGTATCTGAACTTTTCGTTCTTATTGCAAACTCCCAATAGCGTCAGGAGAATTACTGATTCTGGCAAAATATGGATTTTTCAAATTTATATAGCGCAGTTATTTTTCTGACAAAAATAAGCATTTATTTCTTTCCTTATTTTATTTCCATGTCCTTTTTTTTTTTTTCAAGAAATACATCCTTAAAATATAACCTTAAAATATAATTCATTAGCTAAAATGAGTGTAGAGCTAAGACTGGTGACTGAAAAAAAAGTCTGAAAAGGATGAGAAATTCTTTTTTACTTTTAGAAGTAATTAATAGATCTCTGCTTGCCTAATCCAAATGTATTCCCCACAAGAGTTAACTGATTTTCAACAGAAAAACACATATGATCAACAACTCAATTGCTTAATGGAGGAATCCAGAAATCTAAATCTGATAACATCTCCACTAAGAAATATAAAATTAGATTAATCAGACTCCGGATTTCCAGGACATAGAAACATTGAAGTGGGTAAAAAGTGTCCTGTGAATACAGGAAGATAAATGCTGATCAGACTAAGACAAAAGGTCTTTTAATAGTCTATCACATCAAGCCCTGCTGGAGAATTTGAGTTAGAGTGAATTTTATAGAATTGCAGGATATACTGGCAAAGTTTCTCAAAAGATACATTTTTTTTATCTGTTTTGTAAGAAACACACCTTTTGTCCATGCCTCCAACACCACCTGTATTCAATACAAATAGGCAGTGGGAGGAATCTGTTTCTTTAAAGACATACTAAAAGTTACATTGTCGTATTGGTGTCGTCAGTTTTTGGGACAGAACTGTCTACAGCTCCCAAGTATAGAATTTTATAGGTTAACATCTTTACATACTTACCACAGATGTAGTATTACAGCCCTGCTGAGAGACAAATATAATTCAGTAAGTCCAGCGCCCACATCCTTTACCTTAAAATACGAGAAGCCCATTTTGTTGGATCCTGTGATACACATCTGTTCTCTTTCATGTAACTGTTTTATTTCACATCTGCATGCTGAAAAGCCTGTGCATCCAGTAATACACCACTCTTCAACAGAACTTGGAGAAACTTGATGGAACTTCTGTCCCTCAGCAGATTGCTATCTGTATGAAGGGAGTCTGGTCTAAGGAAGATAGGAAGTATTAGTTTGCCTGGTGCTTTTGACTTAGCTAGGGTATGTCTGCAAGTTTTTCAAAAGAGCACTAGTGAAAAAATTCTACACTCTTATCCTTGAGCTTCCTGCCCCAGTGATTTTTGTTTCAGGTTCTTCCTCATATGAGTTATCTTGTGGTTGAATCATTAAGTCACTACTACAAGACAAATGCAACTACTATATCTCTGTTTCAGCCTCTTCCTGTAGAAAGCCTTTCTTTAAGCTGGTAACACAACTGTGCTTCTTTCTTATGCACATAGCATCTGAGTCTCTCACAAGAATCAAACAGATTGTTTGGCTTCAAATCTGCCCAGGAATTTTGTAGTGAAATTGAATTGAGTCTAAGGTGTTGGAAATTATGTTCTACATGTAATTTAAAACCAGAATTGAAAAGCAGATGTAGGGAAGACCTAATCTTCTCTGCCATTTTATGATAAACTCATTATAATCAAATTTTGTTCATGCAATTGAATAAATTCATGGTTTTGACTATTTTACACAGATTTCAGCACTTAAACTTTCAGGACTCAGATGCCATGATCCATCCATTTTATAGAGCACTGTTTCCAGCAAAACTGAGATCAGATGGATCACAGATTAAACTATTTCAAGTTATAAATAAACAGGTTATGCTGACGTTTTTGACTTTCTGGGTCAATTAAATGAATGAGGCAGGTATAGTCTTTCCAGCTCCTGTGGTAGAGTTATGATAGTCAATAATGAGAATTAATATAATTACATCTTTATAGGAGAAAGACTGCAGCTCAGCAATTTTCTCTCCCAAACATAAGATCAAATTCTCTTGAGCTTGACTAGCATTGCCATTAAACATACAGTTATAGTTACATTGCTATTGTTCTATCAGAACCAGAGAGCCACAGTTCACAGAATCTCAGAATGGCTCAGAGTTTGGTTTCAGGGAGAGCTAAAAGCCTTTTAAAGTTTCAATATTACATCAGTGAATTTCAGAAGCATAAGTTTCAGAGGTGTTCAAACTGAATGTTACTATCATCTGAATTTAAATAAAAGTGTGGGTTTTTTTAAGCACATTGCATTCAGTAACCTTTTGCTTCTCTTTCTTTTTTTCTCTCTCTATTTCCTTTCCTAATTCATAGTTTATCGTTGTCATTCCTTACATATGTATCGCTGCACTGGGATTTCCTTCCTTTAATTAATTCAGTTCAACTATCTTTAGTTATTTCTCTCAAGAAGCCAAGGACTGTGCTAATGACTCTACTAGAGCAACGTGTCAGTTTTATAAGTCCATTAACTTTCTGTGACTTTCTGCATACTAACACTCATTATTACAATATTTCTACTGATCTTGAAATCCAATTTAAATTCTAACCATGAAATTTCAGTGATGAAACCTGGTTTTTAACTGTGCTGTCTTTCTACACTCAGTAAAGAACTAAGATAAGGCAGTTGCAAGCTATTTTTAAGGTCTCTTTCACTTTTTATCAATGACAAATGATCAACATAAGACAAATTTGAAAGTTCTGAGACAAATTTTTCCACCTATAAAGGCTCAGCACATAAAACTCTTAAAAATTTGTTATTATTTCAACTCTATTACTATTGACATCTTCTTACAATTTTTTTTTCCAGTTTCAAAGCCTATGAGTTGGAAGCCTAACAGATCTTCCAGCATTATTCTGTTTAGTAATATTTCTCTGGTCCACCACTAATAAATTCCATCTTTCTTTGTAAGCTTCTCGAAGAATGCAAATTTTATTCTTGTCACTTCAGGACTGCATGTGCATGTCACAAGCCATAAAATACAACGTCAAGAACAATATTCTAGATTACCTTCAGATTCTTATTTCCAGGCAGACATGATAATGGATATGATAAGCTAAAGTCTCTACATCAGGACCTGATATGGGCAAGGCCTTATTCTCTCCTAGGTTTTGACCAGAGAGGAAACTAAGGAATATGATCCAAATAAAAACTGAAGAATGACAAAACAGATCTCAATATATTTTAACTGATGACCAGAATGACAGGAGACACCCAACAGATATGTGCATGTTAGTTTAGAACATCTAGTGAGTTGTACTAATAAAAAACAGAAAGAAGAATTTCCCTGTAGAAAACCTCATAGTGGAAAATAGTTCTGCATAGAAAATCTCCCATGATACTCCCTTTGTACATATGGAATAACCTGAGTTCTACTTCAGTTCTTATACTCTTCAATAGAGATAGCTCAGACAACTATCAAAGATGTCGATGAAAATTTAAGAAAAGCACTGAACAAGGAACATGCAAATAGCCCAGAACTACTGAGCCACATGGAAATCTTACATCCACTGATTTTAATTGTAGCAAGACTGAGTGAAATATTCTCAAGATTTTGAGATACAAATTTGTCCTTTGTCCTTTATCTGTATCGCCCGATGAATTTTCACAAGTGCCACAATCTAACAAGAATTCCAAGCTTATCCACAGCAAATCTCTTTTAAGAAATCTCAGAAGAGATGAATAGCTGTTGAACTAAAACTGTTTCCAGAGGTTATTTTTCAGATATGAAGGATGAGAATCTTAATGGGAAGTATGAAGAAGTCTACATTGAAAATGCTGCTTTATGATGTTACATTTTTAGTAAAATGGAGTAAACTTCCAGTGATCCAACAAAATAAAGGTGAACAGAATTGAACCAAAATTTAGCTGTAGAGTTACACCTCTAGTCTGTTGCTTTAGCTATGCTCAGAACAATTAACTAACTTTTTTAAAAGTGATTTTTAAAGTGGATATCATCATGTTAGTGGAATATGCAAAAGGTTACCTATAGGTTAGAATTTCCCTCGGGATCACATAAGGGTGGTAGAACAAAGCTTTTCACTATATTTTAAATCATATAGCAGTCACTGCAAAGGGACATCATTCACATCAATTTACCAGTAAGAAGTGTTATAGTTTTTCTAATTTTGAAGGGAATATGTAGAATTGCCACCACAGCACCTCAATAAAATACTTCTCAAAGATCATTTGATTAGTAGAATTGGAGGGCTAAAATATGATGGTTAAAGTGACTCTGATTAATATATCTTTTATATATACTATATATATAAAATATAGTGTATATATATATATGAAATATATATACTATACATATAAAAGATATTCTATATATATGTATACATGTAAAAGAATATCTTTACATATAAATTATATAGAATATATAATATAGAATATTATGTATTTTCTATAATAAGGCTTACTGTGTTAACATTGCCTTAAACTTCTCCTTCCTCAACTCATTAAAAGACTTAATCAAAATATCTACATGTTATTAAAGAAACTCAGTTGCATAACATATGCAAGGTTATAAAAATGAAATACATATATGTGAGATAAGGAAATAGTCTGTATATTACAATACATAGTCTGTATATTATAATACAATATATATTAGAAACATCTTGGGACAACACATTTTTAGTTTTACAGAACGAGATCAGGAATCAAAAACAAAGTTTTACAGGACATGATCAGGAAAAAAAATATATGTCAATAAAGAGATAGAGAGCAATATTGTTAGTGTAAATCTCCCATATCCAGAGATACTACTGTAGATATAAAATTTAAAATATTACATATAAGCATTAAAAATATTTACAAACATTTCTATAAAATGAATGAACATCTAATGATCTTATATTTGAAATATTTTTTTCTCATATTGAAGGTGATCATTCATTTATAACTGACATTTGATTTAATATGGACACCATTTCTTAAAATAATTATTTTATGTTTGATGAATAAGGAAACAGAAATGTTGGCAAAACTGTGACTATATTCAGTCACTTTGTCAATGAACATTTACAGTAAATATATCAGCCATACTTTTTTTTTGTTTTTTTTTTGACAAGCCAAGTTCTTTATAGCCCAATCAAAATATAGAAACCATTTCTTCTATGTCATATCTGTTTTCTGCTGTGATTTTCCAGAAAAGATTCTCTGTAACAAGGAAATCTCTTGCTCAAAATATCTCTTTTTTTGGAAAGCTTCCATCTACTCAAAATCACACATTAACTATTTAAGACACTAAAGAGAAAAATATGTTTTGAACTAATATTCAAGACACCTCGGATAGTCTGATATTCGAGACACCTTTTTATTTCTACGAGCTAACAAAGAGACCGTTCTTTGCTATTTTTCTTCTTTCAGAATACCTTTTCACTGACTGTTGCGATCCAGTCCATGATCTACTCCATATGTATCAGGGACACATACGAAAAGTTTAATTCTTTTCATTCCTCATAGTATCTTTTCTCAGAAATGTAGAAATAAAATCTGAACAACCTTAACCTGAATAACCACTTGCTTTTCTGTCTGAAAAAAATTGCATGTGGAAATCTTCCAAGAATCATCCCACTCTACATATGCTTTGATATTGCCAGGACTGAGAGACCAGAAGCGCTTTTAGGACACTCAGCTATTTCTAGCAGATGAAGCTCAAAACTCTGGCAAGAGTTGATGTTTGAAGAAAGCACTCTGAAGAACTATTCTTGTATTTTATTCTATTGAATGGTCCTATTCAATAATCGAACATTACAGGACCTGCTACACAGATAAAAACATCACAAAAATATTTCTCCATTTACACTTAATGGATAGACTACTCCTTGTTTCGTTACATCTGCACAATCAATACCAGAAGAGCTTCTCAAAAAAACTATTACAGTGCTCCAATCAGGTAGAACCCTGCCACAACAGTAACACTTCACTCAGTTCAAAATTTAGTAGTGTTTCCTCAACAAGAGTACAGTTAATGTAAGTCATATTAATATTTCAAAGTTGCCAAAATTTATTTTCTTCGCTATCCTTTTAGTACTATTTTGTACAATCACTTTTGTAAGGTGAATAATAAAACAGAAGATCAAGATGAGTGAAATTCACTATGTAACATTTTCACCAATCGTAAATCAGTTTTATTTTCTGATAATTAATATTTTCCTTCTGAAAGGGGGTAAAAATCAAGAAAAATAATATTTCCTCTTGCTTACTTTTGGAAATCCTCCTAATTTCATAAAGGATTTCAAAGGTCAGACAAGAGCCAAGTCTCCTTTTTCCATTAATAATAATCTTAAATCCCTCAGTAACTTGTAATCATCGTTTTGAATGAACTCTGTCACTACACAATATCAACAGAACTGGAACACTTATGAAATTAATTTCATCTGGACAATTTGTACAAGAAAGTTATGAATCTTGTTAAGATCTAGACTCTTTTAAATTAAAAGTTAGAATTTCTGCGAAGTCATACTTCCTCTTAACAGGAGGTTAATTTTCAAATACAGCTGCACCACTCATGACATGTATCTTGCAGATCAGTGAAGTGGAAGACTCACCTCAGCTGTAAATGGTATTTTGTTTCCAAAAAGATCAAATGCAAGGAGGCATGCCCTTCATTTGCCATATGGCACAAAATGCCACAACCTGCTCATGTTTAGTACACATAACTCTCATGCAATCTTGTCTCATATAAACACCGGTGTGATAGAGTTACACGGATGGGAACTGGCTTTCAATTTTATTAAGAAAGTGTTTCAATTACATTTGCAATCTCTCAAGAATGATTTCTAGACATAATCAATCAGAACTATGAAAACAAATCCAAAATACTTTAGCCTCTCTTTCCTCCTGCTAAAAGCAAAATGTCTGATGGGGACAGAAAGATGTTTGAAAGATTTCTTAGGATTTCTTAGCATTTTCTTAGGATATTTTTCGATTTGAATAAGCTAAAAACTGTTTAAAGGAATCTTATTTTTGACTAAAACCCAGAAATATGCATATATCGTATGATTCTACCTTCTTTTGCAGGATGATTTCTGCTGGGTTGTCTGTGCTTCACATAGCCTTTTGAGCAGCAAAATAGGACAATCAGGAGTATTTGTGTTGCTGTGACCATAATACTGAGCTCTCTGACATTCACATTCAGTGAAAGTTTATTAAACAAAATGATGTTAGAATAAACATGTAAAGCACTAATTACACTTTCAGTTTTTCACTTGGACATCAACTTTCTTGTAATAACTCTAAACTGAATAAAAGGAATAGGTTTTAAACAAATTCACACTTCCTTACAGCAATCTCATTAAAAAAGAAGAAAGGTGGTTTCAGTAATGGTACTTAGGCCTAGCAAAAAACTATCAATTATTGAAATTCATTAATTAAGCAAAATATTTACTAAAAGTTGCTGCACACCTCTCTCAGTTTGAAGATTTTTCTATCAAAACACAGTCTCATTAAAATTTTACATGCTAATCAGTATGTTTACAATTTAATTTTGTGAGACTATAATTTTGCACAAGGTTTTGAATTCTTTTCATTATAATTTCATGCCAATTAACTCAGAGGGGAAAAATGTAATTTACAGGTTTGCATAATTGCCCAGATGTTAAGATGTAGCACAGGGTGAGTACAGAAACAAAGACTTTTTTAAGCTTACAGTTTTAAAAAGAAAAAGAAAATAGCTCATTTTAGTTTCTTCTTTGCTGCTAATTTTGCAAATCTATTTTTAGAGGTAACTTTCAGCATTCTGACTTTGATCAAAATATACAGCAAATTGTTTTCATGTACTAGTTTTCAGCTTTAAAATGAATTCCTGATACAAGGACGGAAATCTAAGTTTTAGGTAACACATTGAATAGTGACAGTAAAACAGGGTTATGTTCAGTGGAGAACTCTGAAAGTTAAGAAATTTCTCCATTCACAAGACTTTTATCACTTCTGTATCCTATTCATTAACTATGTCTATTAAAATGGCTTTATGAATTTACTCATCATGGTTTCTGACTCTACTTTCCTTCTTTCTCTGACTCTAGATATCTCTAGAAAAAACCTCGTTCATTTGATTGTGCATCATATGTACTTTTCTGGCTTCATGTAATAAGACTGATGTAAAAGAAAAACTGGAAAAAAAAATGCTAGTATACTGTACACAAGAATTGCTTGTGAATAACTTCAAATAGTCTACCTTAAATCCGTATCCATTCCAGTCTGTACTAACTGGGAAGATTTCTGTGCTTCCTTAGAAGCTGATACATACTGATAAAGGCATTTAGTAAACTCACCCATCATGTAAGAAATTTCCAAAAAAGGAAAAGGTTTTAAAACATGTAAATATGATTTCAATTTTATACTCTGTTATTATATTCTTGTGTAATTGTAGGAAAATAATTTAGGGCCATAAAATTAAAATGTTAAAGATGTTTACTGGATTCACTAACATGTAAGTGCAATTTGATACTTCACATATTAACTTCTGAAAATCCAAGAGAATTTTGGTATACAGAAGAACCATCGAAACCAAAACTGCCTCTGTTTTACCTCTGATAACTGGGATGCTCCTCCTTCTGCCTGCTGCCTCTTCTACTAACCACAAGTCACTTTGATTCATTGAGCTTTGGTCTAGAAAATATCGATCTTCCAGTCTAACTGTATCATTACTAGAAAAAAAAAAAAGACAGATATTCACACATCTCACACATTAATCTCATCTGATTATTCCAGTGTTTATTTCCAAGTCCTCTTCTTCTAGACACCGTATTCGTTTAAAACTACCTAGCCACAAAATTTCAACCAGAACTACATTTGTCTGGTGTTTTCGTTTTCACAGAACATAATGGTTAGAAAAAAAAATCTTAAGAACTACTTAGGACAAAAAGGTTAGATGAAGGACCCAACAGTCCATAACAAAACAATTCAGACTGTGGCTCAGTGCATTTATTTTTTATATCTTTCCATCATGCTTGCTAAGGCTTGATCACATACTTGCAAATGTCTAATTATTTTAACATTCCTTCAGAATGATTACAAGATTAAGGAAAAAAAGAATTCTGGAAAAAAAGCATAAATGCTCTCAAAGTCAGAAGCAGATTTCTATCTTTGTATGTAGCGAATTATTGGTGTCTGGAAAGTAGAATCTGAACAGCTGCTGGTAACATTTTTAATCATAGCATGTGTCCTTGCTTAGCAACAACCATAATTTGTTTCTGAGTATTTAAATCCAAGTAATTGCTGTTACTCTCAGACATCTGAAATTTAAATTATAGAATTATGATCAATAACTGCAATGATGTCTAAAATTATATTCATATTCCATGTCTGACTCCAGAAATTACCATACCAGGAGAAAACAGTGGTTGGACAGGAAGCATTTCTCTTCCAAATAATTTAGGCAAACTCTCTGATAAGGCCCTTAAAATGAAGAAAAAATATTGCAATATTATAGTGTTCACCATCACCTTTCTTTTTAGTCTTAAATGAGATGCTTCTATTATACATACATTATATTTAGCTTACATAATGAGACTATGGCATTGTCTTTCCTTTGCAAGGGGCTTTGAATTTGATGATATATTTGAATATTATTCAAAAAACAGAATTTTCTTTTCTTTTTTTTTTATAAATCTCCTTCAAGAAATCTCTTTTTTAAATTTTGCAAAATAGCAATATCAGAATCATGATACTGTTTATCAGCCTCTCCAATACAGCCACAATTTTACAGTTAAAGACATATAGACTGGGTCTTTTAAAGAGCAAAACAAGTCTGCTCACTAAAAGCTAGTTCTGCACAGCAGCAGCTGAAAGTCCCTTGAAGTAAATTAGGGAGAGAAGCAGAATTTGGATCTTGACTTTTTTCCAAAACTGAAAAAAACATGGCATTGTAACCATGAACTGTTCATGCAAAGGTAAAAATAAGGTCATGTATTTGAATAATAATGCTCAATTTAAGTTCGTATCTTAATCTTACAAGATATTTTCTTATAAAAGTTTGTCTCTTCATTTGTTCAGACATAGAGATTACACCAAAAGTGTTATCATCTGCTTGAAAATCTTTTTTTTTTTTAAACACTAACATTCTCACATGGAAAATTACTGATAACTACACAGAAGAAATTTTTTTTTATTTTTCAACTTGACTATTTTTACAAATTATATTAGCAAAATTCTGCTGAGTTTTGCTTCTTCTGTAATTCTTGTAAAAATCTGTAAATCTCCACTCCTGTTTCTGTAGTTCTTTAACACATACATAAAATGAAAAATAAAGAGGCAGTATTCTAAAATAAATCAGTAGTCTACACTATTTATATTTCAATAGGAATGTATTCAGTTGCTTTATTCACTATGATAGATATATTATACACATTATGATACTTGGATACCTACACACAGAGTAAAGAGGCCTGGGTGTTAACAGAATTGCTGTTGGAGAAGCTGAAATAACAAAATGCTCTAGAGATCTGGTCACCAGAGATTCTAAATTTGAACAGAAGTAATAAAATAATGCAAAGGATCAGTAAGAGAAAGAAGAGGAGATCAGAAAAAGGCAACAAAGAATACAGCATAAATAATTTACATTCGTGGCAACACTTAAACATATGTTTTGTTTTTTCTAGAGTGGGATAGAGACGCCTCAAAATACTATGGCTAGGTAGAAAATCCAACTGGCTATGTATCCATATGAGTCAAAAAACTGCTGCATATGTATATGAGTTTAGAAAGTACTGTGAGAAAAAAAAGACCTTTTCACACATCTAGGAAAAGCATATCCGTAATGCAGATTCTTCTCTTGTCTTCAGAGAAAAATGAAAGGGGAAAGATTTTATTAACAGAGCCATGAGGGGAAAAGGGATATGTTAGTCAGACTGCCCTTCTATAGAAGCAATCAAAAATAGACCCCAATACCTATAATGCATGGCCTTCCAACATAGCTTGACTTTTTCATGCAATTCTCAGCAGGATGTGAACACTGATATCCCATATGCTATGGCAATTTCTCTATAATATAGGACCACTATCTGTAGGAGATTTCATTTTATTCCCATTCTTTTCATGAAACATGAGGAGAACGTGAAAACTTTGTTCACTTAAACAATGATTAAAGACTTTTAAGTACATGGGCGTGGTGTTCGGTATTCTTATTTATTAAGCCAAATGAGAAAACTGTACAAATCCACTTATGATTAGGTATAACACAAACTTTCCGAGTAAGGTTTCTGCTACTCAATCGTATTGTTTTCTCACAGATAAAGCTAGCCTGGGAATTCTTGCATTCAACATGAATGAAAGAGATGAGATGGAAAACATTAATAAAACAATAGATCAAGAAATCTTATCAAATGATGAACAGTCAACAGAGATACTTTTTGAGTTTATGTGACTGATTTAATATAACGAAATACGGTAAAGAGGCAAAGCAACCGGAGGAGGTAATTTCACGCAGGAATATGATTTTAAAATAATCCTCCTGTTATGTCATTCAAATATAAACAGTATAGGTAGATCTCATTGTTTTTCATAGTGGCAAAGCAGGTATCCAATTTAATTCAATGAGTTTCCATCTTTCAGAAATTCTTCTTTTCTATAGTTTAGCATCCTGAATTGTCTTTTTTCCTCCTTCCCTGTTAGCAGTTTTTCCCCTAACATCTTACAGAAACATTACTTTTGGGAGTTTATCATTCTTAGGAGAGAACTTCAGATTATTTTAGATTGAAAACCTACTCAGGTAAAACTAATCAGTCACAGTAGGAAGCAGCATTTTAAGATATATTTGGAAGTTCAAAATAAGCCCTGCAGACTCATAATTCTATTTCTCCTACCTGAACTCCAATTTGCTTGCCTCCTTCTGTAATACAAGAGTATATTTTGAGAGTCTTTATGCAGTAAAGTTTAAGTGAAAAAAGTTCACAGCTCCAAAACGGTATATCTGAAGTCTACAATCTTCTCATTCTTTAAAATTAAGTCTTCTAAAATATTCAAATAAAAAGCTCCTGAGATATTTTTCCATTAAAAATAATTCTGGTGGTTTTTTTGCAAATATTTTGAACAATACTCTTTTTCTTTAATACTGAGCCAATTTCTAAAGGGCATTCCCTAAAACATGCACAAAATCCAAACATGAACCTCTAAATGCCTATTTAGAAAAATCACATTTCTTTCTCCTTCCTCCCAAGAGCAAATATTTGACACACACCATATAGTTGGAGAAATAAAATGTAACTTAATTTATGAATATTGAAGCGAAGTTTTCAAAGGCTGTTTTGTCTTTGAGATTTGATTCTACTGACATCAGTCGCCTCTGAGTAGAATATTCTCCCTATGATTAAAAAAAAAGTGTCTTCTTGATATAATTGTTTCATGGATTTGCCTCCTTTTCAATTGGAAAATGCTGCTAAGCAAATTACCTAAAGCTCAATTATACAAAAATAGGAATATACTGCATGATGCTAATGTACATGTTTATGCTAATATATGTTGATATAATATATTTATTATATTAATAATATTCAGATGTCCCTCATTTTTAATTTTAGTGTCTGCATTGCTGTAAGCAATTTTTTTCTTCTTAAGTTTTAATAGCTAAGGATGCGTTTTAGTTAACAAATTTTTTATATTGTGAAATTAAGGTTATTTTCTTTTTGCCTCAGAAAATAATTGAAAATAAGAACCTAAACTAAGTCAGAATGCATCAACTAAATTGACATAAATTCCAAGGCAAAAATAAATTGTTTGAAGCTCTAATATTTTGGTTTTCAAAGCCTATTAAAAAAGATGAAAGTAGATTCTTACCCAGGAAAAGTCTCCCATTTGGCTTCTGACATAGAATCAAACATGGCAACTGAGTAGCTCTAAAGTGGAGGAAAACCATTGGAGTTTCATTAGCAGAATTTACACTTCCTGGACATTTACATTTCATGTTTATCCTAAAACAACACACAAATATCTGCTCTATCTAAAGCTCATGTTTGCTGAATGCCTTTTATTTTATTTGAATTTTTGGACTGGCAAAATACAGTCTGCAAAATACAATCTCATACATGTTGATCTGTTTATTATTCTATATTACATAAAGTGTCAAATTTGCTAGCAATTGCACATCAGAAACCTACATCACAAGCAGATGCACTGGGACTCATTTATTTTGCTATTACAACAAATATTTTTTTAATGTAGCTTTCATTAAATTTCCCCTTTAGAAGATACAAGTAGTGAACTGTTTCTTCCAATCCTTTGCTTATGAGCAATGTAAGTACTATAAAAGTAAAACATGTTTTAATTTTAAATTAATTAAATTTTTTCATTAAATTTTACCATCTTTTAATTTTAAAATGTTTTTAAGAAAACGTTTTTTAAATATTTTCTTTGGAAGCATGAATATTTTTGATAGACAAAATATGTCCATTATGTTGTTTATACATGCCTATGTATATTTTCAAATATTTGAAAATGCATTGATAAAAAAGCAGATCTTTTTGAAATCAAATGGGTCTGTGAAACCACTGCAACCTGAATCGATTTTAACAAAACTAACAAAAAACAAAAAACAAAATCAACTCTTTTTCTCAGCTAGATATCATTTTTTCAGCTAGTGTTCCTTAGTTGTCCTCAGAGTTTTTTTGAATTATTTTTGATTTTTTGAACTTAGTTTTATGAAATGACCAACAAAACTACTAACAAGGAGTCTCAGTGAGAGGCAAGAAGTGAATTAAACCAGAGATAGATATTCCTATCAGTCCCAGATCTCTCTAACAGAGACAGACTATTTTACTGTCACTATCTCTTTGAATCTAGTTTAGCACCAAGAGTGCATTCTATTCTATGCCTCTCGGTATTGACTGTTGGAGATCATAAAAAAAAAAAAAAAATTCTTCATCCTAAAACTTTTCCAAATTATCTGCATTAGAATTTTGACTCCTTTGTAACTCCATCTGACCTTTTTATTCTTGCATCTCTTCAAGTTAATGGAAAATAACATCTTGGTTTGAAATTGTGAAGTAAGAACAGCAAATAAGCTCTGTTACTTGCAAAATATACCCTAGTTTCCTCCCAGTCTTGTTTCAGAATAAGAACAGGGCATAAACCACACTCTTACACTTCTTTGAAAGAAAACCTAAATGTACAACCTGGTTGAGAATCACAGCATGCTCTATCAAAGCCCTTAATTGCTTGACTGCAGTCTGCAGTCATCTGCAGAACAGACCTGCTGTTCACACTGCTGATATTGTTCTAAGCTGTAATTATCTAACAGTGAAGTAGGGTAATGAGAATATTTATCTTGATAAAGATTTAAAAATAATAAAAAAGAAAGTCTAATATGGCAGTTTAGATAGCATTTCTAGGAAAAAAACTAATATATTCCTATCAGACAGTACATCATTTTAGACAAAAATAAGTTTGCTATATTTTAATTAGTTGTTCTAAAATATCACAAACTGACATTACAGAGGTTGTTGATATTTGATGGCATAGATAGTTGAAGATTGTTAACAATTTGTTCACTTCTGGTATGTATATAAATGTAGTCCTAGAACAAGTGACAGCAATTTATTTACCTTTTGAAGAGTATTAGCTTTATCTTTTAGCAAATTTATTTCCAACTGTTTTTCCAATATTTTTCCCATATTACAGGTTTGTTTTGTTTTCAAGAAATTATGCAGTAATACTATATGAAAAAGATTTGAAAATTGGAAATCCACAAATTTACTTTAGATCATCCTGATAGAAATGTAAAATAGACTATTATATAGAACACAACAAGATAATGGAACACTTCACTAAATTCTGTATGATATTCTACCAAGTCCCTGGAAAAAAAACCAAACATCTGAAATAATACCTACCAGATCCCAAATTTTGTATTAAAGTAAAGATCCATGAAAATACACTCTAAACTGCTTTTATATCTGGTAAAACAAGGGGACAAATAAGCAAACAGCTTGTAAGCCTGAGATAATAAAGCAGACACTGCTTTATTGTGGCAGACACTCAGAACACTTTTTCTGTACAAAGCCACTCCTACTAGGCTGCATTATTTGATAATATAGTAGTGACAAATACATTCACTTTTGTTTTATTATACATAGATACCAAGTACAAGTAAGCCTCCAAAAATCTCTACAATCATGCTAATAGCAAGGACTATTTCTGCAAAAAAAGGCAACATAGCAAAAACCTATCTTTCATTTACTATGAGACCTTACTCTCAAATTTTTCTGTTCACAATTTCACTGAAGCTCCCATCACATCATGAAATAAAATGTATCTATAGAAAACTTAAAATTGACCAAGATGAAATAGAACACAAATACCACATTGGTAGCAATAGAATAGCAACCACTAACAAGTCAGAGTAATCCACCACAAGTATTACCTATAACTTGAAATACTGTGTATAGTATAATAATTCATTAACTGAAAGACATTAACCCATTAAACAATTCAGAAACTGAAATACATATCTGTGATTTTAATAGTCAGAATTAGAAGCCTAACTGTTTTTTGACTCCTGAGGGATAAGAATGTAAGTAGAATGGGTCCTCAAGATGAAGATTTAGGGCTTTACTCAAAGATCTAAGTGTCTCTGTCGAAATAAAGAGCCTCTACATTCATCTGCTGGAAAAAAAGCATTCTGAAAGATGTAAACAGTAACAATGTTCAAATGATTCTCAGGATATTTTTCTAAATATTTTGTTTAGTACCAAAAACACAAATTTAACTGAATCCAAATATGTCAATGAAAGTTTACAAGTTTAGATACCAAGTGGCTGGCAATTTATTTCTCATTCATATGGCCATGTTGAGTGGCTTTATAATCAAATGTACTGAACAACCACAAGTTCTAAATCTAACCAAGAACGTTTAAATGTCAAATCATTCTGATATTTACAATTTTCAAAATGATCTCATGAGTCAAACTTTATATATTAGAAAATTTGCCAATGGTACAACATTAAACAAATTTTGCAGTTGGACTGTTTTTGTATCTTCACTTCCAAATTGACTTCATCAGCTTCTCCTTATTTATGGGAAATCCACATATGAGTAACAAATCCTTTTTGATTGTCTGGTTTCTATATTGGCGGAAAAAATTGCTTTGTGGTACAGAATCATTCAAGAGGACAAAGTATTTCTCACAACTGCATTCACTGCATTTTCAGCAAAATTGAGCATTTAAACTATTCCTAATATCAGACAGAATATGTAAGTCAACTATTTAGTTCACTCCTATGTATGCTTTCACCACTAAAGAGGAAAACAAAAAGTAGCTGTTGGTTTTCCTCAGTTGTATTTGAACTGAAAAATTCAGTTGGAGGCTTTAAAATAACTATAAATGATTTTACAAATAAATCATTTTATATAATTTTATAGAAGCAAGTATAAATTTGATATTACATCATTTAGACCGAGGTGCACATTAAAATGTATTGATTAAAAATTCTTTTCAGGTAAGGAACACTTTTTAACATTTGAGATGCTTATTAATTTAAGTTAAGACTGATAGGTAGAGAAGAAAAAAGGCAATGTTTCTAAAAATGAAAATTTCTGTGATTTTGGAGTACTCTTTTGAATTTAGGAGACTCAAATGGTTTCAAAAGGGAATTTTTAACTAGATTTTTCACATTTCATGTGGGTGTCCTCATATCTTTAAGACACATTTGTTTTTCTGAAAGAGAAGAGAGAAAGCAGTAGCAACAGCTTTCCAAAGTCCCATTTTATCCTGATCCAAGAAGAAATAAAATTTCAACATGTCTGAGAATTTCTAGAAGTATTCACATACAGATCTAGTAATAAGCCAGTAGCTGCTGCAACAGCACGTACAATGGTCAAGAAAGGACTAAAAGCAACAAGAAAAGCATTATTGTCATTTAGGTTTCCAAGTCCTGTTGAGAGAAAAAGGAACACAGAAACAAAGCTTTTGCAAACTCGTTCACACTTCTGCAAAGTTTTACCATGGAAAAGTTTCTACCCAAACTTTTGTCTTGCATATACTATATTTGACTGTGTACCAGCTAGTACTGTAGAGCACTACAGATTTTGCAAAGAGCAAACCAAGAAAACGAGCAAAATTTGAAAGAAACAGCTTTAGACAAAAGGAGTTTGACCAGATTAAGTCACTTTCAATGATTTTCAAGGGAACTTAAATGAGAGTAGGGAAAAAAAAAAACCCACAACAGATGTTATGGAGGTGGAAAGAAGATGCAGGGATTTTTGAGAGATATTCCACATTTTAAAATTGTGCTCGATAACTATCTGATAAGAAAATTCACAGTGCTAAATTTTCTCAGAAAATGGAAACAGTTTCTTGAAATGATTATCTTTAGCACTAACCTGAAATTATAATGGAAGGAAATACAAAAAAAAAAAGTACATTCCTAAGTGAGGAATGTTCTACCATTAGCCATAAACTAGATAAAGTCCTTTGACACAATGAGATGAACAGACATCTATTCAATAAAATCTATATGAAGGCCAATAGTACTGTTGAAAAGAGAAGCAAACATACATCCAGAATTTTAAGAAAACTGAATGCTAAGCTTTAACAACAGTTACATAGGATAAGAAGTGTTCAGAGAGATATGTGACTTGAGCATTTTCCAGACCTACTTTTCTAAGTGAGAGGGGAAGATATATTTAAACATAAAACATAATGATTTTGAGAAACTAAAAACTAAGAAGGACATTTTTCAAGGTATGAAAAGGAAAAAAGAAAGTTATATTTCAAAGCCTAGATCAATACAGTCCTTCTCTTGATGCCAACTTTATTACTCTCCTTTGCTTCATAACTTCTATTTATACTGAGTCCTCTCAGTCCTAAACTGTTTTTTCTGCATGTCTAGTTGTTTGCTGTAAAACTTTTCTCCCTCGGTACTTTGACAGCCCATCGACCAATAAATCTCACTTGTGACAAACTCTAATGATTGAAGCACATATCTTGATTCCTCTCAGTACCTCAATAAATTTCTGATTCAATCCAGACTATACTGTTATTAGCTCATCTAGCCTTTTACTGTCTCTTTTCATCCATCAAGCATAAAATACATGTCACTCCTACAATCATCAGATTTAAAAGATGAGAAAGGGAGGAAAAAGAATAGCAATATTAGTTTCTAAGCTACCTATTCAATATATTGGATTTAAAATGCTAATTTGCTTCAGATTAGTCAATCCTCCATAGTAAAATTAGCATAAAGATTTTCTTAACATAACTAAGAAAACTGCGAGGCCATGACAGACTTTAAAAAAATATGACATTAGAAATCCAAGACTGTCCTTTATCAAAATACTGAAACAATTATCAGAACAATTTTGTAATTAAAAATATATTCATACCTCTACCATGATAAATGTTACTGCTAATTAGAACCTACATATCTTTGACAGCACAGTTGTGCCAGGCATGTCAGTCTTCATAACCCCAAACAGAAGGTCATATTCACCAGAACTCTAAAATAGCTCGTACTTAGAATATTTTCAGAGCAAGTAATTGTGCTGGGCTCTACCTTGTCCTTCTATACATCTCTCTCAGATTCTGCTTTAATGCTGTATTGACACTGATGTATACTCAGTCACTTCAGTTCTGTTCTGTATTGCCCAATAACCAGTGAGGAAATTCTAAGCATCAGACAATTTTTGGATGGCTACGTGAAGATCTTATTTTTCAAGGATGGAACAGATGCTAAAGGACAGTCAGCACTTTAAGGTTTTAGCAGCTATCCATAACACCTACTTGATTTGAGTAGGTGAACTGAACAAAAGCCAGTGGTAGTGAGGCAGTGGTAGTGCAATACAGTTTTCTAAGATAGATCTCTGTATGCTGCAAAAGAGTAAATATCCATTAACATCATTTACGTACTCCCCATGTTAGGGTAACACACTGAAAAATATTGAACTGCGATTAAACTATTTATGCTACTTTTTTTCTT
>JAUBOD010000924.1:6998440-7014700 GCA_032353885.1 Nothura maculosa
CCCTCTTTAAACTTTACTTTGTAACTATGCACAAAATTCCTTAATCATTCCTCAATCATTGAGCACGTCTAGAGCTAGGATTGGATCCAGCCACACGCAGACCCCTTTCAGAAGGAGCTGGGAAAGCAAAGGGGTCCAATCTGAATCTCATGACTCAACGGGAGGGTATCCAAGGTAATTGTGTGTTATCTTTAACCTCCATGCAGTTTATAATAAGCGACCTTGCTATAGAATCTCATGAAATCATTGTCCATATCAATAAACCCTTTATTATTTCTTTTATATGAGTGAAGTACATTGTGTCACTCACCACCTCCCCCACACACACCACCACTTGTTTCGTGACACTACCAGAACTCAATCTTGCAATGGCAGATCTGCCAGTGGAAAAGGAGCAGTCTCATGCTTCAAGAAGTCTTATGTCGCAAGCCTTCCCACAATTCGGGAATCTCTGGAGATATTCTACTGAAAGAAGTACAGGCTCTTGCTATTCTTCCTTCTGTACAGTTTAGTTTAAGCTTTTGCCTCTCTGTGTTCTCTGAGAACACTCTGGCAATCCTGTGAACATCATTTTTCTAATGCTGCAGTTGGCTGACTTTTTTCAATAGTCCCTTTACTTGGTACCACATATCTCCTGCAGAGGAGCTCCTGGAGTGTCCTGTGGCTTGTCTCTACCATTTTTGAGCACTTGCACATTTCCTTCAGCACAATTTTCAGCTCCCTTCCATATATCCAGCTGCACAATCTGTTACCTCTGTTAGCTGTGCTGCAGGCCTGCAGTTCTGCAATTATGCAGCTCTTTCTCTACAACCCTAATCTCCAAAATAGGTGACATCTGATGGGAAGGGAGTCATCTGATGACAAAAGGTAGAAACCACCCTTTGCTCAGGAGTTGCTGACAAAAATCAGCTGAAGCTGCTACAACTTATAAAAAGCCTCCAGCAGCAAGTGGCATCCTGAACTGCCTAGAAGAGGAGGTCCTTCTTGCCTTTTCATCATACGTTTTATCTTGTTTTGTCAATCTTTTCTTCTACTGAAATTTCTTTCTTGCTAAAATTTTAGGATCTAAATACAGATGCTCTCATGCTAACTTCTCTTGACTTGAAAAGAAAACCTACTGAGTGACAAAAACATCCACTAAAAACTTAAGAGTACAGTCCATTTGTGGTAAATGCAGACCCAGCAGGATTTTCACCACAACATAGTTTTCTCACTGAGTATTCCTTTTGATGCATTTTTCACTGTAAACTAGTATTTTGTATAAGAAGAAATGTGTCTCTTAAAAAGAATTAAAAAGCACTATAAATATGCATTTTAAAAGACAGTTATGCCAGTTCTGTAGAAAGCTTACAGTTAAAACAGTGGAAAGTGAAGCACTCACGTGTTTCTTAAATTGCACTACTTTACTGCTTTTAGCAAAGTATAACAGCACAGATCTCTAAGACTTTCACAAAAGAATCCCTAAACCTGTATAGAGTCACCTCTGTTTCAGTGTTTCACTATCACAGTGAAATTCTGAAATAGAAGAAGTTGAATGTAGGCCTCTAAATTTCAGACTAAAATGCAAATTTTATTTATAAGTATAGGGAGATATTTCTCTAAACATCAAGACATATTTTTACTTCGATAATGTAAAAAGCAAAACAGCATCAACAAGCAGATAAACAGGTAAAACTAACTGTTTCAAAACTGTAGGAAAATTGAGTTCTCCCCTAAACTGGGCATAATTAAATAAGAAAGCACTGAAAACCTCATAAACTTAATCAGGGTCTGAAAAATAAATGTAAGCAAACGAATGATGACGGGTTGATGATGGGTTTAGAGTTTTGATTTGATGGGTTTAGATGTTTGATGGGTTTAGAGTTGCACTTGGTGATCTTGAAGGTCTTTTCCACCTATCTGAAAACATAGTAAGTTAATTAAGAAATGGTAGAGAATTTGCAAGTGCTTGTAACATTAAAAGTTATGTTCTATTACAGGAATTCGAATAGTGGTGATATTACAGTTGGACACTAATAAAATCTATGAAAATTAAATGTGCACGCACCCCTTTTAGCAACACCATCACATATGCTTGGTCTAGGAAAAAAATAGTAGTAAATCAATCAATATATCCCTTGTGTGAGGACAATAAGCTTTTGGTCCTAAATGATTAGGACAAATTAGGATAAGTAGAACAAAAAGCCAATCAGAATGAATGTTTTACATTGCTTTGAGATCACAACCTAAAATGCTTTAGCAAGGATAAAAATATGTGAAATTTAATTTAATAGCATTCAAAACCTCATGAATACAGCTGCATAATATGACATAGGTACTCTGGCAGAGAAGAATAAATTAGAGAGTAATCTATTAAGAATTATCTTTTCACAGAATTCCAACAAAATAGTATGAAAGGAATATGTCTAAGGAAGAATCACTATTGAAATATTCATTTACTTAAAATACAGTGAAAAATGCCTATATACTCTATGGTGCAAAAGTAGTATAGGAGTCCTTGAAAATCTACATGAAACATGGAGAAAAAAAATCTGATTAATCTAATAAAAAAATCTGATGAATATTTCTCTTTGTATGGGAAACTATATGGTCCATTTACTGTATGAAGTATTTTGTTGCAGAGAAAGAAGCAATTTCACAAAAAGAAATGAACAAATACAATATGTGCTGCAAGTCAAAAAGGCTGGAGCTGCAGTTTTAGTCTCCAGTGTTCTCGATACAAGTAAATGAGTTTTCACTACATCATTTAAGGGTTTTGATTTTCCAGTAAGTTAAAGCAAGATGTAATGAGAAATCAAGTTTTCTAAACAGAGTCCACTGAGAACATATATAGCCAAAAAGCATATGGAATCTCAAAATGATATCAATTATCTTTAAAAAAAAACTTTTTTTTTAAATTCAAATCACTAAGTAATGAAAAGCTTTTTGAAAATGATACTGAAATGTGTTATCAACATTGAGTTTAAATCAAAAAGGTTCGTGGAGATATACAAATTTATAAATCAAAGTCCTTGAGAATGAGTTCAAATGCATTCAGTGTTGATTTACTCATCTGAAAATTTATATTTACCTCAAAGACAGGAGTTGCAAAGATAAAGATTTGGGACCATTTATGATCATGAAATATTTTATCGTTAAAACAACTTAAAATCAAAATTACTTATATTTTCAAAGACATATTATTTTTCTCATAACATAATCTCATTACAAGATAATAGCTGAGTTAGTGTCAACAGTCTCAATAAGTTTATCCTTACTTAAGTCTTAAGTAAGACTTAATGCAGTACTAACATAATTAATGATCTGTTTAGTATACACCATTAAGTATATCAAATATAATGATGATCTACTTTTTTGAAACACAAAGAGAAAAACAGAAACTATGAACTAATATACACAGTGGTTTTAGCAAACTCATATCTGTTGCAGTGCATCATATATTCACATAATAATTAGAAAAATACTTCAAACAATTAAAGTATAAACTACATGACTGCAACATACCTATCCAAACTTTCTCAAAACTCTGGTTGTATAATGCACAAGCTGAAAAGTACTTAGTATTTTAGGATCAGTTTGAATATTTTAAATGCCCCAAAATAAGTGTTTTCATCTACCCTTACCGCTTGCATACACTTCAACACAGATTCCATCCTCAAAGATGTAACTTCCAGCTGACTTCAATGTACCCTTTAGAAAGGCATCAAAAGCATTTTTTTTGTATTTTCCCTCTCCAAAATTAACAAAAGCTTTGGAAGAAGACTGACTATATGGAATAAGAACATTCCTCCTTCCTGTTAGTATAGTTTAACTTTATTAGATAGATCTATTTTGTAAAATGAAGTCCTAATAAGACCCAATAGTCCATAATTATGGATGCATGCAGTTGAAAATTTATAACCTTAAAAAGAGTGGGAAGAGGAAGTGCTAATATCATATAGAGTCACCTAACTGAAAGTGAAGTTTTCAGTTCTGAAATCACATTAAGGTTGGTTTTCATTTGATAAAGGTACAGTTACATGGGGTCAGAGTCAATCTTTATATGTTAGCATACACCTTCTTTTCTCACAGATGGTGCAGAAGAGTCCCTGTTATCTCAAAGATGAATTTACTCAACAGTTTTAAGGGCTGCTCAGGGAACACAGATGACTAGGAAGTCCCAGAATTTGAAATATTGTCATTAAAATATATATTCTAAAACTCCTTAGCCATTAAAAAGCCCAATTTATTTTTTGGAAGGAATAGATTAAATGAGTAATATCATCATTTTTCATACAGCGGAGAGATAAGAATCTCCAACAATAGACAGCAAATATATTGTACATTGCTCCTTCTTTGTGGTAAGAGACAGATGAATCTCAGAAATAAGATTTCTGAAATATACCCCAGAGCACTTCCATTTTTTTCATCAGAGGAGAATTAATTTCCTAGAAGAGTTTGCCAAGCTTCTTACCAAAAATATTCATACAATTTATATGTCTATCACAGCCAAATTCTTCCAATTATATGAAGGCTATTTGGAACCTCAGTAACCCCTCCAGTAGACTATTCCCATTTCATTCCTTTCATACCAGTAGATGACAGGTAGTTGTTGAAATTGATCTTTTTATGTGGCTTATAATGTAATCTTCAAATTACTGTGCAATTTTAAATTTGCTTCTTTCACAAAGGTCTTAAGAAAGGTTAATGCCCTTTACAGTCCCGGTTAAAGCAGTACTACTTAAATGAATAAAAAGCACTGATTTGGGCTTGTCTCTGATAATAGCAAGGCCAGATTTTGTCAGCCTTATTCTGTCTCCTCATTTTCTTGCATGGATAGCAATTATAATCATTTTTAGAAATCATTTAATAAACAAAATACAATTCACTATAAATAACCCTGGCAAGATCTGACCTTCAAAGTTCTGAACATCACATTTCTAAATTATAAGATCCTCCAAAGTAGCTTAATATTATTTTTATATATGTTGTATATTATACCTGACCTGAGTTGAGAGAAAAAAAGGCCAAGGAGTGAGACTCTAACACCTACTTCTCCTCTTAATGATGCGGATGCAACATTATAAATGACGATGCACAGGAGATACAGAGATAAGTAGAAAATAAGAGAGAGAACTTGAGTCAGCTGAAAGAAAATAGGAGTATTAGAAACAAGATCTGTTAAAGCAAGATTAGAAGGAGAAAAGAAAACCAGGCAATAAAACTGAAACTTGTCCTGCTAGGTGAAATAGCATCAATGAGGAATACCACAAAGACAAGACACAAATCAGCATAGAACATATTCTAAGGATGTCTGGATTAAGAGACAACAAGTATGAAAGTAGGCTTATGCTCATGCTAGAACCCTTCAGCTACAATGTAGAAACTGACTTTATGCTAGTCCATAGAAGCTTCAGGGATCTGTAAATCTGTCTTTAAAGTAATGGATAGCTAATTATCACTATCATTAGAGAATAATATTAATTCTTGGAAAAACAGAAATGGTCCTTTAACAAAGGAAGCAAAACAAATTATCAAATACATTTCAAATCATGGTTTCAAATCATCCCAGTTGGGAAGATAATATAGAATGTCCAGTCTCATGGAATGAACCTCTACATTCCATCATGAAAATGTCTTTTAGGTAACTATAGAATCTCTTTAGATGGTTTGTACTTTTCTGTATTCACTAGCCAACAGATGTCCAATTTATTGTAATCCTCCAAGGGCTAAGCACCTTGTCATCACAAGATCTTTAATTCTTGGACCAGGAATTTTTGTTCCATTTTTGGTTTCTTCAGTCTTTGGGGGTCTGTACACTATGTATGTACACTATAGTTTCTCCTTCATCTTCACTATTATTCTGTCTCTTTATATTAATCACAGAATCACAGAATCTACAAGGTTGGAAGGGACTTCTAGAGATCATCTGGTCCAACCTTCCCGCTCCAGTATGCACACCTAGAGCAGGTGGCACAAGGTGGCATCCAGGTGGTTTTTGAAGAGCTCCAGAGAAGAAAACTCCACAACCTCGCTGGGCAGCTTGTTCCACTGCTCTGTCACCCTCACAGTAAAGAAGTTCCCCCTCAGTATTAATATTTTGCTAACGTTTCACTATTTCCCCTAGATTTTGAAGAAAAGTGACTGAAAAAAATATTAGTATGAGCTATCTGAGAAAAAAACAGTCACTATGATCTGAGTTACTACAGACTTGAAAGGAGAGACAGAGTACTCCAAAGAGAGGGAAAAGCTTCCTTCGCCCTGGAAGCTTTGCTTTCCATCCAATTTCTGCTTTTTTTTTGACTTGATAAGAGAGACTGTTTTTCGAAGCATATTTTAAATATAATTCTGTTGTAGGAGCTTCTTAGGAGCTTCTACTCAATTGCTGTAATTGTTACCGGTGAAACTACCTAGTAACATGCTAGTCAGTAAATAAAAAGGTCTCACAAGTAATTCTTTTAGATAGACCAAAACTCCCCTGCAACTTGGAATAGTTACATAGTGGTAGAACAAGACATTTGTTGACATTTTGTCAAATGGTTGACATTTTTTAACTTCATTTTCTGTGCCTAAATCAAATACTCTTAGTCATCCATCACACAAAGATTTTCTTGTATTGCAACTGTAACATTGGCTGCACCCAGTCTGTACTGTGTAAAGGTCCAGAGGTTCCCAAAAATGCATGTATATTAATTGACCAGAATGCCCATCAAGGTATGTCACAGAATCTTCAAGGTTGGAAGGGACCTCTAGAGATCATCTACTCCAACCTTCTCGCTCAAGCAGGCACACCTAGAGCAGGTGGCACAGGGCGGCATCCAGGCGGGTTTTGAAGAGCTCCAGAGAAGGAGACTCCACAACCTCCCTGAGCAGCCTGTTTCAGTGCTCTGTTATCCTCACAGTAAAGGGTAACACCCTTCCTCATCTGGAGATGGATTATGTTTACAGGAGAAACATGTTAACACAACTTTCTCTAAGATACTAAATCACATAAAATCATATGGAGAAACAACAGTTATTTCTGCATCGTCAGTTTATGAAGTCATTAAAAAGATCACATGGGAAATTTTTAATTCCATTCAGTCTTTTTCGGATGGGCAAGTATGTATGTTTACTTCTGACTAATTATAGAGACTGGTCACTCACTTTCTAAATGGCTAAAGTAAATGAAATGCATCCCATCCTTAGGGACTACTGGAAATCTAAAGTGGTATGTTCAGAGACTGTGTGCATACTGAGAAACAGTTAAGCATGGGGATTTTTATAGTTTTTCTAATCCGTCTTTTTAAATGGTATCTTTTTCTTACTCTCTTAGGAAAGTCTTTGCAAAGAAACTACAGTAAATACTGGTTTTGAAGCAAAAGCTTTTCCACTACAAAGATGAAAAAAAAAAGACAGCATATTTTACTCCTTGAAAAGGTTAGCAAACTATTTTGTAAAATGGTTTCCTTGGGGCTCTCCAAAACAACTGGGCCAGTGCTATGTAGAAACAATGCACAGAAGATATAAGGGGACTAGACTCTTTTGAACCAGCAGCTGTGCTACCTGCGGCTCTCCATAACAAGCAGACCAATTCCATGTGGAAACAGAATGAGCACAAGATATAAAAAGATCAAAATTGTTTGAACCAGCA
Organism: Nothura maculosa; assembly: GCA_032353885.1. Taxonomy (NCBI): domain Eukaryota; kingdom Metazoa; phylum Chordata; class Aves; order Tinamiformes; family Tinamidae; genus Nothura; species Nothura maculosa. The sequence continues at coordinate 7,006,053 of JAUBOD010000924.1, forward strand.
GCTGTGCTACCTGCAGCAGTTAATCTTTCCTGGCAATCTGTTAGACACACACATTCCTCAGGCTAAGAGGACTAGGAGGCTTTTGCTGACTGCTGTTCCTCTGAGAGAAGCCAAGGCCTATTTTCCCTTCATATTACTGGAACACTTAAAACTGTGGGCTCAAATGCACTGAGAAAAAAATAACTTTCACTTGCTTTTGTACGAAAGACATTTCTAATCAGTTGTTTTGAGTATGTCGGCTACTCATTTTTTAATCCCAATTTAGTTTAAACTAAATATTAAGACAGTTTTACTACCATAAAACTGACATAAGTTAAAATACAGTAATAATATTGGAAGGCATTGGAAAAAAAAAAAGAATTAAGGCTAGCAATCACAGATGGTCCAGAAAAAGAAAAGAAGTCTGCAGTAAGGACAAAATAGCTTATTCTGTTATTATCAGCTAAAATTTAAATTATTTTTTCTCTAAAAAATATGGATATATCTTTTCTGTTTGAAGAACTACTATTTTGTTACTCTCAATAGAGAATTCATTTCAGTAAAGCAGCACTTAAGTGCTTTTATACCTCCCCTCTTCCTTTCTGGGACATGCTCCCTTGCACAAGTGAGATCTTTTATATATCTATATAAATAGATATAAATAAATATAAATATATCTATCCATATAGCTGTGGATAACAGTCTAATCTTTGAGCCTAAGAATAGTTCACATTTATATTTTTTTATAGTTGCACTATTTTAGCCACATTTTTTAAGTTAGGAAAGTATTTCATGCTTGATTTACATCCCAGAAGTTACTTGTTCAGGGCAAGTAAGAAGGAGGTACTTGGCTGCACTTCTTTCATTTGAAAAATGGAGTGGGTAGAAGAAGAGATCATGTATGTCTGTGATAAGAAAAAAAAGTCAATTATCCAATCACATAACCTGAAGGTTCAGAGAGCAAATGCAGTTACCTAATCTTGTGATCTACAGGCAGGCCCTTAATCTTCAGTGACCCCTCAGGTGCTATAGGAAGCTTTGTAGCCCCTTCCCTCCTATCCTTTCCCCTCCCCTTCCCAGCAGCACTAGGCTGAATGAAGCAGGAAGGAAGAACGCTGACTAGTGGCATGAATGAATAGTACACAATCATACGTTGAACTGACATACATGAAACTAAGACCCAGGTACAAAGATGGAAAAAATGTTGTTACCTGTAGGTCCCAAACCAAGACAATTAAAGTGATGGAGCATTATTCATCTCAGAATACTCTGTGGTTCTTTCACTGGGCCCTCAACTCCGTTCGGTTTACTGACAGGAATAAAGCTAACAGTTGACGCTAGCCAACTCCATCTCAGACAAAAGTGTTAATCCAGCAACTTCCAGCTCCATTACCTGGGATTGCCAACCCTTCTCCTTCTGACCTTCTAAGACCCTCTCCATTTCAAATTCTGTCTTCTTGGGCAAATATCACTTCATTCAAAACAGACATGATCACATAAACTACTAAATAAAACTAATATGTAAAACTACATATTCTACATTATCTCACAGTTGAATAGGCAAGTTTTAACAAAATTGCCAGGCTACATTAAAAATTAGAACTACAACTCTAATTTTGGCTTGAATAAAAGTGCTTTGCTAGTAACATTAGGACTTTCGTACATCATGTTTTTAATTTACACATCTAATATAAAACCCTAACTCTACACTAACAGGTCCTATAATATTCCAGGATCTCCAGGTTCTGCCTTTCATGGTGATGGGACACTGGTTTCTTGCAATTTCCACCTTCTTCCTCTCTCTATGCTTTTTATGTTCCCACCCCAAGGCATATGCAAGCAAATCTGAAAAAGGCTCTTGTGGTGAGTGCAGGCAAGTACATTTAAAGAATGGTAATCAACTTATGGCTTTCATAACAAAATACGCAGAAGCAAATCTCAAAAAACAACGTTTTGAAAGACTGAAAAGAAAGAGCTTGTTCTATTCCAGTGATGGCATATGAATTTACTGTCAATTAAAAAACAGTTCCTTATTTAACAAAAATCAGTCCAAACTGTACTTAGCACAAGGGAGCTCTCAGGTAAATCTAGAATATACAAGGTCTCCTTTTGCAGTTCTTGCAGCTCTGTAGCAATTTTTTGTAGTCTTCCAAGTTAAATGGAATTCTAAAGGGCAAATTCTTTATTTCAAATTACCTCTGTATCCTATAGCTCATTTTCTTCATGTGCTAATCTAAAAAGCTTTCCCACTGCTACAAAAAACAACTTTCCCACTGCTTTTCCCACAGCTTTCCCACTGCTACAAAAAATAACAGCAGACAGTTCTCAAACTCTCAAAGATGACACAGTTATAGTAACCATTGTCTTTCTGAAAAAGCCTTTCTGAAAAGGCCTTTCTGAAAAGGCCAAAAGCCTTTCTGAAAATTAAGAAGATCTTTATATATTGCATTGTACATGCACTGTATGTAATAAGAACTAGCTTTACTAATTACAGATAAAGAAATCTTTAAAAAATTAAATTAATGAAGAAAAGGCATTCCAAATCTTTTAAACCTGAAAAAAATTAGCAATTTGGTGCTAATATTGTTCAGTTATTTGAGTCTAAATTAAGATATTATATAGTAAGCAAGTACTGCAGCATAAAGTTCAGACATGTTCTAAGCACTGAAAGGAGAGAGAAAGAAATGCTGAAGGTTTGTGGTACAGGGCAATACCTACAGGCTGTATCAGGAATTTTTTTCCCTCTGTGTTGTAAACAGAGTTCCATGTTTAATATTAATTAAGTTCTACACAGACAATTGTCTTATTGAAGTGCTCAAGGTATATTTTCAGGAAGGTGGATTAATGGGTTAAAATGGAATAAAGTTGTTTGGAGTATCTGAAGGAAAAATGTGAATTTTCAGAACATCCCCAATTCTCATGAATTCAGATTAATTTTTACATTATTATGAATTCTTATTTTGATTTAACATCTCAGATTTTACTGCTTCCTTCAGAAGACTTTTTCTCTCATTTCTCTCTGTAAATATGCTAAACAGACTAACAAACCAGTAATTTCCATTCAAGGAAACTTGAATTTTCTCAAAGCAGCAGATTAATATCTTCTAAAGACGTACTATGTAATTTATATCTCAAAGAAGTCTCAAAGAATCACTAATGAATCACTTCCTTCATCCAGAGGGTGTGCCTCTGCAGTTGAGTTTATATATTTTGAATTCCGAGACCTTCACCATCTTATTCTCTTGGAGGAACTCAGCTGTGAACTAGGTTTTACCAGGTTCTTTAGCTATATATTGCTTCTGCAGAAGGTACACACATCAAAGACTCCACACAAAGAACTAAGTTCTACACAGGCAGCAAAAGGATTGTACTCAGACAGCTTTTTCCATATTATATGATTTTACTTTTACCTAAATGTCGTGAGTGCTATCACCATTTCAGGGAATTTACGAAGCTCTAATCTTTATTCTCTTGGATCAGACCTCAAACCAACATTTAGATGAAACACTAAACAAAAATTTTCATAAGAAAACTTAAGTATGTGTTGTTTGAGCTCACTGTCCTGGGAATAGAGTGGTATATTTTGAAGTCATCTCATTTTTTACATCTTCAGTAAATAAATATTATCACTGTAGCTTTGCGAAGTTAAATTAAAAAAAAAAAGAGAAAAAAAAAAAGAAAGGAAAGAAAGAATGCAAAAAACAGAACAAAGTAAGTACCAGTACTCCACAGGAAGCTCAGACTATTTAATATGAACAGTGTCACAGTATTTATCTAACCATAGCTTCACAAATGGTTGAGGTTAGAAGGGACCTCTGAACACCATCTCCATTTCACTACCCTACTAAAGCAGAGTCAACTACAGCAGGTCCCTCAGGGCTTTATCTGGTTGAATTTTGAGTCTCATCCTCACAGTAGAACAGTTTTTCTGCTTGGTTAAAGGAAATTATCTGTATTTCAGTTCATGGCCACTGCCTTATTTCATTTCACTGAGTACCACAGAGCGGAGTCTGAATCCAATTTCTTCACTCTCACTAGTCAAATATTAATACACAAGATCCCTCTGGGCCTCTTCTTTGAGGCTAAACAATGCCAGCACTTTCAGACTCTGCCTGTATATCAGATGCTTCGATCATCTTCATAATCTAGCCAACAGGTTTGGCCTACATTTATATATACCGCAGTCCAAAGATGGAATAATTATTTCCAGGTTACTTTGTAAAATCATAATACACTCATATTGGAGGCACTAACTTGCTCTCATTAAGAAGTCATATGGTTATGCTCATGACTAGTAAAATACTGACATGTTTTGCAAGTAATTTCAAAAAAGAAAGTCATAATTGGCATACACATCTATTAACATTCTCGAATTTATAACACCTCATAATAGTTTTTTATATCATCCTTCCCACAAATGAACATCCCATGAAAATGAGTAGGAATAAAAAATATGGTCCCTGGTGGTGATCGTAGATGAGGTGCTTAGGGAGATTTTTTAACAAGCCTGGTGGTGATGGGTTTATGGTTTGATTTGAGGATATGGAGATGTTTTCCAGACATGAGTCTATGGATTTTACTCTGAGCTGCCAGTAATGTCTTTGCATTTTCAATTAATCACATGAACATACTGTCTTCTCGATATTTCTTTGAAAGATTGGGAAAAAAACAAGACCAGTACAGTGTTCTAATTTAGCATGGCCACATATGTCCCAGGCAAACACTGCACTGAATAGACACAAAAGTGTATTTTTAAAAAGCACACTAGAACATATAAAGTCTAAAACAATCTATAGAACAGATGGGAAGACTTTTTATGTAGAAATATTTTGTCAATGACTAAGAGCAATGAGATATGTTTATTTGAAATAGAGAATGGAGAATAATATTTAAACATTTAAATAACATTATTGTACTAGATTCTAAACAGCTACAGATCCTTCATTTAAACAAAGATCAAAATGCTCAATACAATACAATAAATACAATAAATATGATGTATGAATTTTTTTGCTGACTTAAAGTGTTGATAATTCAGAAGGGAGCCTTAGTAAAAACACTGTAGTCATTGGGTTTATTCCAGTTCATTTGCCTGACCAAAATCGAAATGTTTTTGAAAACCAAATTTAAAAACTGATAATCCCTTACTGAAAGAAATATCATTTTAAGATATTTTTAAGTAATATTAAATGCAAAGGAGAATCTAGCGGGTATTTCAACATTTCCTAGACACTTAGTCACCATCACAAACACCTTTGCTTGCATGAAATTCTGAAAGTCTTCCTTGTAAAACTAAATAGAAAGTGCTTAGTTTCATCCCTGATGTTTATTTTTTAATCCAGTTTTGTAAATATAAATATTACTTTTTTTCTCCAAATCAATGAAGCAATCAATAGTCTTTTAAAAGTCCACTCAAATTCTTTCTTTCAGAAAAGTAAATAATGAGCAGGAAAAAGTGAATAAATCTATGAAAGATTTTTCTTTTTTGGTCATTGTCCTTAGAATGAGGATTATCAAATGATGGCCTCTATCTCTTTGCTTTGCTCTCTGCAATCATTTGTACTTCGGAAGTTAAGTGTAGCATCTGAGAAAGTTAAATCATTTTAAAAACTCTTTCTCCTTATTGATAAATAGTTATCTTTGAGTATGTTACAGATTGACAGCTCTGATGATTGTAAAAATAAATGTGCAAAATGTTCAGATTCAAGTTAACAAACTTGGTCCAATGTCAGGTTTAAATTACTGTGTTAAAACTTTGTTAGCAAAGAGTAGCTGGAATTATTGTAAGATCAGACTGTGATAAAATACGTATTTTGTATATATTGTATATTAAAAGAGTCATTATTTTTAAGCTGAAATAATTTTGATGAAGAAACTCAAATTTATGGAAACTGAATTTTTTAAAATATTATTTTCTAATTAATAGATCATTAGCAAACCAAATAATCTTTTGACAATGGAGGGCACACTATGGGAGATATTTATTTAAAATCGTGTTAAAGCTGGATAACACTTTGTGGATACCTTTGATGGATGAGATATTTTCATGTTGTTTCAGAGAAATAAGTAAAGAAATTTCTTTGTTGAGTCACAATGTGAGAACTAGTCAACTTCCTGCAAAGTAGGAATACTGTTTTTTTTTAATTGAAATAGGTATAGCTTGATCTTTTATTATAGGAAGCATAAGAACTCATAACATGCTTAAGTTAGTTGTTTTGAAATCAAAAGAATGCCTCAAGTGTATATGCAGCCTTACTATAAAAAATAGGAAAGTTTATGGTGTTTTTTCCTAAAAAAAGTGATATTTGAAATTGTTCATACATTCTTCATTATTCTAATAAAACAGACAACAAAAATAAATATACATTTGGCTCTATTTTATTGCAGTATCCTACTAAGAGTTAAATTAGGTTTAGTGGGCTCTAACAGAATTTCTGAGGATTAACTTCTCTATCTGCCTGTGTATTTCACTTTTTCCCCTATGCATTGGCCATCTCTGTTAGTTCAGTTCATTTCTTTTGACATTTAAAGCTAAAACTTAAAGAGCATGGAACTAGAGAAGCAGGTTTGAAACTCAAAATGTTGCTGCATGCTTTCAAAGATCCTCATAAAGATAAATTCAGAAACTCCCAATGGAGTAAATCATAAAACAGTCCCCCTGCCTAGATCTTTTTTGCCAATAGAAATGTACTTAAAATAGTATTATTCCTTTCTTAAAGTCAAAGAGGGAAGTCAAACTACATTAAGGGAAATAACAAGAGAGAAACAATACCCATATTATTGTTAGGAAAATTATAAATATTTCTGAGTAAACAGAAGAATGTTGCTTTAGCAGACATGAATATTCAGAACAATCCTTGTGTATGTTTTCCTTATTTTGACAAAGATTAATTCTAAAAAAGAACATATCAATTCCATTTGTAATCAAACTTTAAGATAAAATGTAAACCTACATGAAAATATTGCTTTTATTTGAGTACTCATAAGCTTACATGTTCTGTTTGTCCTCCAAAATAATCAGTCAGTGCATGTCACATCAAACTAAAAATTTTGTTAGGAACTGAAGCTGAGGTGAAACCAGCCCAGAAATCAAAGTTGATGTCCCAGTGGACATCATGCATGGCAGGGCCAGGTGTGAGGATCCTAAACTTCCATCTATTCTTGTATCACCTTATGTCATCTGCACATTATATTATAATAGTGTCTATATATAGACCTAAGATTTTGGTTATAATAACATATTTAGTCATATTTTGAATCTCTTGTTTTCTCTTAGTCTTGCACTGGTCTTTTGGACCAAAGGTTTGTTACTAAGAGTGTAGAAGACAGAAAGAATAAGGACATATAAAAGTCACGGAGCAAATTCTCTAATAGACCTTTCTGGTCTAGCCATTTCTTTCCTGGTTAGCTAGCAACATGTGAAAATGAAAATACTAATTTAATCTTTGATCTTTTCAATGAGCTGTTCCATTCTCTATCTAGAAATCAGTTTTTTGACCTCTTGTATTCCAAAGGTCAAAACTGGACACAGGACTCTAGATGTGCTGGTCTCACAAGTGCTTTGAGTCACTCTCCTGAATTTCCTGACTATGCTGCTCTCACCTCGGGAGAGCAGCTCCACAACCAAGCATGTTGCTTGTGTTGTGTTGCTGTGTTGCTGCAGGAAAATTCTGCCTTACTAAGTGCAAGACTTGGCATTTGTCTCAGTCAGATTTCAGAAGGTTTCTGGTGGACCATCCCTCCAACCTGTCTAGACTCCTCTGAATGGCAGCACCACTCTGGAGAATATCCGTTGGTCCTTCCAGCTTGGTGTCATCCTGTGAACTTGAGGGTGCACTTCATCACTTCCTCCAGGTCCTTCAAATGGAGTTGAGATGTTTTATACCCTTTCCTGACCAAGCCATAGAAATTTAGCTCATATAAGAAAGATATTTATGGTGAATAAATGTTTGTTTGTTGCTTACAGCAGCTTTTGGAAGACACTGCATTGTTTTCTCTCTTCTTCAAAGGTTTCGCTCTTCTTTTATATTTTTAAACCTATGAGACTGACATTTCAATCAGCTACAAGTTTCTTATTTATCTTTTCCTAGTATTTAGTGGCACCATCAATACTTCGACTGTCACTTGAAATACCAAAGAAGCCATCTGCTCTCGCAGTACTCAAACAGAATGTCTGAGCTTTAAAAATATAAATGAAACAGGGATAATAATTGCTCTGCAACTTTATAATAGTAATGAGCATAATCCATCAGATTTTAGACAACTATCCATCTATCCATTTTTTCCATCTATCAACATAGATGGAAAAAAAATCCACATTATAATGGAGAGACTATACCTATGTTAGGTTCCCTTTTATATAAAATAACATTTTACTAAGTTTTAATCATTCTTTAATTTTTCCAAAGTTTAAAATTATCCTGGAAATTCTTTATATCCCATTGTTATAGTTTGATGGGAGTGGAGGGCATAAATTTAGTAAGAGATTAATGCCCTCACATTCCAGCCAATCCTCAAAGGTTAGAGGGACTGGAGGTCCCTCTCTTTGGTATCCCTATCTCTTAACAGGGTACTGTGGTAACTATGGGCCCAAATCTGGCAGTACAGGGTTCATGAACAGCCTGTTGTCTGTTGGTCCAATCACCTTCAAAATAAGTAGCTGAGTTCAC
>JAUBOD010000924.1:7014800-7030691 GCA_032353885.1 Nothura maculosa
AATCTGGCAGTACAGGGTTCATGAACAGCCTGTTGTCTGTTGGTCCAATCACCTTCAAAATAAGTAGCTGAGTTCACCAATAGCACAATTTATTCAAATGCAACATTTAGAAAACAGGTTTTGAACGTCAGTTTAGGAAATTCTCTACTACAGTGTAGAGCTCTTAGCTAGTGGCTAGCGTACAAATGTGCAATCATCATTCACCCTAGAAGATGGGAGAGGGCTCTCAATCTTGAGGATCTTCCTCAGGCAGTGTCGTGACCAGAGCGGAGGGAAGAGGTTCAGCCTGTCAACTGATCCAGATGTTACAATGGAGTCATCCCTCTCTCCTTTTCCTTCGTTCCTCCTTCCTTCATTCTTTCCTCTTTCCCCCTTTCCTTCTTCCTGCCTTTCTTCCTCCTTCATTCTTTCTTTCTTCCTCTCTCTAGTTCATCTTTTATGTATTTTCTTTTACATTTAGATGGAGCTTGAGTGACTGTAGTAATACATACTTTTGGTACTGATTGGTTTAAAAAGTCTCCTGAATTAAAAGAAAATCTAGAGAGCATGCTCAGTGAGAAGCGGTCATTCTTTGGAGCTGGGTAATATCTAGGATGGGGTTGTGTATTGGTATTATAATGAAATTAGATGAGTAGAAGTCTGAGCAAAGTCCATTGGAAGGGGTTGATCTGCCACCATCTCTGGCCCAGCACCAGACATCTTATCATACTATGTGGCTTACTAGCTAGATGATAAGATCAGGTTGCCACCTCTGCAGGGAGTATAACAAGAGTTTCGTCATGATGTCTTCATTCTTCTCCACTCTTCCTTTACTCTCATTAGTGTGTGCTAAGAGAGCAGATTCTGTTGCCTAGGGAATCATGGAGAAGTATGTTCTATACATACCAACCATCCTGGAGGTGGTAACTTTCTCTTGAGGTGTCAAGCAAGCCTCTGCAATGCCATAACTTCTGTTAGGCCCCGTTTTTTTTCTCTAATTTCCACTTTCTTAAGCAATTGTCTCACATCCATTTCTATTTAAACAAAGTTGGAATAAATACGCACTACTAATATCTTAAGAAAATATACTAAAATAGATGCTTTCCTCAAATGTATGATGTTCAGTACTTTTCAGGCATGTAAGTCTCACTGACCTGTTGAGGTTATGATAATCACATAGATTTTTATTCACAATTTAGCATTATGTAGCCTACAAATAGTTTTACTATTAATAGCTACTTTTTGCATGACATGCAAGTACCTCCTTACCACAATCAAATGACTTCTAATTAAACTTCGTAAGTAATCTTAAATTTTATCAACTGTAATCACACTTTCTTTGTACCTGAGTCCTAAAATTTTCATAAAAACACTTGCATGAAGCATAAGTAATATTTGTTAATGACCCAACTATTTTCTACTTATAGGCATTGACAAAAAATCTAATGAACTTCAACAAGAATGTAAAGAACTCCCAAGTTCTCTATCAAGTGTCTGCAAGTCATTCCTGTTTAATATAATCCTTAATGCATACATAGATCTGCTAGATCTAACCCATTCATCATTTTAACATAGCTCTTCAAGTAACTAAACTTAGATCTCCAGAAACACAAGAAAAAAGTGTCTCTGTGTCATGATTGCAAAGCATTATAGCGGTCAGATACTTTTAAAGTGAGTCACATAAAATTCAGTGTGGTAAATTGAAGTCTGCCTAATAAATCAGTCTATGATTTTGTACACTTATCTAGTGATTCCTGAGGTAGTTCTAAAATACTTTTTAAAAAAAAAAAACAAAAAAAAAACAACCAATGAACCAATCAAAAAAAAAACAGATACCTGCTTCCTTCTTGGAAGATTAGTGGAGGTTTGAAAGAAGTTCATTTCCACAGAGAGAACAATATCTATTGCACAAAATGGATTCAGTGCAATTTATTTCATTTTCCAAAGAGGTTTTAGGACACTCACTCTCTAGTTTAGTTAGAATTCAGCTCTGTCCTTGATCTATTTTTAAGTGGCTATGATTTTTCTGGAGTCTAGCTTACTATATCAATTTACTGGAACAAATGGTTCTTCTGTTTCCCTGAGAGATTTCTATACCTCAAAGCAATTTGTCCCCCAACTTGTTTTGAACTCTCTCATATTTCTCTGCTACATTGTCAGTGATTTGCGTTTCAACTTCTGTGAAGAACTACTTGTTTTTTCTTGTAGAAATTCAGTTCTTTCTATAAAAGGAGTTAAAAGAACTCCTTTTAACTCCTTTTAAAGCATTGCTCTCCTGCTGAGCAGTTTTTATTTGTTTGTTTGTTATGTTTTAAAGGAGAAGGAAAAGTTTTGGTTTGCAGTTTGCTAAATTAGTATCTTCCTTTATCAGTTATATCTCCCTGAAATGTATTCAATTCAACATTTGAAAGCATGATCTCTTTTGCTTTGCTAAATTGTTTATTAGATTATGATAGGAATGTATTCTCCAAAAGAAAGGGGAAAAAAATGTTTATACACCAAAAACAGCTATGATGGACATATTGATCAATTGTGCATAAAGACAAATGACCAAAACTCAGACATATTTCAATTTAATATGTCTCACTTTTGCAAAAGGAGAGATTGTGATAGAGAACAAGGAAAGAAGAGAAATTATTTGTCCTGTTAATTTAAATATCTCAGAAGGTACTTCAAAGGAATTGATTGCTCATACTGGGCTAGTTGTCTACATTTCCTCATACTTCGATTCTCTAAATAAGAACACAGGTTTTCCAAATACCGTGTTACTTGAAACAATCATGAGTGCACTCTCTTTTCAAATACCATCCATTTGTTTTCATTAGCAAAAACCTAGAAGTTGTAATTTTTTATTACAATACTAAAAACTCAACAGTTTTTGCTGAACAGGTAGCCAAACAACCTTCAAATTCTAGGCAGAAGAGAAACTGAGAAAAGCAAAAAAACAACCAAAACAACTGGAGCAGACCAGGAAGCCTCACTTACCAACAAATAAAAAACATTATACAAATAGGTCTTCATCACCAGCACAGCTATCCCTGTTTGAAAATACCTTCAGTCTTGCCACCTGTTTCCTCTCACCTTTGGATGTGCTGAATCTAGTTTTAATTGAAGCCCAATGAAGAGGAACATTGCCCTGATGCTACCATCATTAGTGTTTAAATTTCTGGAAGGAAAGAGACTTCAGAGTCGAAGAACACAAGAGTCACAAAAAAAGCCTAGAGCACATTTCCAACATAGCAGAAATAATGAATGAATTTCACAGAATCACAGAATGTTCAAGGTAGGAAGGGACCTCTAGAATCATCTAGTCCAACCTTCCTGCTCAAGCAGGGACACCCTGAGCATGTGGCAGGTGGCACAGGGTGGCATCCAGGTGGGTTTGGAAGACCTCCAGAGAAGGAGCTCCACAGACCCTTCCTGGGCAGCCTGTTCCACTGCTCTGTCACTCTCAGAGTAAAGAAGTTCTTTGTCACATGGAGATGGAACTTTCTGTGTTTCAACTTATATCCATTTCCCCTTGTCCTATCACTGGCCACCTCCAGTGGAGAGCAACCAAGTATATAAGATGACTGTTTATGTATTTTTTGAAATGTCTTCCAAAAATATATATTTCAATAATAAATTTTAATTTACAGAATAAAAACCACAAGAATGGCTCAGAGATTAAGCTTCATTCAAAATGAATATTCAAAATGGAAGCTGTGACATAGTTTATGACATATGTCATAAATACATGAGATAATGAAAGATATCAAACCTCTTTTCACTAAGTATGGCATAGCCATCATGGTAATACTTGACCATGGAATATAGTTTAAAGATTTGATGGTGTATTAAAGTACTGTTAATCACAGAACATCACTAATCATTTCAAGCAATGTGTAGAGAAATTCAGTGAAATATGTGATATGAAAAAGCAGAGCAAAGTCTCATGCAAACTGACATTAGACCACCTTAAAAGACTTCTGATGGAAAATGAGTTGCAATCTTTTGAGAATATGTTCAATTTTAAATTAAAACACTAATCCATTGGAAGGGATGGATATAATTTTGAACCTTGCTTTGCAAACAGCAGGTACATGAAAATTGACACCAGCTCCTGAAATGATGATGTAAATATTTGCAAAGACATCCAAACAACATATTACACAGTGTATGAAAAATCACTTTGCTCTTATATATGATGATATATATGTAAATATTTGAAAAAGACCTTACTAGTTATTTATACTCAAAACCAAAATAGTATATTCCATAAAATATCAAGCAAGAAGGATTTTCTGTTTCAGCTGATTCTTTGTAATAATAATTTGTAGATTGTATATTCTGCAGCAGTCATTTCCTACTAGTAGAAAACTACAATCTTCTATCCAAATGCAGAAAAACTCAGCAAAAATGTACTGCAGTGAGGTATAAAAGTTTATTTATTCCCTATGATTGGTAGTCTTGAGTGACAAGGCTTCTGCTTTTCTGCTTTGTCTATGCTCGGTTGAACTTAAAAGTTTCAAGATGTTCAGTGTATCATGGAAAACAGCTTTGATACAGCATTGGATGGGAGGTTTTGATGCTTGACTGCCAGCAACAGATTCTTTCGAAATCTGTCAGCATAGTAAGACTTCAGTAGAAAACCTTCATATACTACTGCAGTGAATGAATGTTTCCTGACACCAAGAAACTTCATATTTAAATATATATATGTATATAAGTCAATATTAATATTATATTGATAGTTCAGGTAAATAAGTAAAATGTTATGCCAAGTAAAAGGATATGCCTAGTTCATCATTAATAAGTGGTTGATATACTTCCTTAAATATGTATCTGAAAACTATCTATAATGTATGCATCTTCAGTCCTAATTTTGCTCTCCATAAAAATCAAAAGCTTACATGCGACATTCAGAGGCTGAAACAGTTTGTAGCTAACCTGACATTGCCACAGTAAGCAGATAAGTAAGAATCCAATCAGTTTTTTGCTTTACTGTTAGGGATATTTTTATGATTTCACTTCTGAAAATAAAATTCCAAATAATAAAATGTTTGTGTGATTCATATAGCTCTGGAATCCTGCAATGCAATGCAGAATAGTGATGCTCAAATGACAGCACCAGGGAGCATTTCAGCCAAAATAAGAAACATATCTGTGGAATATACAAAGATGAAAAATGTAATCCTGCCTCAAAATATTGATAGAGCAACTGCATATGAATCCCCTGAATGAACTGTTTCAGGTAATGGCTAGCATTATTTTTAAGTAGCTTAGAAACTTCCCTTTAGCAATCCTATGGCCATTAAATTCAACTGTAGCTTATTACAGTTTAGTTAGTTTATGACTAGAAATTCTTAGAGTGAATCTGGATAAGGGCAGATGAAGGTACATGCATAGCAGACATTTTTGGACAGAATTCCATTCTTGAAAGTATGTATCAGAGAACTCTAATTACTATAACAGAATAGAGTAGTAAAAATAATGCTAGTGCAAAGTGAAATTACACCTGGCATAAACATGCTATTAACCCTTATTTGATTTTGATCAAGCACTTAAAAAGAGAGATGATAGTAGATCTGAAGATAGGAAGTTATGAAGTGTTTTAGGTTAAAGGAATAGCAGAAATTGAGACAGTGAAGAAGTCATGTTTTGGAAGTGCATTCTAATCTGTTCCACTTCCCCCATTCCTCCTTTCAGATAGTCATTCTTTCACGCTGTCAACAGGCTTGATCTGCTCAGGCCTATTACTGTCCCAGTAAATCAGTATCTGAGAATTTCTCAAGTTTGTGTAAAACTTGAAAAAGTAGGGCTTTTTTCTCATTTGTTCACATTTTTTCCCCTAGTTGTTAGAAGCAAAGTAGCAGAATGGAGGCACTAAGATGGAGTATGTCAACACTGAGCAGAGATATGCCAAAAAAAAAAAAACAAAAAAAAAACACAAAAGACACAGGCTCCTTCTTCAATTCTTCACCAGAAAACAACATCCTAGAGAGAACAGAAATGTATGGTAAGAATAAAAGTTTTTAGAGGGGGCAAGCTTGCTGGGATGACCATAAAAAGGAAATTTCATTGATAACATTCATTAAAATTTTTACCTCACCCAGCTGAGGTTGAAGGAGCAGACAAATAGACACAGTCATTGTAGACTTGAGATGAAAAAGTGAATGACATCGGGAAGGATTTTTTTTTTCCACTATAGATAGCATGTCACCGAAACATTTTAAATGCATTTGAATGGATTTTATTCTTCTCTATTCTTTACTTCGATCTCTCTCAGAGGAAACAAAATATCCTAGTATCCATCTGTGAACCCTGTATTGTGAACCCCAAGCAGCATAGGAAAAAGTAATCTCTGCCTGACCAGGGAGTGGCATAGAAGCTTAATTAAACTGTTCTAACTTGTAGCTCAACTAGAACCACTTCACATGCATGAAAATGTTTCCTGCTCTTTTGGAAACTTCCCAGTCCTCAAAGGTGTCATTTCTCAGGGCAATTGGTTGCTATTGTGTGCAATGTTTTACTTGCTGCAATATGTCCAATTGTTAGTCTGAAACATATTTTCAAAGCAAGGAAAGCAACATGTTGGTGTTGAGAAGGTACTCTCCCTGTAGAGAATAAATGAAAAGACATAATAATTCAAGCATTCTTAATTTAAAACTATAAATCTAACCCCCATCTCTTTTGACACTTCTGCTTGTAATATATTTGGAAATAAGTTTTGATATGAATTAAGGGTGATTGCATGACTATGTTGTCAGCATGCATCATTTCTCTCTGCTGTTCATGATGCAAGTAAATGCTGTCAGACTACTTATTTCTGCCAAGAATTGCTGCATATCCTAATGAGGTATTTGGGCTTTAAAAAAATACATCTTTTGAGAGGTTTTAAAATGATAATTGAACTGCGAAAGTTATATTTTCAATTTAAACTATTTTAGAACCTGACATTTTAAACTTTTGAAAAACAAACTAGTAAGTAGAACTTATTTGAGTCAGAGAACAAATAACATTAGTCAGATTTACTGTGGATAGTAATTAATAGTGACTATGCTGCATAATACTCACTTACTATATTCTATGCCTTATACTGCACTTTAAGATTTAATTTATCATGTTCCAAGGTTAAGAAAAAAGGACAGTTGGAAACACACAAACCTAGAGTAATTTACTAGACCATTTGTATGAAGTGTCATAGACATGGCTTCTGACTTTGCATCTTCATTTGCACACATTAATTGTATGTAATTTGCATTTCAACTCTGGCTATGAATGTTGCAAAGTAAGCACAAATATGTAACACAATAATCAAAGATTTTTCAGTATCACTGTTGAAAAAAAAAAACAGAACAAAACAAATAAAAAAGAAAACAAGCAATGAGCCCTACCCCTGCCTGGAAATAATTCAGGGGTGTTAGCTGTGGATAATACCATAACTCTTCAGCCTAGTAATAGCCCAGGACAATTATAGATGAGCATAACTCCCAGAATATTTAGTTGCTTTTCAGCTTTTGACATTGTATGATGAGGTTGTCAATTGAACATTAGTAAAGATTAAAAATAATCAAAGAAATGTAAAATCATTTTTCCTTTCACAGTATCTACATGATTATTATCTGTGTAAAATAAAAAAATCTTTTAAACACACTTGCAATCTCAAAATACAAAGCACGTTTATTCTGTATTTCCTAACTAGATTTAGCACCATTTTACTCTGCTGAACAGCCCTTATAGGCCAGGAAATATTCATACCAAACAAGTTCAGACTACTGCTAGTTTTAATGAGCAGCAAGGCTACACTTCAACTCTGGAGAGCAAGTAAACAACTCTACAAACATCATTGTAACAATATCTGACAAATAAAAATCATTTTTTTATATTAGTAACTTCAATATGCCACAGTCTACAGAATAAAAACATGAGTGAATGGTGGCAAAATTCCCACCCCACCTTAGGAGGAAGAAAGTAATAAATAGAGTTCACTTAGTAATCTGATAGCTAGCAGCCTTCCAAAGTACTCATGACAATAGAGGCTTAAGAAAAATCATGACATACCTCCTCTCTTTCTCAAAATCACTCTCCTAATACCTCCTGCAGAGATAAAGGGTACTTATCAGAATTCATCTTCAGTGTCAAAGAGGCAGGTTAGGTAATGGGAAAACACTGTTAGGTAAGGTGAAAAGTTCATGTTCCTCAGCACAGAACAGTTGGAGAGAGAATGGCAGATGTGGGACTTCAGTACACACCTGCCCCGGCTTCCCCCAGGCCTGTCACAGAAGAGCCATTAGTCCAGCAAAGCCTCATTTGCACAAGCAAAGAGCACAGAGGCACACGGGCAGATAGAAGAATCCAAATTAGCCATCAGTAGGATGAAAACCTTGTCTCATTCCTCCTGGGAAAGTATTAGCCCTCTGTCCAGGTGTGAAATCCAGGAAGGTGAATCAACAGAAGCAGGCCCCCTGGAGCACCTTTCAGCCTGAGGGGGTCACTGTCTAGGGGTATGGGACACTGGAGGATGGAGAGGAAGGTCATTTGAGCAAGACTCACTAGGGGTTTAGGGGAAGAACCAAAGGAGAGAAAAAGGAATTATCTAGGTTATTTGGGTAGGAAAAGATGTAGAAATCTAGAGGCAGATGTAAGAATAAAAAGGAACAAGCCACTGACCACAAGCCAAGAAGTCTGGTCAGGAGCTTGTCTGGCTATGCCTTGCACCTCATAAACATACTTTGTCCTTCCTTATTAAATTCCTTTCTAATTACTTTCCTGTGTGAGGACTGCTCTATTCTGTGTGAGTGCGTGTGTGTAGGTCTGAGTGGTAGCAAGCAGTGACAGACCACAGGTTTCAGAGATGTATGTCTGTGGTACCAGCAGTGAAAGAGGCTGGAGTGAGTGAAGTGCCAGCATCTGGAGTGGGACTCTGGGTTTTCTATAAAGTTGTGTCTGTGCTGCCAGGAACAGAGCAAACAGGGGTATGCCAGTGTTGACACGCCTGAAAGTATCCATCAAACTCCTCCCCTATACTTGATTTGTTTGTTCTAATGCTCAAGAAATGTCTTCCTTTTTCACATTACCTTGTGATGGGCAGAATATCCTTGATTATTTTCATGTTAAAAACAGCCTTGTAAGATCTGTGTATCTCCTTTTGGTTTCATTGACAATACCAGTTCCCTTAAATGTTAGACTCCCTAAGAGCTCCTGATGCAGCTGGAATGGCCAAGTTTCTTCATCACAGTTTCCTGAAGTTTCCTAAATTGTTTTTTATACCACAAAACTTCATGTGTTTATGTAGCATAATTCACCCTCCAGGACCATTTGTACCTTGTCCCAGGATCCACGACCAAGCCGGCACCAGCACTGTGCAACAGGGAAAATCTCGCTGCAATCTGCTATTGAAAAATTATGCTAATTCATATTCAGGCATCCTGGCTGTGGCTGTCCTCTTTGTAGACACTACCCATCTCTGCAAATGAAGATGCTCCTAAATGTTCAACAAATGTAAACTTTTAGTACTGTGTATAGCTGAGCAACATGATCCTTTACTGCTCTTAGTTGTGTCAATTTATTATCAGAGACAAACAAACTAAATGCAAGTAAATTTACTTGTAATTCAAATGGATATACACTTTGTTATTTTTTGGAAAAAAAAGATTTGGTTAATGTATTAGGACTGTTATATCCTTTCATAGTTAGGATTTTAATCTAATGTTGTGTTGAATAAATGATATCATTTGGTATCTGTGGTGTTGCTGCCACAGAGAGTTTATGCTTGCTTCCAAATGAGTCAGACTCCTTTTTAACTTTCCTCTCATATACGCATTACCCATTTCTCTAGGCATTACTCGTATATTATAATTTTTTTTGTGTAGTTTGTTTGTGCATAGATTATTTCCATAGATGACTCGGGTGCATCAACTACTATTTGGCTTTTTTGGGTTTTTTTTTTTGTATGATCTTAAATCCTCTCTGTACTCTCACCTTTCAATGAAGTTACAGATTTCACTTACATGCAGGGAGAAACTTGTTTGGCATGCCATTGAAATGGTGAACTCCCAGTTC
The DNA here is from genome assembly GCA_032353885.1 of Nothura maculosa. Taxonomy (NCBI): domain Eukaryota; kingdom Metazoa; phylum Chordata; class Aves; order Tinamiformes; family Tinamidae; genus Nothura; species Nothura maculosa. The sequence goes on from JAUBOD010000924.1 coordinate 7,024,824, forward strand.
AGAAGAGCTGCAAAATATGACAAAGGCAGCCGTAATCATTACAGCTGTGAACATAAATGGGACATCTAAAGAAAATAAACTCAAATTCAAGAGAGTCCTAAACATGGACTGTAACATCCATGTTTAGGAACTGGCATAAGATATAAGGGAGTATCCCGTTTAAGTTAGGCAATTACAGAGCCAAAGAGTCTTGCATCATTTCTGAATTTGACTCCAGTCTCCCATTTCAAAAGACCACTGCCAAAATTTGAGTAATATGAAGGGAAACATACATTCACAGTAGGAAAATGAATTTTGAGCTTCTCTAGACAAATAAAATGAGGCAAAAGACCAATGACTGAAACCTTGTTGTTTTGAAATCCATTTACCACTACAAGCATGTGTCTTTGGGGAAAAGAAGGCAAATATATAAATATCTGAAAATAAATAGATTATTGGGGAGGAATAAAACATTACAGTACCTGGGAATTTAAATGAGTAGAGATAAGGACATCACCTATTCTATTCTGAGTTTCCCAGATACGATTTATTTTTTATTATTATTCCTAAAGTCCTTCAAGCATATAATGCAGTGAGCTCCAGTGAGTTGGAACCTACTGTTTCACCAGATTCTACTTTTTCTTTTCTTGTTTTCTACAGCAGGGTCAGCATTTTCTGGATTTTATAAAATGTAGAAAATGTCCATTCATTTTCTGTGACAGAGTTAACATTTCCACTGCTTTGCTGTCATGCCAAAAAGACAGTGGTGAAAAAGAAAGTAGCATTATGTACAGGTGCAGCAGTAAAAAATAAAATAACTCAAGCAGTGCACAGGTGTACTTTGAATGTTAATGAATGGATTTTTTTGTCAAGACTTCCCTTTAACCACTGCTGTTATGCAAATTGGCAGCTACAGCATAGAAAAGAGCCTTTCTTGCCTTTGATTATATAAGCTTTCATCTGACTCCACTTGGAAGAAAAGGTTGTTTTGCCTTCACACAAGTATGTCAAAGCCTAAGAGAAGGTTCATTTAAAAAACAGCTAAAATTAACAATCACATATTCCAGCGATGTTCTACTAATTTCTCTCCAATAGCCAGTGGAAAGAAGCAAGCTATAAATGGAGAGAGGGCAGAATGCGAGACACATCTGATGCAAATTTTAATACTATTTGCTTTTACTGTTGTGTTTAGACAGGACTAATTTGTATTTGTTAACTATCCCTTACATCAGGTAAAGGTTCATATTATTTTCCTACCTTATCACTTTCTTCCATCTGAATGTCAATGATTTGTTACCATGTACTACAAGGGTACTCTGGTATGAAAATAAATGTGCATATAAAGCATAACTAAGAATTGCAAGAAAGAAATAATATGCACATTATGTACTACTGAAAAGGAACAGGCCCTCGAGGTACTGAGATTAAGGTTTCTTATACAATCTTTAAGTAACTTGCAGTAAACACACAGTCTGCTTGAGAATAGCATTTCTAGGTAAGACTATCATGATTACTCTTTCTGGTGTTTATAGAAAGAGTCTTCAGTATAAATATGTGGTCAGAAACTAAGTCGAATAGAGACATTCTATGTTTCATAAGAAAAAATCAATCATACATGTCAAAAAATTATATTAGAAGATATTGAAAAACAAGGGTAAAGATTCTGCAGTCTCAAGTTACCTGATTTTCTAGTCTCAGAATTACCCATGTTTCATCCTTATTCACATCAACTAACTCCAGCTAGTCATTTTGGTTTAATATGACATGATAGGATGGTTTTATTTATGTTTCTTAGGTACACAAAACTGACTATCTAGGAAATAAAACAGTATGAGAGTCATAAGAGATTTCCATCTCTTATCTCCATATTAGGGTTCCAGAGATGTGTTTAAGAATTTAGATCTAAAAAGAATGCTGAGATGCATTCAGGACTTGTAAGTAATATTTGTTATTCCTGCTTCAGTTGGTTTGTTACATGTAAGTTGTTCAGCAAAGGGTAACTATTATTTTCCTCTATGAAATAAATGAAATTCATATATTAAAAAGGTGCTATTTTCCTATTATATGATCGTAGGATAAATCAGATTAGCAGGGATTCCCCAGTCCAAACTTACTCTGAAGTCAGGGTCAGCTGTGACATGAGACCAGTTTGCTCAGAGTTTTCACCATTCAGGACTTGAAAAACTGCAAGAACAGAAGCTGCACAGTCTCTCTCCAGCCCGCTGGACAATCTCTTCTAGTGCCTGATTAACTTCATGAGGAAAAAGCTTCCTATAGGCAGGCTATACCTCATCTAGTGCTGTTTTTATTTCTCCTTCTTGAATCCTGTCTATAAGCACAAAGACCTTAGAAACCTTGCTGGCCTAAAGGCTGATGCAAAGACGATCCCTAGTAACTCGACTTTACCTGTGTTTGCTCATCTAGCTGCTCCACTCAGCATTGGATCTTCATTTTCCTTGCTCAGCCTTTTACTTCTAATGCAACAGTAGCTTTTGTTTTCCTTGACATTTTTAGCAAGTCTCAACTCCAGCTGAGCCTTACCTTTCCCAGCAGTGTTTCTAAATGTCCTGCTTTGTAAGAGCTTCTCCCCACTTCCACCTCCTGATATGCTGCCTGTTTTTTTGCACTGAGGCTCTGTTAAACTCCTCATTTAGCCATCTACTTATTTCCCTGCGTATCATGAAAAACCATTTATCCACTCAAATAAATGTTTTCCTTAAAGACACAAGATCAGGTAGCAGATCTAGATTCTCTGGCAAGTTATGTGATTCACTTGTTTTTTGACCTTGGAAAATAATTTTGTGTACCCATCCTGAAGTTCATAATAAAAAAAAAAAATCTCTCCTCCTTGCTCTCAATTTAAAATAGTACTCTCTAACTCTGACTTACTCTGTTTGAATATTATACTGGAGCAAGCAGCAATCTTACTGAAAATTAAAAGGAATTGTGTTGAGTGAACATTTTACAAGCTTTATTTGTTAGAGTATATTTTGGTCCTACTAAGCTTAAATGAGTTCAAAATGTTTGAAAATATACGTTTGAAAATCTATCTAGTAAAATATTCATATCCATTTGCATCTTGGCAGACCATAAAATTTCTCTGGCTGTTACATTAGCAGGATTTTAGAAGAATACAAGAGAAATATTTCTGTTTAAAGACTTTCCTGCAGATAATCAAAGATAGGTTTTATTTCTTTCAAAGTGACAAGTATTACAAATACAAGTTCATTAAAAAGTGGAATAATACCTACGAAAAGCATATATTTCTTTGTGCTATTTTCTCATGAAAATCTGTGTTAGAAAAATGGATATGAATATTTTTATACATCCTTTTGCATACATAATAGACATATAGATATTCATCATGTTTCAATGTGGATAGTCAAGGCTATGCAATGCATTAATGTCATAATCTTGAGTCTCATTTCAACAGGGTAGGAACAAGCAACAGGAAAGTCCTACTTTGTATATATATAAAAAAAAGATTAGCCAGTTTATGGCAGGCAATTACAAGAAATTGCAATGGTTAAAATACAAAGTAAAAATAATACACTCTTCTATATGCTATATTATTGAAAAAAAAATCATTTGGCACAGTTCCTTACAGTCTAATGACAGTGTATCAGGAAAGTGTCGCTTTATTTTATTTTGTTTTACTGTTCCAGTTCCGTGTAGCTTGCTGTTCTCTGTATCCACCAGGATTGTCTTGCTTATAATAGGTTTAAATCGGATGCTTGGTCAGAAACAGAATATCATTGAAATTGAACATTGTTAGTTTTATAAAGTCTTATCTTACATTGGAGTAATACCTAATTTTGGATCAGAAAGCCAGCAATATTCCTAATAATAATCTTCTAGAAAATACTAAGTCATAACTTTCCAATTTCCCTAATTCTGTTTCAGTTTTGAAAAGACTCAACATCTTTCTAGGAGCATTTTAAAACACCATTTGGTGTTTAAAACAAAAAATAAAAATTGTAAAAATGAAAAAGCTAGTCATTATTTTCTTCTAAGATTATCAATCAAACAGAAAATTCACATTAAAAACAGAATTAGACCTATTTGTAAATGGTATACCTCCAGTGTTTGAAAATAATATACATGAAATCTCTGCTATATAGGGAATAATGTGTTATACCACAGCTATTTTCCAAGACAATACTCTTAAGGCCATAGCTGTTATACTGGAGCCATTTGTAGTATAACGATAATAAATTAATGCATGTCAGACCTTGTTGTGCTACTGCATATGGATGCTTTTGTGCTCTTCTGTGCCTCTCCTTTATATACTTCAGAAGTGTACTTAAATACCAAAGCTGTTTTCAAATGGCTCAGTCATGTGAAAGCAGAAAAAAATAATCTTTTATTTCAGCCATACAAAATCAGGTTAACAAATGTCTATTATTGATGTGCATTTTAAAGTACAACCAAACTGCAAAAATTAAATACTTAAGGATATATTTTGAAATCCTTTCTAAAGCTTATCTTTAAAAAAATGAACACATTGAGATGCTAGTCTATTTTATTCAGCATAACCAAGACTGTTATTTTTTAGACTGCTCACATAGTGTAAAGACTTGTAAGCATAAAAAAGTTTGCAATCTCCTAAAATATTCTAAAAGGGAGTCAGAATTAACATTAGAACTGAGAAGTTAAACATTCTGCTCCTTTTACAATTATTCTGCACACCTGTTGAACAATATTTATAAAGAACAGTAGTTGGCTTTCTTCTCAATCATCTAATATTGCTCATTGTCAAATAAAAATATTTCAAACTAGCAATCCAGTGGTCTTTTTTGCTATGGTTACAGTGCCTTGATATTCCTACAGTTCTGAAAAAGAAAAATGGTAATAATATGATAGTGCTGGCAACCCTTCCCTAGGTCTATAGATAGTTATCTTGTTCTATGCAAAAAGTTCTGTACATCTGGATAAATTATAAAAACATGATTTAGCTTTCCAAGATATGGAGAATTTGTCTCTACAGATTCCATGACAGCATTGTATTTAATTTCTTTTTATGATGTGAATTTCATTAAGAAGGTCTTTTATAGTGTGTGAATTGTGGACTCATGCTTTGTACTCAACCATATCCGTTAGCTTAATTAAGTTTGTTTGCTCATGCTACAGGGGCTTTTCACTGTTCTGAAGCAAGAATAGGTTAAAATCAGGGGACACTTACTCAGCTGTGAAGCTGTCAGTCCATTATAACTTGAATATTGATTTTTGGTGGTTGGTGACATTCCCTAGGTGTACGTGTCAAGTTTGTTGACAGAGAGCTCTATACTTAATTGAATGTGATGTCCGTATGTGAAGTGATGAAGTATGTCAGCAATGCGTATGCTCTTCCTTCTATCTGCTCCAGCCTCTTCCAATACATTCAAGGGAGCAATATGAAATGCCATACTGTTCTGACGAAGCTGCATTGTTTCTTCTTTTAACTTAATGAATTGCAAAGCTGAATCTAATTTTATATCATTTGCACACAGGTGTGTCTGCAATGGACTGTGACAACAGTCTATTGTCAAGCAGGGTGCAGAGAGTGGTTGTCAATGGTGCAGAGTCCAGCTGGAGGCCTGTACTTAGTGGTGTCCCCCAAGGATCAGTCCTCAGTCCCGTCCTGTTCAACTTTTTCATTAACGACCTAGATGAAGGCATGGAGTGCTCCCTCAGCAAGTTTGCTCCCAAACTGGAAGGAGTAGTTGACGGCCCTGAGGGCTGCGCTGCCATCCAGAAGGACCTGGACAGACTGGACCAGTGGGCAGTGAGAAACCTAATGAAGTTCAACAAGGGCAAGTGCAGGGTCCTGTAGTTGGGGAGGAATAACCCTGGACACCGGTACAGGTTGGGAGTTGACCTGCTGGAGAGCAGCCCCGCAGAGAGGGACCT
>JAUBOD010000924.1:7030791-7058327 GCA_032353885.1 Nothura maculosa
CCCTGCGTGTGCAGGGGGGTTGGACTAGATGACCTCTAAGGTCCCTTCCAACCTTAAGCATTCTATGATTCTATGAATTTCTGCCCTTCTAAACACTCAGCCAGTCCACCTAAATGTATATGTTAAGAATACAGGCTAGCTAATAGGTAGCTATCAACCTTATAACTTCAGGTATTCTTCATAATAGCTTTGGCTGTTCTGCAGTACACTTAGATTCACTTACTGTCAAAATTAATTGCCTTATGCAATTCTTACTCATTAATATTACAATAACTGAACAAAATGCATTACTTAAACCTCAGGTTGCATAAAACTTATAGAAGAAATATGTATTTTTCTCAGTGTCCATGAACCATAGATAATCCTTCTATTATCCATACTATATCTTGCCTATTAAAGTAGAAGAAAGAAATCAGAAGTCAGGAGTTTTACTGTCTTCAGTTATCATCTTATTTGATCCTGCAGAGCAACACAGAGGGGTCTTTTTATAGTACTCTTCTCTGTCAATTATCTTGACTCCTGTTCATTTAAGTGCACTGTTTTCTCAGCTGTGAAAAGTAGAAAGAAAATTGCATCCCACCAAACCGCTGGGATATTCTTGAATTGTAAATAGTCCTCCTTACCTTAGAAAACAACAGAAAACATATACCTATATATACATGTGTGCATATCACAGACTCACAGAATGGTTAAGGTTGGAAGGGACCTCTAGGGATGCTCTAGTCCAACTTTCCTGCTCCAACAGGGACACATAGAGCATATGGCACAGGGCAGTATCCAGGCGGGTTTTGAAGAGCTCCAGAGAAGGAAACTCCACAACCTCCCTGGCAGCCTGTTTCAGGGTTCTGTCACCCTCACAGTAAAGAAGTTCCTCCTCACATGGAGATGGAACTGCCTGTGTTTCAACTTACACCCACTGCCCCTTGTCGTGTCACTTGGCCATCACTGAGAAGAGCTTAGCCCCTTCCTCCCTTCTCCCTTCACATACTTATGCATGTTAATCATATCCTCTCTCAGCCTTCTTTTCTGCAGAGAAAACAGGCCCAATTCACTCAGTCTCTCCTCATAACAGAAATGTCCCAGTCCCTTAATCATCTTGGATGCCCTCCGCTGGACCCTCTCTAGAAGCTCCACAAATATTATGTATATATATTATTGTTTATATATATATGCACACACATGTTTTAATGAAACTGGCTGTCAGACTCAACTTTGTGTTCCTGTTTAACAGGAGGAGGACTTGGTGCTGGCTTTTTTTTTTTAAAGCACAAATGCATATGTCTATGGCAAGAGGAAAATAGTGGTGCTTTAAAATTCTGCTAAATTATTATACATGTGTCTGGAAATTTGGAGTTGACTCAGCTGATATTGGTTAGGAAACCATATGCATATACCCTTTCACCAGACAAGAAAAAATTTCCTGTTGCAACAGACAAAACCTATGACAAACAGAACTCAATAAGGGTAATGAAGATAAGAAAAGGAGAAAGACAACTTTCTTTTTAATAAATAAGAAAATTATGCATGTCCAGCAAAGTCTTTTTATATGCTGTTGACATATCCAACTGAGGAAGGACTTTTCAATTTCTTTGTACTTTTCCTCAAAATAGAAGTTACAACATCTATGTACAACATCTACAACACCTAACCATATATAGTACAAGAACAAAAACAATCTCAATCTGATTTCTGAAAAGACAATGTATCAAAATACTACCCTCTTGCTTCACATCTCTTTAGAGTTCAGGTCTTAGAGGAAATAAAATTTCCTTTTCTTTTAATCTGTTTTCCTTTCCCTGTCTACAATATATCTACAATACAACATTATTATCAATTCTAGTATTTTTCACCAAATTCTTCATAAACATATGAATTTACCTTCCTGTGAAAAAAATAAAGATAAATATTTAACACAGTGAAAAGAAATAAGCATGAGGAATCCTTTTGCTGATGCTAGGTTGGAAAACCAAAAAAAAAAACTTTATCATGCTCTTGCTGGTTGAAATTTTATGGGATTATATCTGACAAGCAATAACATTGATTCAAAATTTCCATGATTAAGACTATGTCAATTCTCTCAAAGAAAAAGAATTAATAAAAAAAAGAACTGATTGTACTAACTTTTCTGCTACGAATCCAAAATGAGGCTTTCAAAAATCTTTCCGCTTTAAAGACAGTTTGACATTTAAAAATTAAAGTCCTTTACCAAGTCACATACTTTCTGATGTATTTAAGTACTTTAGGTGTTCAGTAAATGTCATAATGCCACTAATTCTCTTTGCAGAGACGTACAATTTTATGCCATTACCAAGAATGAGCGCAAGCAGTGGAGTGTTTGTGTGAACACAGAAAGCCTGGAGTGAATTCAGCTGAAGGTAAGGGCATTTACAATTCAGCTGCAAGTTGGAGTTTAGTGAATCTCTGCTAAATATCTGAAAAAGTAAAACAAAATTTCAGAACATCCTAACCGCTCTATATTTTTTCTCATTACCAGGACTGTGAGGGTCTTTTTCAGATATGCACTTTTAAAATAGAAAAACATTGCTCTATTTTTTTTACTTCCAATGCAAGCATTTTTTGTCATCCTAGTTCTTTTATCATGTGACCAAAGCAAGGATGTTGCTAAGCAACTCTGCAGCCGTGGGGAAAGTACAGACAGTCCAACACAAGATTTATGTTGTTGACCCTAATATTAAGAAAAACAATAACAGAATATCTGAAACTCCCAGTTTTTAAAACACTTTAAGCTAAACATCTGTAAACCACTTTTACTATATATGAAGAGTCATTTGAGAAATTGTTACAGCCACACAATGTTTTCACCTAAAATCATCACTCGAAAAAATAAATGAGTAAATAATAATTCACATTCCTATATCACAACAACACTGCAATCTTCAAGTCTTTCTGATCTGTGTCATTGTAGCACTTACCAAAGCGTCTTGGCCATGGCAGTCATTCTCAATTCAGTGAGGGGTTCAGCTGGACCCAGTTTAGCTGGAAGTTCCTTCATACAGCAGCCCAGGGCTACCAGGGCACAGCAGCAGCACTGCCCAGGGACCACCCTTTATGAGAGACCCCCTGGCCTGAACCCACTGCCAGTTGTTCCAATAAAGGACAGGGGCATCAGTGTGGGGAGCAATCTCCGACCAGCTCCAAAATGAGAAGATAATCTGTCACGTCTTCCTTTCTATTGGCAAAATAAAAGCATTCCACTCCCTGTTTTTCTGTTGCCATAGTAGAATACAAGAAGTTGGGATGTTTTACATCCCAAGCCCAGTCTAAATTCCTATTTAACAGCTTGGATAGTTCAATAGCTGTCCAAATCTGATCTTAAGTCAAGAGTCTCTCCTAATGCACACTGCTAAGAGTCACTCCTAGTGCACGCTGCTAATGCATCATCACACACTCAGGTCTGTGCGCAGCCAGGGCTCTGGAGCTCCTGGAGGCCGAATGCCTTGCCCACATGCATTCTATTCTCTGCAACCCACAGCAAGGTTACCAAAGCATGGTGTGTGTGATTTAATCCAGATCAAACTCGAAAGCAGCAAGTGTAGGAAGCATAGCTCAGTGGACAGAAAGTTCTTTCTGTTCTAACTCAAGCTTATTCCTCACCTATCCACAGTTAGTGGACACAGCCACGGCTGCCCTCACTGACCATAGGGACAAGAAACAATATCAATCGTATGCAGGCCTGTTTTCCTAGAATTATAATAATACATTAATATTTAGATACTAATAATGGCACACACATACACACACCCTTTAGGCAATTAACTGGACATGGACTTTACAGTAGTAGGAAAGGAGAACATAGCAGGAGAACAAAGATGCTGAATATTGCAAGAGAATACTAAGCATGCATTGGAAAGCTAGAGACAAGCAAAACAGCTTGCAAAGCCTTGGCCTAACTAACTAAAAAGTCGTTGTGTGAAATACTGGATGAAAGATACTTGAAATTTTGAACAAAAATATTTTTTGCTGTTGCTTAATTGCTAGTGCGCTCAGAAAATCACAAACGTATGAACTTTTTTTGTATCTAAACCATTTACATCAGATAAGTACATTCTTTTACATTTATCCTCTTAAAATAAAATTTAAAAAATCCAACAGACTCCAAATTTGGGCCATCAGATGAAAATATAATTATATGATGTAACTATTAGCTCTCCACTAATCTTTCCACTGTTTTGTATATTTCCATTTCTTCCTTGAAAGAAGGAAGAAATGTCCATTATTTCCTCTTATTTTTCTGATCATTTACTTTTCAGTGCAAATATTTATTAAGGGGAATGTTATTTCTCATTATGATTTTAAAAATATCTAGTGCTTCTGCAGATTTCTCATATAAATTTTACCTCTACCTAGTTCAAAACAAAAATCATTTTCTCAGAAAGGTTTGGATATATATCTTTCTAACTGTGGATAATAGCTTCTTATTTACCAGAAGGATTTATCTCCAGATGTAATTTCTAAAATAACTTTTGCATATTCTGGACCACTTCCCTATCTACTTCTGAACCTTTCCCAGCTTCTCAACTTCTATTGCACCTTACTTCACAGCGCAGGTTCTCCAATTAAGCATATCTGCTTTGTAAAAGGGATATCTACATTCAATCTCTACAAGAGATTAACACATCACCCAGATTAATTAGTCTGTCCTCAACCCAATGTTTTTAACAGAGAAATATTCCTGGATACTAAAACACAAAGACAAATGTGATTTTCTCTAGGTTATTTGTCAAGTCAGTAACAAAAGCAAGAACTCTGACCATTACATCTGCTGTGATACCGCTGCCTCCGAGAACTGTTTTGTCTTCTCCAATGTGCTTCAGTGCTTCCGCCAGAATACTTTCTGTCACAGTTGCACCTCCAGCAACCTAAGAAAGAACCTGGAGTCATTTCTTTAAAGAAGCATTAAGCCTGTTTTCCACTTTGGGGAAATTATTGAAGTGAATGAATTTGCCCAGATTCACAAAGGAGCTCAGAAACAGAAGAGGAAAAATATGTATTCTTTTTCACCTTCCGGGTCCAAATCCAATCTCTGTCAACTACAAAGCATAACTTCTTCTATTGGTATGAGCTCAGTGCGAGGTAAATGCCCCTGGAGGCATGCACAAAGGCTTGTCTGCAGTCATCAGGGACTCAAATGCAGGCAGACAAACCAGCTTTGTACACAGAAACCTTAAAGATAAGAGAGAACACAGGCAAGCTTCAGATCTGCTCTCAATGCCACTTGACTCTTTAGAGGTTTGAGTTTGCAGATTACCATAAGGGTGTCTTTTGAGCCAGGGTCACTCCAGCTTAGCTCTCAGCAGTGTGGTAAATCAGATCTTGTCCATGTAACTGCAGTATAAGCTCTCATTTGAAAGAAAAATCTATGCTTGGGAATCTATAGTAGTGAAGAAAACCTTCCAAAAGGAAACTCACACAGTGGTGTCTGTAAGAGCTGACAATTCAGCCTGTAACAAAAATAGATGTAGGAGGGAAGTACACAAGACCTCCATTCATCTCTCTGAGTGATAATTCTAAAACCTATTTTGCCACCAGTGACTGCTTTTCCACTGCAGAGCAAAAAGCCAAAGAAAGAAGGAAGAAAACATTGTAATAATCAGAAAGTTGTTTCTCCCTGCAAGAGGCAGAGACTGAATTTCCAGCAGGGTTTTTAAAAATGCTTCCATTTTGCTGAGTGAAATCACTTCACTAAAATCAATAGTATTTTTGCCACTGAATTCAATGGGCTCGAGATTTCATCCATTACATTTCCAGCCTAATCCATACTAAGAGCATGAGTATGTGTATTTTCAGGAGCCCAGTTATTAGGTAAGAATCAAATCCTTTATAAAACCTAGTCAAAATAGTCCACATAGCTCAACTTGATAAAAGCTTTTTTTGCATTGTGATTTGTAATACACTAAATTAGATTCCAAACTACTCAGACATAAACCTGAAAATATCAGGATAAAATCAGTTACAGAGGTATTGCACCCAGGCTTCTGATACCTAAATATCTGCAAACAGTATTTAAATATTAGAGTTTCTTACTTAATAAAGTTGCAAGTCAGAGGCCAGCATTGGGGTGTTGAATTCCTGTCTATTCTATGGAATTATCTGAAGGAAAACTGATCTTTGCTGGTCATCAAATGCACTGAATAAGCACTAGGATTTCTAGTATGCAAGGCAGGGCCTACAGTTAAAGGAAGAAGTAGCATTAACAAATAATCATAAGTAACATTCATAAACCTTATAGGAAAGTTCTGCTATGCTAAGAATAACGAGTATTAGAAACAGACCCCTTATCTCTGGAAAACACATTTGTTAGGCTTATAAACAAGATATAAATTATGTATACCCTCGCTGCTGTGACAAAATACAACAAATACATTAAAAAAACATTTCATTAAATTTTAAATAAATTGCAGTTTTAACTCATGAGGAGATGATTGTTTATTTTAAAAGTTTTTTTTTCCTAAATTTTTTTTTGTCCTTATATGGCAAAGGCTCTTCCCAGCTCCTTCAGAAAAAAAAATAACCATTAATACTGTAAAGAAGAAAAAATAATGACTCCTAAAGCCAACAGAAAAAACAATTTTTTTGCTCTGCACAAGATTAATGGCCTTGTCCCCTGACCATTCTATAGTGTTATAGCAACAAATTACAATGGCAGTCACCAAAAATTTTGCCCATGAATTTGGATGGAAAAAAAAATACTTCTCAGCAGTCTTCCAAGACATTTCATCCTTTATGATTTTGCCAGATAGTAAAATATTTATTCTCTAAAAGCACTTGTGTTCTCATAATGCTATTATAGCTACTGCTATCATAAACAATTCAGGTTTGCTTCTGCATCACACCAAACTTGTGTGACTGATATTCAGATAATGTCTTGCCTTCTTTTTTTCTCCCACCTTGATCTTCCTCTACTTTCCTTATAATCCTCACATTCATAATTTCTTTTCATCTTTCACATTCTTTTCTACTTTCCCCACACCATACCTCTCTGGATGAGACACATAACCTTTGCTTTTACATAAGCAAAGAGTTAAGATCAGTTTGACACGAAGCAGTAAGAACAGAAAGTGCTGTCTAAACACATATTTTTTATAAATGTCCTTCCGATAAGATAGCAGTCAATCAATAATGTTATTAATGTAACCTACCTACAAATTCTGCTTAATTTAAAAGGAAAACAGGAAATAACTGTTTTTGAGTATTGCACCAGTTACAAAAATCATTGTAGTTATCAACTAAGTGAATTATTTTATGAAAGGTTTGTTGGGGTGGCAATTTAGTGAAATATCAACTAGCATAGAGGTGTAGTTGGCAGTATTGTCATACAGAACCCTTCTGAATATTTTGTTCTGATAGCAAATCAGAAAGAAATTCTGTAGCAACTGAAGAAAAATAGAGAATCTGAATTTCTGAACAAGAGTATAGCTGATCTATCTACCTTAAATGAACGGCAGCTTCAACTATATAATCTTATTTCCTCCAGAATAGACCCTTTTAAAGCAACAACACTATAGAGACATTCAGTGGAGTCAAGTGCTCTGTCTGTATCAAAGTATAATAATGCTTATTGTTCCTCATTGTTTCAGAGGTGCTGTGAGGAACTGAAGAGGTTTAAATACCTGTATATGTGTCTGAAGCTGGTCCACTTTCATAAAGCTGTACTGATCAGATAGAAGGACTTAGTAGCAAATGCTACTTTAACTGAAGTTAAAAAAGCTGCAGAGAGAGCAAAGGTTTGTGTGAATCACTTGGATTTCAGGTAAGTTTTTTTTTTTTCTCAAGCCAAATGTTAAAATAGATATATCTACATTATCTTAAATGTTATTTTCATTCTCATGACAGTTTTATTGTTTCCTACTATTTTCCAAAAGTCTCCTTTGGCACAGGTTACCTGAATAAATGATAAGTTCAGTAAAAGTTAGCTATTCATACTAACCTCTTTTTTTCATCCATTGGTACTGATCACTGTATTATTTCAGTTATTTTCTAAAGTGGAAATTCATATTTTTCAATTTGGTCTTAGGGCTTTTTCTTTTCCATATTTTTATCTCTTTAAATTCTCACACCAAAAAAAAATCTCATTTTTAAACACATATACACAAATAACCAGCTTGAAAAATATACTTACTTTTTTGTTACTTACTTGTGGTACAGATATTAAACAGTGTATTCTTCAAAGAGTGATAATTTGACTTGTCTAAATAAAGAAACTATGCTATATACATAAAGATAACTGTATGATCATTTTGACATCTCACAAAATCATGCACATTTTTCCAAAACAGGCTAAAGGGATGAAAAAAAATCAATGAAAACAAAACTAATGACAGACCTATAAGAAAACAGAAAAGGCAGTTTTTGAATCAAAACAAAAAGCTCCCCTCTGCATTCTGCTTATCGTTTAGAAATTCCACTTTGAGCTAGACTTGCAGCAGCAGTCCCTTAAGTAATAGCCTGGAAACTGGCAGAACTCTTCAAGGTGAGGAGCACTCGGAAAGTATGACATTTGTTTGAGTATTTTGCTCTGTGAGTAGCTCTTTGAAAAATACCTCACAAAAAAATGTGCTATGTAGAAATGATCAGCTGTAGCTTCAGGACAGCTCATAATTTGTTGCAAACTGCCATCTTTTAATATTCACATTAAAAACACAAAATACTATTTGCTTCTCCACAGGACTCCAGTAGGACTTTGTTGCTAAATACTATTCTATCAATATCTAAATTAACATTTTTCTATTAAAATCACATTTTGAATGTTATTAGGCTTTCCTGACTTAAAAATGACATACAGAAAGTAAAATCATACATAGTGAAGCTTTATTTTATATTTAGCGACAACTGAATTATTTAATAGTTAAATCACCATATTTCTCTGTAAATCAAGAGGAGAAGTGTAAGTCACTGGAGCTATCAGAAGACAGAATTTCCTAGTAAAATACAGAAGGTTCTGGACAGGAAGCAATCTTCAGACAGACAGAAATCACCTACGCAAAGACAGGAGGCCAAGCAGTTGACACCAAGAGTGTCAAAATGCAGGCAAAATAAATGCAAAACAAGAGCACCGAAAAAATGACGGAGAGCTAGAGGAAGCTGCATCTGCTGCATTTTTCTGCATGTGCTTCTGCAGGACTAACATGAATCTGATTTCCTCAAGAGGATTTTGTCCAAGAGAAGCTCTCCAAAAAATAAAATAAAATAAAAAAGTAGACGGGAATTAGGAGATTTTGAGAACCAAAAAAAAAAAAAAGGAAAAGACTTTGGACTTTGCAAGTTTTTATGAAGAGATGCTTTCCACTTCAGTTATGTTCCAAGAAGTCCTAGAGCCTTGTCTTCCTAGAGTCTAGGATGAGATTTTTAACAACTATGGTACAAGAACAGAATTAAATACCACACTGCTAATCAAGAGAGGGGTGATATAAACTGGTTTACAAAGAGTAGTACAAAGAGTAGTACAAAGAGTAGTACAAAGAGTAACAAAACTCAAGAGATAGATATAAACAACATTGTCCTGGAAAGAATTTAATCAAAATCAACTTTCTGAAAAAGACAAACACTTCCGTTCTGTGCAAGAAAAAAAAAAAAAAAAAAAAAAAAAAAAAAAAAAATTGGGTAAGACAACAGATTATCTCTTCATAAATGTGAAGCACCAGAGTGACAATAAACTATCCTTTCTATACCAAAACCTAAAAGATAGAGGAAATGATTGCTCCTCTCAGTGATGGAAAGAGAAAAGTATCCAAGTACTTCAGGCTTTTCTTGCATGAATTGGCCAAAAATAGGTCAAGACAAACAATTCTAACTTATTTTAAGTAAGTGACAAAATAACATATCAAAAGGAAAATAAGCACAGTAGAGGGCATAGTTTAAGTGAATTAAGGATTTTTTTTTTTACACCATTTCACAATACAGCTGTACAGTCCAGGATATTCCATCATATGACCTGGAAGAAGAGGTAACAGTTATCTAAGAGGAATGACAGTCTTAGCTGATCATGGGCTGCAGCCACAAACCACTGAATAAACTATTGATCAGGGTGGCAGGGTTGTCATGTTGGATGGGAAATGCTCTTCATCAACATTCAAGAATAACAAAGCTACTTTTTGAATGTGAAGTAGTACACTGCAGCCAAAAAAAAAATAGCCTTTATGAAATTAATCTTTTGGTAAGTTTTCAATGTTCTATTTCAGACAAAATTCCATGTTTTTTACAAAGCAAATCAATGAGACATAGAGAACTAATCTGCAACTATGGACTCTTTGTTATTCTACTTGCCTTTCTCTACAAGGAAACCTTCCAATAACGTAATGTTTTGCTTATTTATGTAGACCTTGATACAGTGCCTTGATACTGGATAGGGAAACAGAAAGACATAGTAGTAAACTAATAAAGAGCAGTAATCAGAAAAAAAAGCAATTTAGTGAGCAATATTTAAGATGAACAAAATATACTGATCTTGAAAGAAGAAACATCACAAAAATAAATGAGATTTAAAGTTAAAATGGTGTTATATAGGCAAATGGATTTTAAACAGCAGAAAGAGGAATCAAAAAGCCTCCACTTACAAATAGTTTGTCCAGTAGAAATATGACCAATATTACCAATATTTTGTCCAGTTTGGTGTACATTAAAAATAAATTTTAAGAGTTGATATGCACAAGCTTCTGAAATGTCTCTATTAACCTTCCCAAAGCATTAAAAATCATAGAAAATCAGCCTTTATTCACTCACAGTTTTAATGCTTTTGTGGTCAGAGCACTTAGCAGACACCTAGACTCTAAAGCCGGAGGGGCATTATTTGCTTGAGGAGTTCCTCAGCTTTGCTGACTTGTCACAGTGCTTTTGACCCCTTGAACATGCAGGTTTTCCTGATGAGTTCCTGGGTTATTAGAGGGAAAAAAAAAAAAAAAGGGAGGGGAGGCATTAATACATTTTGTGTACTCTTGGTGAAGACTTTAAATGGAATTGTTTAATCACATTTTTTTTAAGGAACTTATGATTTTGTATTTTCTGACAAAAGTGCCCCACACCAACCCTCCTTTCAAGTTAATTTTCTGGCATACTGAAACTATTACCATTTTGAGTTATCCTGAGGACACAAATGGTGACTTGAAGAAAATTGAGACACTTGAACAAGGAAAATTTCCCTGAAGTGTGACCAAAGAAAGAATGTCAGAGAAGTGCACTGAGACAGGTCAAAATAGAACACATATTTCACACACTCCACCGGAGTAATTTCATGATACTCTTTCTGCTATTACAAGATGTTGTGTTTTAAGAAAAACATCCTTCTGTTAAAAAAATCACAGTAATAGAAAACAAAAAACTTTTTAATTTCTTTACGTTTATGTAGTCAATGCTATTTCATATATGGGCTATTCCATCACTCCGTTTACTCTCTTATATGTGTGCAGCACAGAGCAGCAGAACAAGTGTGGGAAAACAAGCATATGTGTTTGCATTACCATCGGTCTTGGCAAACACCATTCTAGTAGGGCCTAATGTCTAAAACTCTCTGTCCTTTTTAGCCTTAAATCCAATAGATTTTATATTCATCAAATTACCATCCGTAGAACAAGGTATATGTAAAACATCTGGTAACCAAGGATTTAAATTCTGTTCCATCCTTCCACTGGAGTATTCCAGAAGGTTAATAAATAACAAAGGTGGGGAGGGGAAAGAGCTTTCACTAGAGGAAAAAAAAAAGAAGAATAAGAAGAAGAAAGCCTTTTACCATAATCAGATACTCTTCTTCTCAGTAGGAATCTTCAAACAGTTAAGAGAGCGCCTACTGTTCACAGGACGAGGACCATTTGTCCTGCCCAAGCAAGCAGTTGATGTCAGCCTGTGTGGATCAACAGTGACACCCAGTGGTCCATGGTTTTGCCAGGGCGACTAAAGCTGCATTTCCCTGTCTTTAGAAGGAAAAAAAAACCAAAAAACTGTTAGGCTTTCTGCATGGAAAGAATCATTCTTAAGCGAGTGTGGTTTAATAACACCAAGCCAGACATTTTTTTCTCTTTTTTTTTTTTTTGAGATAATGATGACTCATATGCAGTAGATGATCCTGGCAAACATCAATTTTACATTACTTTAATACGCACAGTAATTGGATAGTAGTAAAAGTATTATAATAGTCAAGGTGATTGGAAAATGAAGGCAATTACTGACATCAAAATGGCATCATGACTTCTTACTGTGTCTTTAAGCTCAACAAGTGCTTACACATATGAAAGCAATTTTATGTTAACGTTAACTGCAAGTACATTGTGATGAATCACAGAATGCTTAAGATTGGAAGAGACTTCTAGAAATCACCTAGTTCAACTCCCCTGCTCCATCAGGGACACCCAGAACACGGGGCACAGGGTTTGAAAGGCGAGTTTGGAAGATCTCCAGAAAAGGAGACTCCACAACCTCTCTGGCCAGGCTGTTCCAGTCAAGAAGTTCTTCGTCATATGGAGATGGAACTTCCAGTGTTTCAACTCATATCCACTGCCCCTTGTCCTATCACAGGCCACTACTGAGAAGAATTTGGCCCCATGCACCCTACATTCTCCCTTCATGTATTTATACCTGTTAATAAAGATCCCCTCTCAACCTTCTCTTCTCCAGGCTAATTAGGTCCCGCTCACTTGGTTTTTCCTCATACAAGAGATGCTCTAGTCCCTTAGTCATCTTTGTGACTCTCCGTTGCATCCTCTCTAGAAGCTTCACATCCCTCTTGTACTGGGGAGCCCAGAAATGCATACAATACTCCAGGGGCAGCCTCATCAGAGCTGAGCAGAGGGGAAGAATGCCCTCCCTCAACCAGCTGTTAACACCTCCCTAACCTGATGCAGCCAGGATCCCATTGGCCTTCTTAGCCATGAGGGCACCCTGCTGCCTCATGGTTAATGGTGTAAACCAGGACTCCCAGGTCCCTCTATGCAGAGCTCCTCTACAGCAGGTCAACCCCTCATCTGTTCCACTCTGTCCAACCTTCAAACATGTTTAGGTCCCTCTGAACAGCAGCACAGTCCTCTGGGGTGCCGGCCACTCCATTCAGTTTGCAATTGTCTGTAAACTTGCTCCAGGTTCACTGTGTTCCCTTGTCCAAGTTACTGATGAAGAAGTTGAACCTTAGTTTACCATTACCTAAAAACAAGGCACACACATACCTTCATATAGTCCAATGGTTACCTTTTAAAAATAGGTACCATATATATACTTATATGGTTACCTTATCTACATAACTTTTCTTCTTAAATACTGATCTTGCCAGTGAATGAACACAAATGGTTGGGAAATTCTTCAAGACAGAGGCTGTCTCTCCATAAGTTTGTAGGTAGGAACACTGAAAGAGAAGAAAAAGAAAAAAAAATCTATGTTTTTATACTTTTAATATTTATTATCTATATTTCATACCTTTCTTGCAAAGTGCTAGGGCATGTCTTACTGTGTTATATTCCCAGCTGGTCTTTGAGGACATGGATACAATTACATCACTCTACCTACACTTCTCAGACTAATCCTTACTGGGATTGCTTTCTCCCTGGCGTTACTGTGTTAATAGGAGTTTCATTTACTTTATGATAATACAGTCTATTTATTTTATGGAAGATGAACTTAATTACTTCTTCACCACAGGACTAGCAATACAAAGATTTTAGAAGTCTTATCCTCATGGGATCATTTGTAATCAAAAGACTGTAAACACTACCCTGTTTAGACCCACAGACTCTGTATATTGAGAGCCTATCTTCACACACAATTTGTGTGGTTTTCATGTCAAGTATCACAAACAATGATTAAGAATCACAAATGAAATCCAAGGTGATGAAAATCAAAACTAAATTTTGATCTGAAAATGAAAACACATTGAAATCTACTTCTGCAAGGTTCAGTACTGCTAAGCAGAAGGCCTACTCCAGAAATAGCTTGAGATTTTAAAAAATAAAAATGTATTTGAAAACTGTAAAAAGTCAAAAGTTTCTTTTCCTTTTTCTATATTTTTACTTTCATATAATTGCAACATTTTTACAAGTTGATGTTAAGAAGAATTTTCTTCATGTTTTCCCACATTTTTCTACAAATATCCTATTTTGACAGTTTTCTAAAAGTTATATACTACAGTTATATAGCACTGTTTTCTTAGAACAAACTGTAGAATCCTTGACTAGCTGAAACACTGATATTAACTACTTCAGAGGGACAGTTTTGAACTAAGAAAAAAAATGCTTTCTGCCTTTAGTCTGATGCCACTGCTTTAGTCCAGTTGGATAAATCAATGCTGCTGTGAAGTAAATTCTAGTGTTCTGAGATTTGTATAAAGTAGAATTTCCAGTGTATTTGGTATTCAAAGATGGGAACATCAAGTATAGCCAAATATACTAAGAAAATGCTCAGATTCTTCCAACCAAAAATAACTTTTAAGGTCTTAAAATCTATTACTTCTTGACAGACGGTAAGAATAGAATTCCTTACTACAAAGAAAAAATCATATGTAGTTGCTTAAAACAAAATTCTCTCCTTTGCATGCCCAAGATAGTCTGATTAACACTTCCCTCTGTGAAGCAGCTCTGTTAGACCACCACTATGCTTTATCAGCACATTTGCAGCACAGTTAAGCAGAATCCATAGCCTCTCCAAGGTTCCTTGACCTTACATTATAGTTTTCTGTGGTTGAGAAATGTGATCACTTTTTCTAGAAGAATATTCGACAGACACAGTCTGTCACCCTAGAAATGCTATTGCTGATAAATGAAAATGCAACAACTAGATGGTACTGGATATAAATGGGGAATCTACCCACTGCATATTTCATCTGCAGTAACTGAGGAAGAGTATACCTTTCAAATCATTTGGAAAAAACCTACAAAAGTAAATAAAAAATCAGTAAGATCCTATAAAAATTAATGATGAATTATTTATTTATTAAAGGTATATACATTAGTTATAGAAGGTTAAAATAAATTTGAAGTGGAAATTAAACCATTAAAAAAAAGCTAGAGGAGGAGGCATTCTTCTCTACTTCATAAGTAGCTTGCTTTATAGGAAAATATGAGTATTATATACAAAATGGATGTGATAACCACTACATATGCAACATTAGAAAGCATTCGTGTTCTTCATGCATTTCATAGAAATATTTCATTAATTGAAAAGCTTATTGTAATTAATCTTGTTCCACAACTGTTGCACAAGAGGACCATACCATATGATTTGACAGACTAAGACTATTATTCACAATCTGATCTTCCAGTGAATGTTAGTAAATTTAATCATCACTAACACGTTCCTATATATGTAGGTGTCTTTTGTCATCATTCTCAACAAAAGTCTTTTCTTCATTACAGAAGACATTTCACTGCTGTTATCAAATATCACCATTTAACTATACTAAAAGAATAGAGAAAATTATAGGCTAGAAGTTCTATTATAACAACATACATCAAACAACAATGTACAGTTCTGAATTACAAAAGAACTGCTTTTTCAGTAATGCACTTGATGCAACTTACTTATATCGCCTATAGCAATGTCTTTGATTCTGGACCTAAACAAACAAATAGCCAAAATCTGTGTTAAAATATTGCAGCAGTATAATATTTGCTCTTTAGAACCATTTTCTAGGATCAGTAGCAAAGAAATAGATGATTTCTTTGCCCTAGTGAGTGACTTCACCCTAGTGAGTGAGCTTTCTATAAAACACTATAAACTGTCTCTTCCTTCTAGGCAGCATGTCTATATCTAGGAGTTGATCACCAGTGGTGTATTGGATGAGAAAGATCTTTAATTGTGGCCCATTCTCTGTTTCATTGTCTTCATGTCAGACAGTTAGAGGAAGCTACAAATTTGGTGACTCAAACTACCAATGCTATGCTGTATATGCTCTATATTTAATTTGTCTCCTCTTACTGGAGAGGGCAGTCTCAGAAATGTGACCACAGAGAATACTTCTAAACGTCAGTAATATGTGAATATTCATCACAACAAGCACGGTGAGTCCATATCAGAGTTATATTCACTTTATCCAACCCTCCAGGCCAATTAATGTCCTGTGATAAATTGTTAAAGAAGTATTTTTATAACTGGGAATTCATAATTAAACATTGTTGCAACACATTAATTTTTAAGGAAAGGCTTGGAAAGTACTGTAATTGTCATTGGACAATAGGCAGGATTAAAAAGTAAATGCATACAGCATAATTATGTATCAAAAAAACATAATGGTCCTCGTGTCCCAACTATAAGATATGTGAACTCAGGAGGCTAAGTGACCTCCTGCCAAATGAGTGATAATTTAAAAGAAATAAAAATTCCAGGAACTCACAATTGCCTTCTCTTAGTCTTGCCCCAGGAGGCCAATATTCTTGGCCTTTCATGAAATTTTAGAAGCAATTCAAAGATAGAAATATGATACTCTTCATGGAACAATTCCTTATTCCAGCTCTGAATTTTCATCCATCCATCTATCTATGTATGTATCTATCTATCTATATTTTGGGAGGGGGGGGGGGGGTGAGAGGAGGGATCCTATTTTGCTCTGTTACACTGTGAATTAGCTGAACTTCAGTTCGGTGTTGGATAAGGCTCCCAAGCAAACTTAAGTACTTTTGTGTCTTAGCTCCAGCTGAAAAGCTACTGCATTAAAGCTGTTAATGTGTGTGAACTAAACCTTTTCTTTCAGTATCCATGTTGGAATAAAACATTCAAGACCATAAGACATGGCATGATAAAGTGCTGGAATTTGCTTTAGCTAGTTTCACATTAAAAGTAGTATCAACACTGTACCTTAAGGTCAATGGTGCTTTTCTATTTTTACGATTACTGTATATACATATAAATTTCATATATATTCCTAATAGAAAAATTACATCTGATTAAATATATATCTGCAACTTCAAGGCAAAAATCTTCTTAAAAGGTTGTCATTATTTACCAGAAAGAATAATGAAAAGACAGAAAATCATGTTTGCAAGAGGTAAAGTCATCCAACTGCACAGAAATACGTAATTAAGATATCTATTTTTTAATATTCCACTAGATGAAAACTTTGTCTTATAATATTCCACCTTAAAAATTACTTTAGAGGAATAAATATAAAAATGAAATAGCTAAAATGTATCACAGCTGCTGCACACTGCCATGCTCTCATTTACTGCACACTAGCAGAAACAACAGCAACACGATTTACCATGCTTTCTTAGTAGCAAAGTATCTCCTGCGAATAAAGACCAATGTTCAGCAGGGAAACAACAAAACAGAAATATCTGAGCTGCCATAATAAGACTGCAAAACAAAGCCAAGAAGTTCTGTGCCCTGTAATTTCATTTATAGTGCTTCCTGTTCTTACTTTCTGAAAGTTTTTTAAAAATAGACGTTTTCTTTATAACTTGCTTTGTCATCCGAGTCTTGTGAAGTCAAAAAAAAATGTATTTTGTATTTGCACGAGCAAGAATGAAATCTAGCCTAAACTAACGAACAAAACAGAATAGCTACTGATTTAGGCAGGGGGCTAAGTTTCACCCACTCCTTATTGCTTCAAGTTGCAGGGACCTTTTCTCTGCCAGTTTACACATTACATAAATGAGCTTTGTACCATAGCACTGTCATGGGAAGTCCTCACTTTGGGCAACAGTGTTACAGGCACAAGAAGTTTTTTAAAAGGTGGAGTAGAAGTCTGAGAGAGATGGGTATAATTACTAACAACACAGCTCTTGTTGGGCAGTGTTACCATAAAGGTTGGAGAACACTGATTTAAAGAAATTCAATGAGTTACTGATGGCATCTGCTCTTTTCACATAAACATACAGTTTAATCAACCCAGGTCTGCATTTAAATCTTTCTGCAGTTCCATCATGTTTGCTCAATCCAGTGGTCTAATTTGCAGCAGTTGAAGCAACACTACATTAAAGAAAAAAAGACAAAAGGATGATAAAATTACTTGCACAATTACTTTGGTTTAAACATGAGGCTTCTGCCCTCTGGAATGATGGGGAATAACAAAAGTGTTAAATTCTTGTTCTTTAAAACATGATTGAATTTAATATGCCTGTCATGATTCTCAGGTATTTTGAAACCTATTGCACACTGGTCTGAGAAAGCTGAGAAATGTACCTTTGCATTTGGTGTTTCCGAATTCCCCTGGGAGTTTCATCAGCTTCATTCCTCTTCTGCTATGCATTACAGATCTTCATCCTTATTTTCATGTCAGTTGAGAGCACTACGCTCATTTTAGAAGACAACTAGGATGGCCGAACTGGCAATGGATTTTCCGGCTTAATCTCCTTCTTTCAGGGAGGTAAACTCTGGGAGAAAAAGCTGGCATTCCTTTGTCAATTACTTCCTTTAAAAGGTCTCAGACTGCTGGAACTTTTAATAGCACAACAGCCACTGAAACAAACTCAAAATGAATATTTTTCACAGAGGTGAAACAGTCAAGCCAAACAAAAATTCGCAGAAAGTGCAGTCTCTAACTTGACCACGGCATATGCAGCTTTAATATGCCTCTATTTTATTTTCCAATATGTTTTGAATTAAATATTAATTTAGGTGAAAGGTAACATAAACTATAAAATATATTTAAAAAAAAACCAAAAAACTATCATCGACTGTGACTGAGTGAAACTAAGAATTGTGCCAGAGTGTTTAATGGCAGAGCAGTGGTCACAGAAGCCTTGTGTTTAAAAATTAATTTCTAGTTTGAAGCTGTTACTAGCACTGCCAAGAGCATACAAAGTACATTTGTTCTTCATCAGAGCTAGCTTCAGAGGAGAAAAATCTAAAAGCTCCAAAAGAAAGACAATGAGGTCTGTCTGGTCTGTAAAATAAACCTGGGAAACACTGAAAAACTCCAAGCTGTGAAAAATGGGTTTCCACAAAAGAAGAGCTAAAAGGTAAATTAGAAAAATATTTCATTTCCACATTTTAAAAGGCCATAAAATTGTCTGTTTCACAAATTATGGCCTCCGATTAATTTGATAAAAAGCTAATCAGGTGCAATTTAGGTTCCTTTAAAATATATGTCAGAGCAACATCTTCTGATCTTTTTGTTCCTACTTGAAAATATAAAGATGTTTATCAGACCATTGACTTAAAACACTCTTAATATTACACCACTTTTCATGCTACAAACAAAAAGAGAAACAGATTTGCAAATTAAATCACTGAACTGCAAGTAAGTATATTTCTGCAGTTATTCATAAGGACTGCAGAATGACTCTCTTGTGCTCATCCAAGGTGCCACCGTATGCACTAGCATCCGGGAGTTTGTGCTTTCATCTGTGACCTGAAAACTCCCAAGTAAGTCTGAGCATTCCTGACCAGTGGTCCTAATATTTTAACAGACTTACTGAGACTGCGTTTATCTGTTCAGATATTACCTGCTCTACTTGCAGCACCTCCATGAATGAGATTGATGATGCAGAGATTGCACTGCCCAGCGAGCAAGTGTGCACTGCCATAGGAAAGCTGTGACTGTTCTGGAGAACATCTCTGTGTTGTTAATAGCATTTGCTCTGCAGCAACAGTGGATAAAAACCATTTTGTCTGTTGGAACAACTGCTGAAATCATTCATAGCAAACAACCTCGGTAGTAAGTTCTGTTCAGTAAATACAGATTTATTTCTGCGAAAATGTTTATTATTTGGACCTATCAGACAAACAGCCCCAAGCCCTGAAACATTTTGTGGATTTATTTATTTGCCGCTCTCTATTCAGGGTGTGCTAATGGTCACCTAATAGCTCAAGACTGTTTCTCTCTCCTGATTGGTTGGACAAAATGTTTTAAAATGGAAAATTACAAGGACTGAATAATCTTTTGATTGCAGAAATACTTATTTGCATGCAAATTCATGTCTACATATGTAGAGTAGCTATTCCCCAAACATCCTTGGGAACAATAATGCATTCACATGAATATTTGTAAATAGCAAGTAAAAGGGGGCAGGAGTATGGTCAAAGACGACAGCTGTTTAGAATTTAAATTAATGTTTCCAAACATTTAGACAAGCAACCTTCAGTGAGGCTGACTTTCCATTGCATGTTCTTCATTCAGTCATTTATGCTTGTGCAAAGCATGAACAATGCAGGCACTAACTACTAGCAGAGCAGAACCATCCAGACTCATATGCTGGTTGCACTTTTTTGTTCTTTGGGTTTCCACAGTTAATGTTGGGAGTGAGTCATGCCCCAGGTGCCTGGCTGCAAGGAGGACTGCTACCCATGACTCTACAGCAGCTTTAAAAAATGCCAGTTAAGAGCTTAATCGTAAAGCAGCAGCAGCGAAAGATCAATTAAATTGATACTACTATTGATAACGAGCTGGCAGCATAACAAGATCCAATGACTGGAAGCTAAAACTAGACAAATTCAGCCTTTTAATAAGGTACACATTTTTTATCTATGAAGGGAAGTAATTAGAACAGGTTACACAGGTTTCTGTTGGCAATTTAAAATTGAAACTAGGTATTTTCTCAAATGTATGCTGCATTGCAGATGCAAATTCAAAGATGACCTAAAACCTATCTTCTGAAAAGGAGAAACTAAATGATCACAGTGTGAAAGTATCTGATCAGCTTCTGAATCAGAAGCTTATGAAGAGCTTTTATATTAACTGCTCTTGTTTTTTTACCATCCACTAATAAGTGCCACAGTTATTCAGGCAGCAACACTACGAGCGTTGCTGCAGCTTGAGAATGAGTGAAAGCAGCATTTAAAAGGAAAGCAGATTTTTTGAAAAGACTAATGAAAATGAAAAGGTGAAAGCAGAAGAAAAGAAGACAAGATTAGGGCCCCACATGTGATTCTACAGGCGGAAACAAAAGCAGCAAATTCTGAGATCCACATTAGGAAGAATTATTGTATAATTAAATTATTATGCTATTCATTTAGGTAGCTTGAAAGGAAATTAGAGGCCAATATCCGTAGAACTGAAGAGATTTTAACAAATATCTGAGGAGCAAATTAGGTTCACATCAGACTCAAGGCTAAACTGCCTCAAGTCTGCATGACTTTGTGGACGAGTACTCTAGAAAAAAACAAAGTCTTTTCTTGATGGTTCTCCTATTATGTATGCAATAGCTCCACAAACAAATAGAAGAGGCAAATTTTCTATTCATTAGTTACAAGATAGCATCTTTCTCTCAGTTTTAGCTGCATGGCTTTAACAAGAAGGACAGACAAAGAGAAGTGCCAATTTTACTCTACGCTGACTGCATCAAGGTTTAGTACACATGCTGAGGAGAGTGCAGATACTTATTAAAGATGCTGACTCCGGTATAAAAAGTAATTACAGTATTGTGCCTCCCTTTATAACAAACAACTCTACATCCCTATCTTAGAGGTGACTCAAAGTCTTAAATTAGAATTCTCAATATTTCCCGCACAGGCAAATGCGGCAGGATTTGAACAAGTGGGTATGCATCCTGCTCACGTTGCTTACTAACTGTAATTATAGCATTTATGAATTTAAAACTTAATGACAACACACACAGTGGTTCTCGTCACTTGTGCTAGACATGTCACTTTCATTTTTTCAGAAACATTATATTAAAATGGGGTAACATTCAGAGAATATTAGAAAGAAGGGTTCTTTTTTTTTCCCCTTTATAACTGAGATGCAGAGGATATACTTATCTAAGATATGGAAACACAGCTTTAAATATATTTAAAATATTTCATGGGAAAAAAAATGGAGAATGGCTTACAGCAATCTTTCTCGTTTCAAAATCTGGAAGGAAATTCTAGAAATGATGAATTCAGACCTCTGTCTCTGGGAAAAAGGAAAATCCTGTAGGAAAGAAAAGTGCTGGAGTCAGCATAGTCTCTGGGCAGGACTGACCTTTCAGACTTTCACAGGGTGTAAATAAATGAATGGATTTGCAAGTGACATAAAACAGTCGATTTTTTTCAGAAGCATTTGAGAAGGTATGAGTGTATGAAACGCAAATGAGAAGGTACACTGGAAGCTAGTAATGGACAGAACTGCCAAAGTCATGATCTGCGAGGAGAGGTTTTTTATCATGAAAGCTGGTAAAGGAGAGGAAATAAAGGAGTAGTCTTCCTTCAGGATGGAGAAAAGCCGGAATTAAGGCTCCTCTTGGGCACCATTCTAATCTCCGCATAGCAGAAGCTGGCAGTGGATTGAAGGCTGGAGCAGAGAAGGTCAACTCAACCACCTGCAAGTTCTGTGAGGAGAAGGAGGCAATGGCTCTGCAGTTTGGAAAGGAAAAGGGGAGGCTGGCAAGGTATAGAATCATAGAATGCTTAAGGTTGGAAGGGACCTCAGAGGTCATCTAGTCCAACTCCCCTGAACGCTCAGAGTCACCTAGAGCATGTGGCACAGGGCTGCATCCAAGCGGGTTTTAAAGACATCCAAAGAAGGAGACTCCACAACCTCTCTGGGCAGCCTATTCCAGTGCTCTGTCACCCTCACAGTATGATAGAGGTCTGCAATACCATGCAGATTGCAGGCGAGCTGAAGGTGAATCTGTTGTTCATTAAATCTTGCAATACAAGAAGCAGGGGGCACATGGTGAAATTAGGAGGAGATTGGTTGAAATCAGGCACAAGGATGCATTACTTTACACAGCAGGCAGCGATCTTCTGAAATGGGTTGCCACAGGGGGCTGCAGAGGCAGAAGGTATTAGCAGGCTCGGAAAGGGATTAGGCACATTTCTGGATAAGAGGTTCACAGACGGAGACTAAAAGGATTTATGAGGAATGTTCCCTCTAGCATCCTTGATACATGAGTTCTAGCTGCTGGGAAGGAAAAGCGGAATGGAATACGCAAAATGATTTTTTGCAGGCTTTTCTCTAAATAACCTCTCTTTTTTGCCACTGTGAGAGGCAGGCAAGATGGGCTATTAGTTTGCTGGTCAGCAATAGGCTCGTGACTGGTACAGCTTTTTTTTTGTAGTTTATTACCTTTTTCCAATACTCTGATTTTATGGTTACCTAAAAAAAAAAAAAAAAAAAAAAAAAAAAAAAAAAAGGGGGGGGGCGGATTTGGAGTTAAAAAAACAACACCAAAGACACCAAAGAACCTCTTCCCTAAATGAGGAATGTGCAAGCTATGAGTAAAGGGCATACATGTTACATATTTAGAGTTGTGATTACCTTGCTTGCTCATGGTGTCTCTGATCACTTTACAGCAAGGATAATAATCTCTTCTATTTTACGTTGGTTTGGCTTTTGGTTTACTCCTAACATTATGCCTGTGGGAGAGATATACTCATTTTCTCTTTGCTTGATTTTCTTCTATTTTTAAGGATCATCTCATCCTCCAGTAGCAGCTTAGTAAGGCCTGTTACATCTTGACAGTTTGAAACATGAATCCATGAAGATAAGGTACAGCTGTAGTGAAAATAGCTCTTTTCCAGCAACAGGCCCACCATATTTTTGAATAGTGAAAGAGGAGGTGGAGGCCAGTCCCATTTCCCTTCCCTACCTTTTGTTTCCACAACTTTTACACCAATTCTAATGAATCAATTCCTACTTTCCCATCTAGATTTTCACGCTGATGTGGGTCCCTCTTGAAAGCATTAGGCATATGCACAAATCCTGAGGAGATGTGCACACTGTGCCGCACCACGACGCTGCCATGGACACCCTGGAAGAGCAGCCTGGCTCAGGGAGCAGATGCAGCTCCCTACTGACTAGCTCCATACTTTATTGAAAGCATCACTTGACAAGATAAATTTCCAATTTGTCTGAGACTGTTACTCCAAGGGCAGTACAAGTGCACACATTTAACAGCATTCATAAAATATCTTGAGTCCCTTTATCTTGTAAGCCTCCCTTATCTTTCAGGCTGCAGGGTTATTCAGTTGTTTCATTTTCGGAGGGAAAGGGGCCGGTGCTCGCTTTGCTGTCCCTTCATTTATTGCCAAACTGTGATGTAATGGTATCATCAGAACATTTTTAAAGTTCTGCACATAATTTCATGGCTCCCTTAGACTTTTTGCCCAAATTTAGCCATATTGCCATCTCTATACTATTCTTTACCTCCCTCCCCTAACCTACATTTGTCCAAGTATCAGGGGATTCCCTGGCGAGCCACCAGCACGAGAGGAACATGGGCAATCACGCGAGTCCTGCAACAAAATCCCCTTCCAGTAGGTACTAGAGTTTTTGTTGTTGATGCAAGCAAGTCCAGGGTCCAAGCTGCAGGATGGATCTTAACAACAGACATGAAATACCACCATGTTGCAGGGATAGGATTACTCTGATACAAAATTTATCCAGGAGCTGGTTAATACTGCTCAAGAAGAGCCCATCTGAAATATTTTCTGGGGCAATGTGTCCTTATAATTTTAAATTAAATCAAATTTCCTGGAGATCTGAGATCACAATTCTACAGCACTGAAGAGCATCTTCTCTTCCTAAAAGCTCCCAGAAATAAAGATAAACATAGCATATTAAAAATAAATTGAAAATAGGAGTATTCTGGAATATTTTAGTCATATGATTGATATACATAATAACATTTGAAAGCAAAAAATAAAGTATATGACTTATAAGGTTATTTTTCTTTCTATTCATAGTAGTTTTATATTTCTTTATCTTTACTTTGTAGTTTAATAAATTGCTTTGCCTTGTCATTGAATGCATCAAAACTTCCTCTTCCAACTTTTGCTAAAGTATTTTAATTAAAATGGGAGTATTTACAGTTGTTATATCATATTAATATTCCAGTAGGCATAAAATTTTTACTAAATAATATTGAATAATTAAGAACTAATACATTATTGATCAGAAAGGAACAGTTTCCTGCAATATAAAATGCTCTTGTGCTTTGTTTGTTCTTCTAATATCTTTTATTGAAATTGAAGTTGATATTGGTAAATGACTTTCTACCATATAGACTGAGCAAATTTTAAACAGGCTAACATCATCTAGTGTTGTAAATATGAAAATGAATTTCATATTCTTGCTGGGGTTTTTTCCCTCAAAAATAGGATTTAAAAATACCCAAAGATAATAAAACTTAAGACTGCTATTTAATATATCGCCTTGCAATTCCCATTACTAGGTGATAAATGAACTTTTCAGGTAATACATTATTTATAATAACACTAAGTATAAGTGTTATTCTTGATTGTATATCTTGTGATATTCTTAAAGAGCCCAGGATATGTATTCTGGGAGTGCCAATCGACATTAGAAAAAAGAGCTCCTATCCTAACATGGGAGTACATTGGGACATTTCACTGCCTCTGAAATTGCCTGTTGACATTCAGAGTTTGAATTTTCTGTGCAGTCACTTGGTTTCTCTTCATAAATGTTTAAGTGAGAGCCTTTGAAACTGCTCTCACAGAAACTTTTCAGTCCTACTTTTCATTTTTGTCCAGTTCTTTAACAGAAAAATCCTGCAGAATATCAAGAAAGTCTAATCTCATGGCAAGGCACAGTGCGGGCCCTGTACTGACCTTGTTGCCTCGGGAAATGCATCTTTGTGGCAATCTCTCAGCCTCTCCTCTTCAGAAACCTCCTGCCCGTCCATCCAGCTTTGACGCTGTTTGACAGAGCAGGTGCAAAGGTTTGATACAAACTAGAGAGGTCAAAGAATAACTAGGGGAAAATCAAGTATCCTGAGGGCATGGAAAACGTCAGTAGTATCGTGGCAGCGTGAGAAATTAGTCTTCGAGTAGGAAGCTGGAGTTTGCTGGTTTTGTTGTATATGGAATTGTTATTTAACGCCTACTGATTCATATTTTTCAATATTTCACTTATAAACACAGTTTATCATTAGCATTCTCACCTGTTCATGGTAGAAGAAGCTCAGATGTGAATGCTGACCTGGGATCACTGCCAGCACATACATAGTGACTGAGAAAAACAATGACATTTAGGTCTGACAGCCTTCCACAGGACCTATAAAACCTTGTTAGTGTCCTTAGATACTTCCCAATTAAGCATTATAAAACCTAGAAAAATAATAGACTTTTTTAAAAATAAAACTTTTCCTGAAGTGGGTTGGCTGCTACACCAGGCATACTCGAGAACAGCAAGAATGAGGAATGGTAATTACATTTGGCAGCATTCAGATTTCTACCGACAGACCAATGTTATTACCCAAATATCACATTCCCTAGGCCATGCCCTGCAGTGTTGTCCTCTCCTAAATCAGTCTTTGAAAGCACAGTTCACACCAAATATTCTCCCGTTACTGGTGCAAATCTGTTTGGACTGAGCTTGTAGAAAAGGGGAAGAGGATAGTTTGGCTGCACAGAATCAGTTCATCAAGCACAAGCACCTGGAAAACCACCACTAGAGCAATACAAATTATCCTCAAAGGGGGAAAATAAATCCTTAAGCTTGTAAATTTTATGTTTCCATACATTCTGTTTACTATTTGCAGTGCTCCCCAACCTTGTTATATTCCTAAATTATTTTACAATGAATAATTTGTATTTTCTATTTATTCAGTATCTTTGATGGCCAGGTCCCTGACATGCATTTTCAGAACTTCTAAAATGCAACCAACTCCAGTGTATTGGCAAGCTATCCAGATAAATTCTTTATAATAACCAGAGGATGAAGGATTGGAGAGATTTTTTTTTATTTGACAGAGCAACAAGAGCAGAATTGAGCTGTATGTTTCTATCTCTAAGACCTAATGGCTCACCTTACTTTATCCCAGTAGCTTTCATAGATATAAAAAAAATGTTTTGTCTTTTCTTTCTCCTGTGCCACATAATTCATAAACAGACACGTTAGTCTAGTCCTACAGAAAACTGCCAGATATGCAGTGCACTTAGTGAAGAAAGAGAAGAGTTGAGCTGCAAATATTAATATTATGCTATTGTTTTGCTCTGAAATTTCTGCCAAGATGCTGTACACTACCCAGCCAAGCTGTAAACCACAGAAATATTTAAATCATCTGATTACACTTAGTAATGATTTTTCGGAACTCAGTAACTATTATACTAGGGGACTATTTCAAGTGTGACAGTAGAAGTAGACTGTGTGTGCTAAGATGTGTGCTAGACTGTTTTTGACAGCTTATTATATCATGCATTAGTTGAGCTTCACTAAAATTGATAGGACTCATCAGCTTGTAAATCACTTCTTTCACTACTTCTAAATTTCACTACTTCTACGTTTCTACAACTTCTGTTACAGCACATATAATTGCCAATTTTAATTATTTCTTCTTCACTATCTCTTTATTTTTTCAGTCTATAAAGCAAAGTATCATATATGAACAGTAACTTATTTTGGGAAATGGTAGATATTAATTTCCTCAAAATATATTTAGTTTTTCCCATTAAAAAAATGGGAAAAAAATCCACCATGGTGCAGTGGATCGAGAACTGGCTGGATGGCAGAGCTCAGAGGGTGGTCATAAATAGGGCCGAGTCCAGTTGGAGGCCTGTGGCCAGTGGTGTCCCCCAGGGGTCAGTGCTGGGCTCGGTGCTGTTTAATTTGTTCATCAACGACCTGGACGAGGGCACGGAGCACACCCTGAGCAAGTTTGCGGACGACACCAAGCTGGGTGGAGTGGCCGACACTCCGGAGGGCTGTGCTGCCATCCAGA
>JAUBOD010000924.1:7058427-7082567 GCA_032353885.1 Nothura maculosa
CAGTGGAACAGGCTGCCCAGGAAGGTTGTGGAGTCTCCTTCTCTGGAGGTCTTCAAAACCCGCCTGGATGCCACCCTTTGCCACATGCCCTAGGTATGCCTGCTTGAGCAGGAAGGTTGGACTAGATGATCTCTAGAGGTCCC
This sequence comes from Nothura maculosa, assembly GCA_032353885.1. NCBI lineage: Eukaryota > Metazoa > Chordata > Aves > Tinamiformes > Tinamidae > Nothura > Nothura maculosa. The sequence goes on from JAUBOD010000924.1 coordinate 7,058,571, forward strand.
TTCCAACCTTGAAGATTCTGTGATTCTCTGATTCTATAGTGATATTGAGTTATCCTAATCCCTGAGTAATCAAATATCTATTAAGTTGAAAACTGGGCATTTCCATTCTCTCCCCGAGGAAAGAAAGATTAACAACAAATGCTAAACCAGCAAGCAGCAGGCCCAGAAATTTGTCATTCAGTTCTGGATGAATAAAGCTATAGATTAAGGTATAAAGCAGCAGGAAAAATACAAGTAAATTAATAAATAAATAAAATAACCTCCCTACCTTCCCAGCAGAAATAACACACACAAAAAGGATATTTGTAGTTTCCAGGTCTTATTCTTAGAAATTCTGGTAGAAATCCTGATTTTCCCATAGTCTTGGATATGGCCTTGGGCATGCAACTTGATGTACGACATGAAATAGGTGCCAAAAGATTAGTGAACCCAGTATATTACAAGCATCACAGCTCTGGGAGCAGAGCGCAAAATCCTGAGGTACTTCAGGCTGACTCACCATGCAGAGGGGCTGCATGCATCCTCTTTGGCCAATGAGCATTTCAGATCATGCAGGCTTCCCCTCTTGCCACATGCACCACCGCCTTGGCTCCCAGTGTTTTCTTTGGGGTTCAAAACCAGAGAAGCAAGAGGCAAACGCTTACCTAGGGTTCCTGTGGAAATGTAAAGAGTGCAGAGCCCCAAAGTTTATGTAATATGCACTTAAGTATCTTGTTCACAGTACTTTCTATCTTCACTGTAGCTACTAAATTTCACGATCAGACTTTACTCAAAATTTTAACATTTTCTTTAAAATGTTAAAATTTACTGTATTTTGTCACTCATAAAGATAATGTTTTTCAGAATACAACAATATTTTTGTGATCCGAATCTTTCAAAATATTTTTTATCTTTTTCTGAAGGTAGGTAACCAATCATGACATTTTGTTTGTAGACAGGCACTCTGGTTACATTTTGAAACTTGTCTAAGCACAAATTATATACCTGCCCTAGGATTTATATTACACGCTGGCACCTAGAGAGTAGGAAATGTCTGCAAAGGAAAGTAATGACATTTACGAATGTACGTATTTCTTTACTTTTTCCATTTTTATGTTGTTGCCTTACCTAATGGAAACTAATAGACTGATTTTCTTGCAATTAGTGAGTCAAATTTCTCAAGGTGGCCTCAAAAATTTTTGGACAGCGATGGAAATACAAATAAAAATTCATATTTGATCACAGTATCAATTAGTTATTAGAAATAAGTCATGTCTCGTTTTCCATCATCTAGATTCCTTTATTGACATAATATTATTACATTAAATATATGACTTTTTCACAAGCACAAGTGTGAAGGTAAATATAGCATTGAAATAAATAAATTTATTTCTATGGAAAGAAATGGTGCCAATTGTTAAATAAATGATGGAGAATTTTTTGTTTCAATGTGAGTAATATAATGTTGTTTTAATCCCTATATATATTTTAAAGCTTAAAGAAATTCCAGGGTTATATTTTAATCCTAATGTGAATACTCAAGATAGAATGGGTTACACAGTCTGAGACTGACTGCAGAGAAAATCCTGGGGAATTTTGTAGCGAGTCTCAGTACAGAGGTGAGGGGAACCATAAAAGTGATTCTAATAAGGCATTTGCAGGTGCTGAAATGTTACTACTCAGCTAGCAACTGCTTTGAGGAGTCAGATGTGAAAAATTCATTTTTGGTTCAGAGGATCCACCACTGAAAGAAGGCAAGGAAGGATTTGTATGAAAGGGTCTTCAGTTTCTGCAGAAATCTTTGGCACAACACAAAACCTGAAGGGCTCCTCATTAGGATTCGTTTGTAGATAAATGAATATGCTTTGCATGAAATCTAAGTGGAAACTCAGAAGAGCTCTGCTTTTAAAGAGCCTGAAAATGATTTCATAGACATTGCAATGCAGCACATTCCAAATAATTTATTTAAATCTCATACTGTAGTTCACATCCTTCTCTAATTACGAATCGGAAACACTAGTTTCCAGTGCATGCTGGTAATACAGCGCTGAACTTGTAAGCTATTCAGTATAAAATTATAATGAAACAATAGAATAGTAATTATGATTATGTTCAATGAGAACAGAATAACCTCAAATGTTGGTAAAAAGGATGGCACACCCTTTCATCTCTCAAGAGTCTGCATGCAGCCAGGCTTGTAGGAAAAAGTTTTAACATCTGGCCAAGATTTGCTATGAGAACACGCTAATCACCTTCAAATATAGAAGAAGCTGCAGGCCTTTCACCTCAGCATGACATTGAGGTATTGAGCAATAGATCAAAAAAATGATGGTCTCATACTAAGAAGCACATTTTAACATTAAGCACCTACATAGCTGTACTGAACACAAGAAAATCACAAGAAATTACAAATACTTTACTGTAAACCTTTAGAAATGTATTACAGTTATAGCTTTGCCCTATATATACACATACATACTATGCCTTACATAGGAATAGCCAATAAACCTTGCAATTTACCATTTCAGACCTTAACCTTAGTCAGAAGCACATTCATTTCTTTCTGTAAAGGATACCCCTATATGTGGTGCATTTCATATTAGACCAAACATGATAGCTAGATCTGTTCTGAAAATTATCAATATCTCAAAAATAATATTTTGGATATACAGAAAATGAAAACTTATAGTAATAACTGAAAAAAAATCCTGTTCTTATCTTTATAGATAACAATGCTCTTTATGTATGTTTGGTTCTTCTACAGAAAATTATTTTATTTTCTTAATATAAACCTACATATCACTTACCATTTTCTATTCTATTTTGCTACTTAGCAGAAAACAAACATGACATATGAAGCTAAATCTCTCCTTGCTGTTAATAATAAACCTTCTAAAAGCAGGATACCCCTTTCTGAAACTCTAACTTATTTGATGGTTCATATTATCATGTTTTTCTGTGGTTTTAAAATAACAAATAAGAAGATTATGACTAGAAATTAGTATTTGTTCAAGAGGATGATCTTTGTGAATGGTTTACCCCTTTAATATGAAAAATAAAAATTATATTCTGTAAATTCCTCTAGTTGTTGCATGATCCTTTTTACTATGTTCCTTGTTTTAATTTTGTCAATAGCTGAACTCATGTCTGCTGGCTATGTCTTAAAAGGCATCTCATCTATCATTTCTGATGTTTGGTGCTTGGCAGATCTATTTGTAAGCACTCAGTGAATGTGATGATAAATGTGATATAAATACTTGGACAAACAGATGTAAATATAGCTCTTTTTAAATTCACTGCTTTCATCAGCGTGCTTATCCTTAGAAAATCACATGGATGGTGTTTTGTGAATATTACAGAGATTTTACTGCACAAGCCAAAAATAAAGAGAGATGAATCTCAAAGTGGTAAAGTTTTTTTTTTGTTTTTTTTTTTTTTCTTAAAACCCTAAAAGTCAAGGTGTTTCAAATGCAGAAGAATTTAGCCAAATAAATTTGTAAGGCCATCAAACCACTGAAGAGGCATATCAAAAAAAGACCTCCTAAAAATATTTACTCAAAACTAAAATTCCCTTTACAAGTGCCCTTGTTCCATATGCTCAGCTTTGAAGAGCTTTTTAGGGACAAAAATAATTTTATGAGATTTTTATAAAATAAAATCTTACCTCCTCAGGGTGCTGTGCTGAAAAAATGATTCATAGAGTTAAGCTCTCCAAATTCTTTTTTTACAGTGTAAAAACTAATATAGAAATAATGCAAAAGCACAAGTAAACATGCATTGTTGGCCTCTGTTTTGCTGTGTGCTGCAGGTCTGCTCCCTTTTGGATGTGAGTACCACTGAAACCACCTGTTCATCTTCAGGACCATGGTATATAGGAACAGTATTATGTGCATACATAGCACAAGAAGTGTCCTGGAAAATAACCTGGTCCCTCTCCAAGGCAGAGTCATCTTTAGCTATTTCATCCCTGACAGATGCTTGTTAAGCCTGTTCTCAGAGCTCTGCAGGCACAGAAACTTCTTCAGGCAACTTGTTACAGTGCCTCACTAGCCTCAGTGTTAAATTTCTTGAGCTCTAAACTAAATCATATGTGCTGCAGCTTAGCCTCAAACTTCTCATTCTGTCATAAAAAGAACTAATGGATTTTTTTTATTTATTACCTTGTAGTAGCCATTCAGGTATTTTAGGACAGTTAATGTCCTCCTCAGTCCTCCCTTGAAGCTAAACAACACCAACACACGTAAATCTTTCACACTGAAATGGGAAACGACAGGCCAGAATACTGACTTCTGCAGGAGGGTAGGGAAGTTTCACTTGATCACAAGCTGCATGAGAGTCAGTGTCACATTTGGAATGGGTATTGGCCTGCAGAAGGGACCAATTTCACTTTACTGAAATGTATTATCTTAATACTATTCTTTCCCAAGGGGTTTTCACTCTGCTGACAGAACACAAGTGTGGCTTTTGCTCCACAGTCACAACTGGCACCAAGAAGTCTTGTATTGTTTTTGTTTCTTTGTATTTTATCTTTTTATATATATAAATTATATATATAATTTATTATATAAATCATATTTATAACATACATATATATGTATGCATATATGTATATATATGTCTGTATTTATATTACACAAAAAACAGCTTTATTTTGTAGCAAGGCACCAGCACTTACCTGCTCGTGCTGCCTCCAGGAAATGCACACTCTGCATGCACCAAGCATGTATCGAGCTCTCAGACCTGCAAGTCCGCAGGGAAGTGAAGACAGGGTATGAAAACAGCCAGGAAAGAGCAGAAGGGAGCAGGAGATGTTGAGGATGGGAGGATGCCAGAAAAATTGTGCCAGAAAAAACACGACTCCAGGAGCTCGTGGCTGGAGTCCCATCCTGGCTCTTACCTGGGCAAGAGGTCTTGGGCTCTGACTTGAGGGCGAGGACTGTGATAACCTTTTTTTTTTTAAGCTATTTGAAAAAATTTCTAAAGGAATTGGGGAGGAAAGAAAGAACAAGCAGAGGAGATTTTAATGAGAAATGCATAAACACGCAGGGAAGTTTTTGCAAGGGAGAGAAAAATGGAGATAGAAGGGATTTAAAAAAAAAAAAAAAAGAGGAGGTGTTGAGGGACAAGAAACCCAGAAGAAAAACACTGTAAAAGAAAAATAGCCTTTTAGTGGAAAGTAACGGGGCCGTAACTCTGAATAACTTGGGAGACCTCTAGAGGTTTGTGTTGCCGACTGCGCAGGATTGTAGTAACAGACTCCAATGCCTCTATCAGACAAAAATATGTTATTGACAAGAAGTCAGTTTATATTTATATTGCTACTACTAATTACAACTAATTACTCCTTTTTAATGTATCATTTCTTAAGTCTCTGATATTTTTTTCCTGTCATATTGGTCCTTTAATGTTACCTGCCTATTTAGGAAATGATCCATTAACTATCTAGGTTACCATTAAGCTTGCATACCAGTGAGTTTTACTGAACTGTGGCCCTACATAAAATCCAGACTACAAAATAGTCGAGGGAAATTAAATGAAAATCAGTGGTTGAGCAAACATTTGAAGAATATTGTCACTGCTTAACATACTTTATAAAAACGAAAATAAATCATTCTGAATCGTTAAAAAAATACAAAAGCTTGAGGAATATTACAATGATCATAACATCAACTTTTCTACCTCTAAATATGCCGAAGTGTATCAGAAATATCTGTGCAGGTTTTGTGCTCTATAGCATAGTAATAATCTCAGTGCTCCAGCAAAGGAATAAGGCCATACATCTTACAAACTCCATTTTCTCTTGTGCATTCAGTTAATAACAGAAGGAACTTTCTTAGGGTTTACCTGCCAGAGATATGATACATATTACAGAGAGTGGAAATTCTTTTACCTCTTTCTATAATGGTGGCTAATGGTTCCTCAGAATAATTTTTTTTTTTTAATTCATCAGTCTAGTGGAGCTGACTGGGGAGAAACAAAATGTAAATCTATTTATAACTAAATTAACCCAATTCTTCTTTTTTATTTGTCACCATGGTGATGAAGTTCCCTTGTCAGCTGAACAGATGTATTAAATGCTTGTCACTTGCGTTAAAAGAGCAACTAGTAAAAAGAGATAATTTCTTCTGAGCAATACACATCAAAGCAGAAAAATTCTTTTTCACTTTAGTAATTTGCTTGGGTGTTTTGTTTGCTGTATATTAGGTATGAACTTTTAGTGCCAGTGATATATCAAGGAAGAAATATGAATGTATTATATCTTTACAAATTCCAGAAATCCACAGCTCTTTTTTATACCTTCATTCTTTCTTTATATCAAAATGTACAGAGTTTATGCTCTCATAATGGAAAAGTACTTGCTAAAACACTCCTATTAAAATGCAAATGTTGACCTTCCACTAAGTATTAACATAAAAGTTCTTTCTCTTAAATTTCTCTAGAATAGAAATAATTTGCAAAATGAGAGTAATTTTCTTTGTAAATCATGCTTTTTTGTTCCAATTTTCTAATGATTTGGCATTCTTTAGAGGATTTTTTTGTTAGGAAAAGTGAAAACAAAACCTTCCTTGGGCCTGAAAAGGAATTACTATTAGAAAAGCGAAAGAGAATAGATGAACAGTCACTGTGATTATAAGAAAATCATATATATATTTTTCTCCTTTTGAAAAATAATGACCAAAAAATGCATTATAAAGTCAATAAAAACACTCAAAGAAAACCCTATAAAATTACTGATAGTTTCCTTTAAGTTATGATTTCCTTTTTAATTCTTCCTTCTCCTACTTTAATTGATTTGTAGAATGTGCGCTATTAAAGCATTGAATCCTCACTTTCTCCCTAATGAAATACACTAAGGAAAATTACACCAGCCAAACTATTTTTGAAAATCTCGCCTACAATGTCTAAAATATGAGAAGTCTTGGGCGAAACATCAATATTTGTCCTTCTGCAAAGGAACAGTGTTGCACATTTTGTGCATACTCACTTGGCAGTTCTACAAAAGGGAGATGTCTTTGTGTTTATCGCTACATGCAAATTGCAGCTTAGGTTAAGAGATTTCTCTGCATGTCCTTTGAGGAAAGTTTCTAAGAAGGCATTTTCTTGTGAAGTGTTCATTAAGTCAAGAAGCGGCTAGTAGGGGTTATATAACAGTACTTTCAAATGTCCTCTCTGAGGGTCAGAAGCCAACCTTAGATTCTCTTACCTCCAAAAACACCTGACCACTAATAGTACATTTCCAGGATCCGTTCCAGGCTGTTCTTAGCTACTGCAGCCTGGCCCTGTCCTCTTTGGGCACAAGAACAAATCAATGCACCTTTCTATTGACCCAGATCCATCTCAAAGAAGCAAGCAAATACTAATAATGTTGACCAAAACCTACAATCTGGGGCTGCAAGCAAAATTGTACCTTCTTCAAAAAACCTTATTTCTGCTTGTAGCCACAGGAAACTGAAAACACTCGATATGATGTTTTAACTGCCACTCGCATAAACTCAATTGAAAAACGTCACTGAATTTAAGGCAAATTGTGAATTCTGTCCTGTATTTTTTGCTGCTCCACAAATGGAATGGAGTTTCTGTAATTTCTTTAATGATTTCTGACAGATCTAGGAAAACAAAATCAAAGCTCAACAAACTATACTCATAGTTTTTACCACTAAGCTCTATTTCCACACTAATATGTCCAGAAAGGTAATCTTTCTGGGAAAGTTTAGGGAAATCAGCCAAAGAAAGCTATGTTGGCTCCTGCACTTTTTCAACAGGAGTAATAATCTGTTTTTCTGCATAATGTTAAAAGATACCTGCCTATATCTGAGGAAGGATTCCGCTCCTTTTCATGTTCTCCTTCATGAAGGAAGAGTGGGAGGACACAGACTGTTACGAAGCACTGTAAACTGTCAAGTATGAAGTCCCTGGTGTGAGCATATGAGAAAGAGATGGAAGATTTTTTTTCAGAGGGATTTTAAGAGACTGGAATCCAGGTGCCTTCCAGTTCCATAGGCCTATGTTAGAGGTATTCATCAAAAGGAGTCAAATGTTGATTATTGGAATCAGACAAATTTTACTTTTCATTCTTATGTGGTTATTTTGGAATAGATAGGGAAAATACAAGTTTTTTTTTGCAATGAAATACTACAATGATATATTGCAATATCTTGTCTTTTTATGTCTTTTTTACCATCTACTCAAAGTGAACACACTTTGGACCCAATTTTACACTGTTATCTTCATTTGGTTTGATTAATAGATGGAAGAGAAAAGGCAACAATCAAATCTTACTGACAGTCCATCCATAAAGATAAGCACATAAATTCATAGGAAAAAAAAGCCAAGTTAGTTAACTTTGAAAATTATCTGCATAGGATACCCAATAGTCAGAAGCACAGAATGCTTCTATTTGGGTTAGAATGTCATTCACAGAAGCAATTCAGAACAGAATGTTGTCCAAAGGACTTGAGAAGCCACAAAATTACTCCTGACAAGTATACCTGGATTTCAATTTTAATCTGATCCTGATCATCAGAAACTTGCCTTCTAAATATAAGCACCTTTTTTAGTGAGACATCCAGAAACTACTGTAAGGCTTGGGGTGCACTCCTCATCCATAACATCACCATCTCTGCTAGCCCAATCATGGAAGCTATTCAAACACAGAAATAACACTATGGCTCCAAAACCAACTTGGCAAAGTAGTGCCAAATTAAACATTCACATCTGGCTGGAGTAGGGAGAAAACAATCACTGTGGATCTTCTTGATTGCTCTTGAGCATATTTGGGAGAATTTGGATGTGAAGACTGTGGTAATCACAAGTAACAAGGGCCAAATGTCTGAACCTAGGAAACTTGTCCCTAGGTAGCTCTCATGGGCTACGCTTGTTCCAGCGTAGCTCTCATGTCTGACACTGTCAGACATTGGGAACTGCTACTCTCCTGGCAAAACCCTTCTTATTTCTTACCAATAAAACAAAGAAAAATAAAATATATACCAATATAATACACTAATAGAATATAAATCCTGGTGTACCAAGCCTAAGGAAATTCTAACATTAGTCCTTTACAAATGCTTTCCTTCAGTCTCTTCTTAATTTAGCTAGCCCAAATCTTCTCAATGGCTGCTTCATGCATGTAAAACAGCTTTATTGTTTTATGAACTCTGTCAAATGATGTTCTTTTTCTAAGTGTTGATTAGGTGAACATGAGATCCATGGAAAAGAACACTTCATTTGGAGTCTCATCTTGCATTTACCAAACACTGTGATTAGTGCCTGAAGCTACACTCAGCTTTTCATGGCCTTGGCCAAGGAAAGTGATTCTGCCACTTGCAGATTTCTCTACCAACTGTCACTTTAAATTCTTAACTAAATATGTATTTTAGCATTTTTGATCAACAGAAACTGTCAGAATATGTTATACAGATTTTCTTTTACTCTGCTCATCTACAAAGCTCTAATATGGCTGCTGGTCCTAAAAAGTAGTTCTGTCATTACTTTCTACAAAGAAGTTCAAGAAAACAAATAAATAATGGATTAATTATTTACCTTATGACACAACCAGAATAAAAATAGACTGCATTCGTAGGAACTGCACCCTTAAAACATCATGAAAAAGTAGTCTTTAAACTGAAGGAATAACATCATTTCTCCAAAGATCATTAAGTAGCAGGAAGTTGCTGTAGGCAAACTGTGCTTTGCATTCAAGAAATATATTTTTGCTTTCCTACTGAGAAAAACTTTTTCTAAAACAGCCTTTTAATTGTCAGTAAACTTAAAAAATGAAGAAAGCCACAAGTTATTGCAGAAGCAAACACAATGTTAGATGCTTGAGCTGGTCTCAAACAAGAGCATCCAGCAGAGCCAGGCAGTGCAATGAGACCTCTTGTCAGAGCAGGAACAATACACGGGCTCTCAAGTCAGGGACAGGAGGTGCTTCAGCTGGCCATGGGCAGTAAGACACTGCTTAATAGGTTTGAGTTTCTTAATTGGGTGCCGAGCTTACTTCTAGCAGCTGGTCTTTAATTAGTTGAAAAATTATTATCACTAAAAAGTTGCTATAAAAGGAAGGAGAACAATGTAATTAAAGTGCTAGGATCCATATGGCAGGACATTTATCTTTGCTAGTCAATAGCTATTTTTCCTCTCTTCCCTATGTGCCATTAATAGGGCAAAAAAAAAATTCCAATTTGTAATTTACATTGGGAAAAATACTAACATGGAAGTCTGTTGAGAGACTGTACAGAGTGTAATGATGTGCTTTGAGCGTGAAATTATCCAGGATGCTCTTTTCTCCAGGGCTGAGATCAGGGTTGATGAGTCCCCTTTGTCAGTACCTAATCATGCTAAGACATCGCTATCTCACCTTGCCTCATTATTTATTAACAAAAATTAGATAAAAACCTCATTGCATATAAGGCTCAGCAAATACAAATTTTATGCCTGTGATATATTAAATATGATCATAGCCTGAACGCACATTACAACACCTGTACCTGGAAATCTGCAAGCAGTTGCACTCTAATTACCTGACTTAATATATTATGCACCATCTTTTCTAGAAGCTTGAAGACCTTTTCCACACTTAAATAAAAATTTGTGAAGGTGTATATAGAACAATGAGATAAAGTACTAGCAATGCTGTGCTAGCACGGGGAACAAGGTAAGCTTATTTATAAAATATTTTAAGTATATCTTGTCAATTTATAATATTAGAGAGTATTACACTATCTTTACACTTAATACACTTACTGTTTTGGCAGAAATGAGAGGTGAGAGGAAGGATGATGGTATTATATATTTTTTAAAGATATGACTTTCTTCAGGAGTCCTCGTAAGTGCAAAATCTGACAGAACCATCTCTTTCTTTAACCCTTTTCCTGAAAGTAAAATTCAGAGGCTGAAAGACTTGACCTATGATGGTGGTGCATATTAAAGAAAAACACAGATTAAATTATTTAGTGTCCAGATTAGCTGTAGGAAATGAATACACCACATTGCCAAATTAGCAGCAGATGACCTCCAAATACCTGCACATGTTCTTGCTTATGCTACAACAGAGATAAATCTGGGGGCCAAATTCTCCTGGTCTCACAGAACCAGAAGAGATTGTCCATGCCACAAATCTATAAAATCCCTTTTAGTTATTGAGACATTTGGTGTAAAAGGAAAGGAAATGTCTGAAAGCATGAAGATAGAACCGACAGGTACCTCACTTAGTCTAAATGCTACCTCTGCATTACAGTTGAAATATCCCTTCACATTCAATTTTTTTTCTTGGCAGTGTGTAAACAGTCTTTCCTAATTTTATATAGACCTTACTTTAAAGTTAAGAAGTCAAAGGCAAAGAGAAAATATTCATTAAAGAAGGAGCATATAGCAGCATACATCAGTCTCATTCTTCCCTAAAACACCTTCCAAAGACCAAGCTCCTGTTTTTAACCTTCATTGTTCTTTTTTAGCTAGGGAGTTCCACATTCAGAGGGCTCCACATTCAGACCTCACTCATATTAGCACAGCCGCCAGAAGCAATGAATGCGCCCTAGGGCAAATATAGTACAGTAAGAAAATATAGCAGCTTTCCAACTTTAAAATACAATATCACCAGGATTTCATAATTAGATTGGTGGGATAAGGAAAAGGAAGCTTACCTAGGAATTTGGTAATGGAATCCATAATTTATAGTAACTTAACATACAAAGAGAAATGAAATTATTTATCCCTTGATAAATTATTTTGATGAAATTATTTATCCCTTGAATGCCTAGGAAGAAGACTGTTAACATTTTTTAAATACTGGCATCTCTCACTGGTCAGCCAAAAATCCTACAAACATGAGTCATATCTCTGAATCAGCTTAAAAAAACCCTCAATGTACAATGAAAATGCACAGTGAAGTCCCTCATAATCCAACTCTCAATCACTGTTTTTAGTTTATCACATTTTCCTAGTGTTTTCTCCCTGCCCTATCTCAGTATTCAGATCCCTGGACTGAGCAGAGTGGGGCTGCCTTGCTGCTCTGCCAGAGAGCTGGGAACGCTGGAGCAGATGGGCAACATCCTGGCTGAGCAGCAGAGGAAGAGGAGTGTGGAGAACAGGGGAACTGGGCCTAGCAAGGGGGACAGCATGGCTTTACGTGGGAACCACCATTCAATGGCTGATGGGTAACGAGCTTCCTCAACCTTATAGCATTTATAGCCACCGAGAAACATTTCCTTTAATTATAGGCAACGCTGATCTACTGGGAGTTGCATAGGTTTTCTTTCAGTTAAGGCAAATTTTCATTTATTTATTTTTATTTTTATGTATTTTTCTTCTATTAAAAAAAAATCTTTTTATTTCAGTCTAAGAAAATAGCAAAATAGGGCATCGTAGCTGCCAGATTGTAGACTCAACCTTTATGTAATTTCTAGTGGCAGGTGATAAATGAAGAGATTGAAAATGGAACTGTTACAGAATCCTGATGAGCGAGCTCTTTGCAACCCCAATGAGAAAAAATGAAGAGCATATCTGATTTCCATGAAACAGACTGTATTTTAAAAGCAGCAGTTGAAAAAGAGCTTATTAAAAAGGTAACTGCTAAAAGGCACTCTTGTGGCATCTATTTTCTGTAAGGACTGAGCTACCCTGACCTGTTTCACTGTAAGTTTTTGAAACTTCTTCAAGTTTACAGGGAGAGCAGAATTTAATACAAGGAAATAGCAAAATAAAAAAGAAATAATAATAAAAAATCCTTTAATCACAATTCTTAATACAATAATTTTAAGCCAGGATTCTGTACCATAAAGTAAAATCAAATAAAAAAGTTTCTAAAAAGAGACTTTCTATTCACAAACACACATGAAATTTCTGGTTAGTGATGTGGTATTTCATTGCCCAGAAACAAAGGCCACTTTTAAAACGAAAATATGTTTTCTCTAGCAAAATGTCCTCAGTATAACTTCTCCAAGACATACATTTTTTCAAGATTTTTAATCTTATATCCTGCTCTTCACTCTATCAACAAATCTTTTTTGTAAGACCAGACAAGCAGCCATGGAGGCCATTTGCAGAACACTTAAATGTTAAAGCCTAGAGGAGTATTTGTGTAAATCAGTCAAATGTATCAGTTAACAACTAAAAATTCAGCACATTATTGACTAGGATGCTTTGATAAAAGAAAAAAGAACAGCAAGAAAAGAAAAAAAAAGTTGATCTCTTTGCTCATTAGTAATTTTTCATTGTCTCTGCGGCGAAAGCGTTCTGGCAAGGTGAGCTGCCGACCGCTTTCCTCCCTCGTAACTCTGCAGTAATATAAAGTAAAATCAAGAAACTGCAAGGGGCAAACATAAACAACCTATAATGGCTTGCTTACATTCTTCAGCATGTGGTATATGAACACAAGATACTTACAAGGTTCATTTTACATGCACATTAATTATGGAAAATTAGAGACACCAAGAGAGAGCCATTAACTGTCGATTAGACAATAAGATCAAGGATGCAGGCAGTGCTGGTAATAAGAAACCTAAGTTTACTTCCAAAGGGAAAAGAGTTCATTAACATTTTAATTTGTTTCTCAACAGTTCAATTATAACATGCCTAATCTACTGGACATTAACCTTTGGAGGCCTGAAGAAAATTGCAGACCAGGCTAAAATGATCATATTCTTTTCATAAAGACACATAAGCAGCTATTTTATATTTTTTGGAACTTTTTTTTTAACCTCTCCTGTTAAAACAGTTGAGTATTTTCCATTACTCAAGAAAACTTTAAAGATACACACATTCTTCACCTTTAAATGTTTACAGTAACACCCAATAAACTGATGAGGAATTTCTCTCCTCCTGGAACTTGAAATGGATTTCTGCAATTGAAAACAAAGTGCACACAAATGTCAGGGAACACAAGAGCAAATATTTGGCATTAAAAAGGAGCTAGAAAAAAATGGTAAGGTGTCATTTTTGTCAATAGCATAAAATGTACAGAACATGAGATGTCCTAGGTATCTTAGATTTCGGCTGGTAAAGTTTTTTCATGGCTCAATCGTCAATTAATTAAAGTTAGTTGCTTGTAAACAAGTTAACAACTGATTTAAAAATCTAAATCTAAACAGGAAAATTTGTTCCAAGATGTCTATGGCAGAGAGCTGTGCGTCTCGGAAAGCAAACTATTTCTGGTGCATGTGAAATAGTTGTTAATAAAGTGAAATAGGGGCATGAACTCTACCTTCTGTATAAAATTTAAATTACTGGCAGAAAATGGAATCTAAAAATAGGAATGTCATCACAATTTTGCCTGCATAATTTTGCTTGCATTTATAGCTTTTCCTCCTCTTGGTGTAGCAAGTGTTTTACCTTGATAGCAAAAGAGAAGTTTAGAAGGAATCAGTGATTTGTTTAATAACTATAACATGTAAACTGGTCCTTCACTTAAACATAAAGCAAGTGTACCTAAACATAGGCAGCATCCTACTCTTGAGCCATGTAATTAGCTATAAAAGGACAAAGTGGGTGAAGATAAGAAAGAGATAGCGGCTGTGATTTTCTGAAGTATCCTGAGCAGCCATAAGAGTGGGATGAGCTTTCATATGTTCTGTTCATTAAAGAAACAGGAGGGAGTAGGATGGTGGGCAGCAAGCCATAAGCCAACAAGGTTTAGAAGAGTAGGCACCATCCTGCACTTCTGGAGGCAACAAGGGGTCTGGATTGCCTTGAATTTTTCTTACTTATTTTTCAACTTAGCATGACTGAAACAGGGTTAGAGAAGATACTCATCATAGCTGTTAAGTAGTAACATGAAAGTGTGAGTTGGGCAGATCATAATTTCATTGCCTATCTTTATTTAAAAGTTACTTCATCGCCCTCAAAAATAATTTACTGTGGGAAGTTTATGCAAAAAGTACCATTAGGTAGATATGATTTTTTTTCTAGATTTCTTTAAAAGGAACCTCTGACTACATATTCAGAACTTTAGAACAACATATTTTTGGACCCAAAGAAAGAATGCGGAGAGAACCACAAGCAGTTAGAGTACTTAAAATACAAAATATGAAAATTCTCCATGCTAACCTTCACATTACAAATCATCTCCTTTCCAAAGTGACCATTTTTGAAACATTTTTCTCTGTCAGAAAAGGTTGAAAAGGTAGATATTAAGAGGCCTCCACCACCTATTCCTGTTTATGATTATTCATGTTAAAGCTGATGTGTTCTTCAGAAAGGCAAAGAGGAGACACATTAGTCTATAGACTAGACATGCTAGCACTATAAGGAAAGGATACTCCTATCACTAGCTTTCTGTATGTACTATTACCATCTCATGACCAAAATAGATCAAAAAAAAAAAAAATTACTGAAATTTTAAAAGATGTGTTTAACGTACTTATTTTAAGGAAACCTGTATGCAAGAAGAGCAATACTTTAGAAGAGTGAATGGTAAAAGAACAGCAGAGAGCAATAATTCTCTCTTCATCAAGAAGTAACTATTGAAACATTAAGCAGAAATATCCTAAAGAGACTCAACTGGAGATAAATTAGCAGCTAATTCAGATTCACAGTAACTGCTTCCTCATCACTGGCCATAGCAAATCAAGGCAGTATTATTCAAGACAGACAGACATCCATGGTTGTTGAATTTCAATAGAAATATTTTGCCTAATGCTGTGAGGTTGTTTTGAAAAATTCTGAACATAAAGGGCAAATATCTCAAATTTGCATAGCTTATGAAGTCAGTCATGTAAGAGACTTTTTATTTTAACTTATTTGGTGGTTGACATAAAAAGACATAATAGTTGCAGGGTATGTATTTATTCCAGAGCTACTACTTAGAGAGAAATAAAAAAGCTGCTCTAATGTAGATAGGAAAGCAAATCCTTGTAAAATACTTTAGATTTCAATTCATCTTGATAAGTAATTTTTCTCCATCAAACTAAAGGTCTTTGAAGATAAGTTGTCTACATGAAACTCTGTTACTAATGTAGAATATCCATAGAAATTCCAAGCTAGTAAGGACCTTTCTTTTAAAGCTGTAAGGAAAAAATAAAAGAAGCTATAATAAATTCTGGTTTTCTGCTTCATGAGTAATAAGCAACTTTGTCAAGCTAAGAGGTATTTTTGCTCTATTTCACAGATATTGCATATTTAGTTTTATGCACATTGGCAATGAAATTTTTTTAAAAATGGCAACTTTTTCTAATCTGATTTTATCTACTTAAACTGTACTGTACTAGAGTGTGATAGATAGTGAGGGCACTAAACCAATAGTCTCTAGCATATGGATAAAACTTACTGTTTCTCACTAAGTGATTTTACAAAGAATCTGAGTTGATATTCACCTACAATGAAGCTGAATAATCTCCCATAAATTCTGGTTTCCACTTTAAGGAAAATACAGTGAAGAGCCCTAAGTAACTATATGTTCTGCCTGTAAAAGCCTAGGAAGACCTTGGGAGTGTTATATACAATTCACAATATTTATAATCCAAAGCATGCTACAAATTCCATGGTATAGTCTGAACAAGTAAACAGCCAAAAATGAAAACAAACTTAAAATGCAGGACAAATTCAAACTAATAAGACATACGGAAAATAAATGCTAATGGCTAAAGCCTATTAGAAGGAAATACATTTCAGTCATGCTGTAAATTAAATAGACGTATAAACTAAACCAGTCAAATACAAACACATTATTAGCTTTTAAATGGAACGTATTGGAAACACAGATAGGAAAGAAAATGACAAGTTATAAAACTCATATGTACACTAAACCTTGATTTATTCTGAGCTATTAGCTCTTAAGTAGTCTGCAGTACTGGACAAACCAATGCTAATTAAATTTTAAATGAAAAAGCCTTGCTGATTATGTAACCAAAGGTATAATTTGCAAGAAAATGCATTTTTTATTACCAAGCACAACACATATTATAGGATTATTAAGGCACTGAACTAAAATAAATTAAAGAGCCAACAGAGTCCATTTGCTTTAAAATTTGCTTTCCAAGTTGCTAAGGTCTATAAATGTAAATATGTCGAACAACTTCAGGGGCATTTATAGAGCTGGGCCACAAAGCTTCGCAGTGTGTAGCATTATGAATATGGAGCAGCCTATCAGCTATATTTATGCTCTTAAACTTCTCTTGCTCTTGGCCAGTTCAGTGAAGTCCCTTTCTTTGCAAGGCAACAGTGAGAGGACTTCTATCAGGACTTGAGATAAAAGTTAAGGCAAGCTTAATTGCATTGGGCCATGATCCACATCAGCAAGCCATGCCAAAGTCAACAGCCAGGGAAGTCACAGGATCTATGTAGAAAATAGGGCTAAATTTGGGGTAATGAATCACTGGCAGCAAGGCAGTGAACAAAATGAGTGTATTTGAAAGACAACAATAATAATTTCTGGGTAATTTAGGCTATTTCAGTTGTGTCCAGTGATAGTACAAGAAGTAAGTACAAGAAGGCACAGGCTGAAACACAGGAAATTCCACCTGAACATAAGAAAACACTTCTTGGCTTTGGGGGTGGTCAGACACCTGAACAGGTTGCTCAGAAAGGTTGTGGAGTCTTCATCCTTGAAGATATTCAAAAATCACACAGACAGGGCCCTGGGCAGGTGGCGGTATGTGACTTTGAAGAGTCTCTTCTAACATCAATTATTCTGTGACTGTTTTTCCCTCTCAGCTCACCAGCTGATGATTCTGGCTTGCAATAGAATTACAAGTAAAAGTGTATGACATCTACAGCTAATGTGAATCACAAACAAAACTGGATGGGCTCGACCCATCTTGCTGCAATGGGCTCAGGTTTGTAAGTCATAGAGTCATAGAGTCATAGAGTGCTTAAGGTTGGAAGGGACCTTAGAGGTCAAGTCAGTATATACATTTCCTCAAATATTCTACCTGGAATACATTCCACCCATCATGCTGTTCTGTTTGTACTTCAAACATATCCAGCTCAGGTTTCCCAATACAACTCACTCAATCCGCAGATTTTCCAGTTATGGCTAAGTAGTCCAAATCTAATATATTCCTTAGGCACTGCAAAGCTCATAGTAGGGACTCGAGCCAGTGCATTTAATTAATTCTGTTTCTATTTGGATTCCAGCACAACTGAAGTTGTTTTGATTCAGATGCCAGAAGCAGTCTGCTAACTGATGCTCTCACACTGAGCCAGTTCACATAGGATAAACCACATTTAAAAATAAGAAAGGTGACAAGACAGGGACAAAGTCCATGAAGTCTCCTAGACAGGAAGTTGCCACGCTGCCTTAATCCCAGGCTCGTGCAGACATCACCACCATCCTTAGCAGAAGTCTTTCTCCAACTCTACAATGCAGAGTACTTCACAATGAAAAAAGAAAAATATGCACAAAATCTTCCCATGAACTGAAGTTTTATTCAGAGATATAAAAAAATTTCCCACACTAGACAGATTCTTGAATACCATCCACCAAACCTTATAAAGCAGAGATTATGTCTCATCCTGAGTGGCACAGTAAAGTAGAAGCCCAGGATAAATACTCTGCACATCTCTGACAGTCAAACCAATCCCATGTTCAAGCAGTCTCTGTGGTTGAATCTGCTGAAAATAACAAAATAACATCAGGAAACAAGATCTGGATGAAAAAAAAAATCCAAATCCAGAAAGGAAAAAAGAGATAAAGAGAAAAAAAATAGAAAAAAAAGGGGGGTGGGGGGAGAAGGAAGAGAAAAAGGAAAAGGGAAAGAAGAAAAAAAAAGAGGGGAAGAAGAAAGGAAACTAACATAATTCTTTGGACTTTGCTTTGGTTTGTCTTCCTAGCTAACAACAATTAATAAAAATTTATTACCTCCTCCATGCCAATGTAAAATATAGAGAAAATTTATTATGTTAAAATAATTCGCATAAGTTATTTTTACATGTCAGCTTTACATCTATGAGGATGGCAGGAGTCTAACAAAGTAATGATGGATCTGAGATTTACTGAGATTTTAATCCTAGTCTTCCCACTGTTACAGCACATGCATATAATTGTATCTGTACCTGATCAAACAAATTTTGCAAATAAAGGGAAAAAAATCCCAGGCTATTCAAAAGAGCTATTCTGTAAAGACACAAAGAAACTTTTAAAAGTATTTTATTAACTTATTTTCTGAAGAAATGCCATCATCTACTATAGAGAAATAGCATTTATTCGAATAATTACCATTCATAGTCTGAAAATTACACTTCCTTTGCCATTCCATTGCATGACACAGGAACAATAAAGAGCAGCAGCCATCAAGGTATTGCAGTAAACACATTTATTCTTCAGGTCTTAAGTCAGTCTGAAATGTGTAGTGCAAACATGATTTATCAGGTAATTGGCACAGGTCTCTGATTCCCATTCCAAATGATTAATTACCAATTTTGATTTTCCCACAGAAGTTTTCTCTAAGTTAACACTGTCACAATTCACTGTATTCTCTATATATGTGCATATAACTGAAAATACATCCACGTATACAATGTGTGTATGTATACACACATACAAACCCAAATTTTCGGTGAGGATTCAATAGCTTTGAAGACAGTGTAACTGTGATTGAAAAGTAATCATTTAAACATACCTTAGTAAACATCTTTTCCCCTGTATTTTAGGGTCCTTTAACAGCAGTCATACAGATACTGTATTCGTGATGTTTTGAAATAGAAGTAGTATTTTTGCAGACTGCAGGTCCAGTACAAATACACAAAACATTTTCTACACTGACATATTCACTCCAGTGCACAAAACCCTTCCATTGCTCCATTTATTCCATTAATGTAGGGCTTAAATGATGCAGGAGACTTTCTGCAGTGAGGTGAATGTCATTTTTAACAAGCCACTAAAAAGATAAATGATACAGCAACCATGCAACCATTACTCAATACTGAAAAATGTTTGCAAATAAATGTCTAAGTGTAAACAGAACATTCAGGTCCAGCCTCAGAAAGGAAGTAACTTCTCCCAATGGCAGTAGACCCTGATTCAATCTAGCATTTAAGAAACCGCTTATCAACATTAAGCACTAGCTTCAGTCAATACAATTTAAATTCAGGCTTATATTCTTTTTTGAGCCAGGGCCTCAATGCTTAGAAAAGGCTCAATTACAAATTAAGAGTAACAAAACAATCAATAGTGCACTGGAAAAATAAAAATGTACAAGCTCATTTCAGATTTAACAACTGGACAAATGTGATAGATGCAAAGTCTGAAAGACTAAACTTACTTTGCCAGTGCTACATTCCAGAAGAGTAAATCTGAAACATTACAAAGCCATTTGTTTTGCCCTCACTTTACCATATACAAAGCTACCATATACACTGAGTAATTTCTTCAACCAATCAACCTTTTTCACATTGAAGTTGCTCAGTACACATAAAAACAGCATACCACAAAGGGGAAAGCAACAACATAGAGCAGGCATTTGGCAGGCATTTGGTAGGGCAAGCTCAGCACCTCTCTGTCCTAAGCAGCCAGCACCTGCCTCACCTGGGGAAGCGCCAAGCACAGTGTGAGGGAATCCCATGGGATAAATAAAGGAGAGATACACAGAACAACTGAAGAGAACCTAAGCTTAGTTTCACTGCTTGCACAAACAAAAACCATTAAAAAAAAAGCCTAGGTGGCAGACCCTCATCTTTGAGGATCCTGGCTTAAAATCAAAGCAAATAATTGCAAGGTAACACACCATATGCTTGTTGTTGTCTCAGCCTTGCGACCTCTCTTTATGCTCCAAAGAATTAGAGCAGTAGCACGAGCCTTTCATAGTCCCTGCGAGCAGTGTACGTGCAACCTTGTCCTATCGATAAAAGGAAAGGTTAATTCCTCACACACGCAGTAATTGGCACTCCTTAACTGAGTGAATTAGTGCCCTTTTGATGGATGTATTTGTGTGGGGATCATTTTTCCCAAGGAAATTTATTTTCAATGGGACTATTAAATATTCATCACCTTTGTTAGCACCAAGCAAGCCACATCTAAACACTGACCTACTCATGCAAAAAACTGCCATTCTGACCCTGAGCTTCCTAGTTCCTATTTATAAAATTACTCTAATCTGTTGAGCAAAAAGATGCTGCTATCCTTCAAATTCATAGATGCATTAAATTAAATGAAATTGCTTGGAAGAATTCCTTTTGGACCCTTAGTATTTTTTTCATTACTTAGAGGACACAATCAGATGTACATTATATAGACACAGTTTTGTCTTATATACATTACATCCCTCCCATTTTTAATCCTTTCATGGGCCAATCTAGAGAGGACAAGTCTCCGAAAAAAGATACTCATTTTATTCCTAAATGCAGAAAAAAAATACATGTTAAAAATACTCTTCAAGGCAGGTAAGCTATTTATTTTCATATAGTGTTAGGCAAATGAAAATGTTGCAAACCTGAACTATGAATTTCAGCATGTCTCTACTCTTCCTTCAAATAATATTTCTTCAGTACTTACAAGATGGTAGAAAGTATAAACAGAGGCAAAGCTTTTATTAAAATTCTTACTTATAATTCTTACATCTAACATAAAATCTGCATTAAAAAAGATTGACAAAACCCTGGTACCACTTCACAGAATGTCAAGAACTTCCAAATTTCTGGATTGTTACATAATCAGTTCAGTCTTAAATTATAATGTTGCATAAGTATATATAAAATCAATAGCTCCATGTAAACAAGTTATACTTCCTCTGCACTGTACAAAATGTACACTTCATAAAAGGCAGTTTTTGCCTATATATAAATATATATATATATATTATTTCTTTTAAGCTTTAGAAATCAGCTGGAGGTTTCATCATGAAGTGCTCTGTTTCTCTGTAGAACTGTATTTAATTCCCGAATCACATTTGATGGTAATTTGTTATCCATATCCAAAGTAGTCTTTTTTGCTTTGTTCTTATTTTTCTTCAGTGCTTTTGCTTCCTTATGTTGTCTTTGGTCAGTCCTGCCTCTGTCCTCCACACAGGTCAAGCTTCGATGCTTCTTTGCTTGATTTCGCACCTCTTCCTCCTTGCGTTCCAAGCACTGTGCCACAATAGATGCTTTTTCTTTCAAGTTTTTTCTTTCTTCCATTGAGTCATCCTCATGATGCTCAGCAAGTTTGAGTTTCCCAGATTCCAAATCTATATTCTGAGTAAACATGCAAAGATAAGTAAGATCATTCAAATTAACACAAACACAAAAAAAGATAATAAAATATTATCTTCGATAATATTTAGATTGCAATTTTGCATACTACTTTCACATAACAGTTTAAAAGAAGAATCAATTTTGCTAAAGACCTGGGATAGCACAGTTAATAGTTCTAAATTCCCTCAATTTGTGCTATTATGATTTAGTGAGCATATTTGCTTGATTATTGATACTTCTGAAAATTACATGAATTTACAAATTAATCGCACCATGACAGTGAATGAAGACATTCATTTTGAAGATATTCACAACTTGATTTTTCATCCTATCATGGTAGATTAAATTTAAACTTTCCACAGTAGCAAAACACAGCAGATTATGTAGTCTATAACTTTATGGCACTCTAAATAAAAACCATAATGTTGCTATTTTGATTGCAACATGCCAGAGCTAGCTGAATGTGCAATACTCTATACACACACATTCTCAGTAGCTCTTCAACACTGCCCCATAAATTAGAAGACTTTATCTGATTTTTTCAAATTAAGCCTAAGAATTCATATAATAAGAAATCAGCTGAAGCAAGCTGAAGGCAACGTAATGTTCCATACTGGCACCTGTTTTCAAATTCCTAAGTTGCAGGACATCTACATATGCACAGTGAAACAGTATGGAGGATCTGATAGCTACACCATACCCTTCTTCTTTTCTTTTTTTTTTTTTTCTGTTTTTTTCTTCAAATGCACTTTAAACTAACTTCAGTCTTTTCCTATATTTATATGCATTAGGTATTGTCTTGGAGAACAAATTCCAGTCCAGTTTAATCTGTAAGAAATACAAGCAACTACTGGTAGATTTGCTTCAAAACTGAACTCCTGATCCAGGATAGAAAGCTCATGTAGATAACCTAACAAGCTCTTCTCTTCCTAAAAGAGGGTTTGAATATTTTTCACATTTGCTTTAATGAATACGAGGCATTGAAATTGCATGAGACATTTTGCTCATATGCCATGGGTGAATGACTCCCAACTGTTCAAGTGCCACCCAACATTGTGAAAAAACCAAGGTCCCTCCCTCAGTGCTTTTCACTAGTCAAAAATCTGTTTTTCTTCTAGAAATACAAGGTGTTTCCACAAACAGAATAACCTGTCTACTATCACGTAATCTGATATTATTGCATTTATTATTGAATTATGTAGACAATACAATAATACCTCTACTGGTTTTGTTTGCCAGTCTTTAACCTCACTCAGAAGCAATACATTTTATTGACATTTTTGTATATCACATTTAAATTTTCCATCTTTTGAGAAGAATTCTGACTACACATCAAAAATCAATATACTTCCACTACTAAACAACATTAGCAAAGGTCTTCCTCCTCTCCTTCTGTCTCCCTATGTGTTTTTCCCAGTAAACATTCTTTTAAATGAAATAGCAACAGAGCAAATATACAACTGAAATTTAAAAGACATTTCCTTTTTTTGGAATAGTCTAGTATATTAACATATACTTACTTTACACAGACTATTTGAAGCTTAATTCACCTTACTAAGTCAAATCCTAATTTTCAAATTGAAATTAAACTAGTAGTAAAATTAGCAGTAGTAAAGCATAGCAGTATCTTAGCTTATTAATAACATGTCAAGATGGTGTGTGAAAAAAATGCCATATCCTATTTCCTATTAATATTATTTATTAATATGTGAACTAATGCACACTTATTTAATACAAAAATAAGTTTTACTGCTAAGTTATACTGCTGAAATCTATACTTATCTCCCAATAATCCCTAACACAAAAAGCAACTATTTCACGTTCATAGAATCATAGAATCATATGTAAGGTTGGAAGGGACCTTAGAGGTCATCTAGTCCAACCCCCCTGCACACGCAGGGTCACCTAGAGCACATG
>JAUBOD010000924.1:7134651-7146053 GCA_032353885.1 Nothura maculosa
ATTTTATCTATTTCTTACAAGAAACATCCTTTGCCACCTGGCACAGATGCTGTCAGCATCCCTGGAGCAGCCAGGAGATGCTTGCTTGGACCAACAGGCTGTTTCTTGCTAAAGAGAAAGCCACAGTGAGTCTGTCCTTCCCCCTTCCTTATCCTCATGCAGCAGGGAAGCAGCTAGAGGAGCCACCAGAGCTGTTGCTAGCAAGGGTCAAACAGCAAGGCCCTTCCTGCACGGCAGTGTTTGCTTTCTGCAACGTGGGTTCTGTTTGTCTTGCTGGTTTCTTCTGGGATTTGCATGAAAGCGCATTTTTCATGCTCGGCGAGTTAATTATTAGCCATAGACAAGTAGCCACTGAGCAATTAGAGATCACAACACAAGGAAGAAAGCACAACAGAACACCTTTCATCTTAACAAGGAAATGAAAGCCTTTTTCTCTTGATGGGAATTGCCCCTAATATAATAAATCCTGTCACTTGATACCCAGAAATCAAATTCTTGCGGATGTTTGTAAAGACTTTCTTGGCATCCATCCTCTTCTCTAGAGCTTGGAATAACCAAGTAGGTGAGCAGTCATGCTTGGGACATACACATCCCCCCTGCAGTGCCCTGTGCAATGGCAGAAAGGGCTCTTGGGATTAAGCCCTGGATTTCTCCAGCCCATCGCTCAATTCAGAACGGAAAGATCAGAAACGTTCAGCCTCAAGAACACAGAGGCTTCCCGATAAGCCCACAGTTTGATTTGGCATTCCTAGCACCGTGCTGTCCGTCGTGTCCCAGCCAAGGGGTGGGTTAGCCCTGGTCTGATATACCAACGGGGACAGCACCTTGTTTAGTTTAAGCTAAATCTCTTCATCTTACCAGCCTTATCAGCAGCAGAAGGAAGAAAGAAAAAATAAATAAATAGAACATTTATCCCTTCTTTCTACTGGCAAGCCTCCTTGCCAAGAACGGGGAAGCAAAGCCCAGGCCAAAGCTCCTGCAGGACCTGGTCCACAAGTGCAGGTTTTCCTAAGGAGTGATCTTGGCAGCCTAACCAGCAGGTGAACAAGCCTCCCTTTCACAGCACAAGGAAAAAAAGGAAGGAAAATAAGACCCCACTATTCCAAACACTTAAAAATGGTGTGAACTCCTGATAAGGGTCAGGTTGGGAGCTCCGATCCCAGTCCCTGCTGGACTTTCATGACCTTGGCTGCTTTTGGACCATCTTTGGACTTTAACCTGCCAAAGGGTCTACAAACGTGCAAACATATTCAGTGCTTGGCTGGACTTTTTTTTGGCTGGTTTAAACACTTTTGCCTTGAAATACTTTTTGCTTTGTCCTTCCCGCTGTGCACGAGTCTTTGCATGACAGATGCAGGGAAAGATGAGCAAAGTGGCCCCTTTACAGAGCCCAAAGTCTTCCCAGGGAAGGTGGGATGGGGAGAGCAGAGCGGCCTGGGCTGCTTCCTCTGAACCCTCCACCTGCCCTAGGCGCATGGGGCACTAGGTGCAACCCAGCTGCTTCCCAAGGGACCACTCACCCCATCTCTTCCTTCCAGGAAAAGGCCACAATGAGCATCCTGGTGTTCCTCGCATCTGTGTTCCTGCTCTCCCTGCTGCCTGTGGAAGCCGCAAGGAGCAAATACCCTCCCAAATCGGCAAGTGAGTACGAGGTGCCCATGGGATGGGGGTCCCCTCCGCCCGCAGCGCCCATCGCTGCGCTGGGACCTGCTCTGCAGCCCCGTTGGGTTGCGTAGAGCACTGGGCACTCGCTGTCCTCTCCTTGCAGTTTTGAACCCCATCTTTGGGCCGAGGGAGGTGAGTGGTTTGCTGGATGGATCCGTCACCATCAAGTGCTTCTACCCCCAAACCACGGTGAACAAGCACGACAGGAAGTACTGGTGCCGCGAGGCCACAAGGAGCTGCCAGACCGTGGTCTCCACCAACGGCTACGTGGCCCCCAGCTACCAGGGGCGAGTGGCCATCACGGACTTCCCGGATCAAGGCGTGTTCCTCATCAACGTCTCGGGGCTGGCCCTGGCGGACAGGGGCTCCTACCGCTGCGGCCTGGGGCTCAATAACAAAGCGCTCTCCTTCCAAGTCAAGCTGGACATTTCTGAAGGTAAGAAATGCTTAGAGCATTGCTTTACTTTGCTTTGCCCCTACATGCTGGGCTCCACAGATGGTCTGTTTAAGCCCTCTTTGTCCCTGGTGTTTTCACAGGGTAACCTATTTTATCATCACTAATTCGGCAAAAAAAAGGATTGGGGTGAAATGAAGCACAATGAAGGCTTCAAACCTCGTTTAGAAACTGCTGACTTTTCCAATCAGCAAGGAGAGGGTTGCAGGGCACAGTGCAAAATCATGCCCTGTGGTGATCAGGCCCTGGGAGAAACCTTGGTGTGGAGCAGGGACATGGCCCAGACAGCAGGCTTGTGGTGACAGGTAGCACAGTAGGACAACCTCATGCTCTAAGCAGCAGCACATAGAATACGACAGCATCATGGTACAGAAAGACCCTATATTTGCAGAGAGTAGGCTGCTGTAGTCCCTGCCCAATGCTCCTTCCCATAGGTCCAAACGTGCCCGAGGAAGCCGAGCTCTTCTATGTGGAGCTGCAGGGCTCCGTGACCATCACCTGCAGCTTCGGGCAGGACTACGCGAGCACCAGGAAATACCTGTGCAAGATGGAGAAATCCGGCTGCCGAAACATCATCGACACCTACGGGAAGGTGGATGACGACTACGCGGGGCGCATCTTGCTGAGCAACGAGAACACCCCGGGCTCCTACAGCATCATGATCACCCAGCTGGGCTGGCACGACGCGGGGCTCTATCTCTGCGGTGCCGGAGTCTATGGAGAGAGCGGAGAAACGAAGGAAGTGGATTTGCACGTCTATGAAGGTCAGTGAGCTCTTCCCAAGGGTCTAAAAAGCCCTACATGGGTTCCCTTCATCTCTGTTTCTCCTTGAACTGACGCTAGTGGCCTCATTTAAAGAGAATCACAGAATGTTGAAGGTTGGAAGGGACCTCTAGAGATCATCTAGTCCAACCAAGTCCAACCATTTTACTTAAAGTTTTTATTTTCCTAGAGTGCTATTATTCTGTCCTCTTCTGCAGATCTTTCTATTCATGTATCTCTCAGTCATGCACCAAGTCATGACTAATAAACACCAGGCTTGTACCTAGAGAGTTGGTTTTCCTGGCAGTGGTGAGCTATCTTCCTGGTGAATTATAATTAGGGACAAGATGACTCTCTCCTCAAGTCTTTTAATTTCCTTAAATTTCAAAATTAAATATATATATATAGGACAGAAAAGACTTGCCCTTCCTCTTAATAAGGAAGTGATACTTAGAAATGTTGATACATAAGACAAAAATAACCCAGTTAATTTAGGAAAAGGAGAGACCTGACAGATCCTTTATGGTCAATTACTACCAGCCCTAGGATGATCTCCTACCATTGGTAGCATGGAGCTTGACCCAGTCTTGTTTCAGCACCTAATACAACTTTGTTCCTTTCTTTTCCTTTATTATTAATTTACTTATTCCCTTATTTATTCCCTTGGGAGATTGCCACATGAAAGTATGTGAAATTACCCCTTTTATTTTGTATCTCCAGGGACGGACGTTCCTCAAGGAAAGCACACGGTGGTTGGGGTGAAAGGAGGCTCGGTGACGGTCGAGTGCCGCTATAACACCAAAGGAAGAAACTCATTGAAGTACTGGTGCAAGTGGAGACAGAACGGCTGCGCCCGGATCATCGACAGCCACGGGTTCGTGTCAGACCTCTACGAGGGACGAGTGGCCATGTACGACAACCCGGAGAACAACACGCTCACCATCATCCTCAACCAGCTGGTGGACGGCGACAACGGCTACTACTGGTGCATGACGACTGAGAACAGGGAGAAGAAGACCTCCAAGGAGCTGAAGGTCGTGGACGGTATGGACACGTGTATTAGGGGTTCTCTGCCCACATGGTGGGTATGAACTAACCTTCTACACACCAAAAAAAGGTTTTGCGAGGAGACATGAGGTCCTTCTCTGTTCTACAAGGCAAAATTTTGCCGCAATTCCACCTCCTCCCAGTAATTTTAATGGGAGCATGAGGTTTCAGGTGTGTGGGGAAGTGCTGGCAAGCAGCATCTCAACATGATTACCTCTTACCCCTCACAAAACATAACTTCTGCCCAAAAACGTGTACGCAGCTCCTTAGCATGGACTTAGTGGTGCAAGGAGCACTTCCCTCAAAGATGCGTCTCATGGTCCCCATCACGGGGTCTTGCTACCTATTTGCTCCCATGACTGCTGCCATAACTGCTAATCTCGCTCTCCGGTTGTGTCTCCCTCACAGGAGAACCGAGTTTAAAAGGACAGGAGGAGGTGGAGGCCAGCGTGGGTGCTCCAGCACACCTCGCTTGCTCTTACCCCTGCAAGTACTATTCCTATGAGAAGTACTGGTGCAAGTGGACCAGGAACGGCTGCACCCCCGTGGAGGCTTCCGACCAAAGTCACCCTGAGCTGAAAGTTGACTGTGACAAGGACAACAAGACCATTCTCCTAAATTTTGACGATGTGGCACTGACGGACCAAGGCTGGTACTGGTGTGGAGTGAAGCGCAAGGGTGTCTATGGGGAAACCAAGGCCGTGTACCTGCGGGTATCTGGAGGTGAGCTCCATGGCCAAAGCACACGGGGGCTTCCATGCTGCAAACCACACCACGCTGCCTTCTCCAGGGAAGGAAATGCTTCCCATATCCACTAGGTTGCAGCACCTCAAAACAGAAATGCTCTCACCCAGCCCAGAGCCCTTGGATTTGCTGATCTCTGCACTTGCTGTCATCTGCTCCCTGGTGTCACTGCCTCCTCCTACCCTATCACTAAGAGAAGCGAGGCTGTACAAATCACTTCCTTCCACCCCCTTTTCTCCCCTTTGACTCTATTCCTAGTAATTATTCTTATAGCAATTTGCAGCATCACTCGAATGATGCAGTATCTGACATGTGCCATGTGAAAGGCAGCACGAGGTAGATGCATCTGACCCCAGGGAACTTAGAGTCTTAATAGACAGGAAAATTGTAGGGCGCAGGAAAGGAACGAGCAGCCTCATTCCACTTCCATTGGTGGGTGAAGGGCAAGAAATAAAAGCAAGCTGAGTATTCAAGCTGTTTCCTTGCAATGCTGCAAAGGCAAGATTCAGAAACTCAAAAAGTTTGCAAAGAATCATAGAATCTTCAAGGTTGGAAGCGACCTCTAGAGATCATCTAATCCAACCTTCCTGCTCAAGCAGGCACCTAGAGCATGTCCAGAAGGAGCCTGCTCAAGATTTTTGCAAGACATTGTTTCAGGCTAAGTTTTTCCAAGGATCTAAACCACAATTAGAGAGTAATATAAATATGTACACACACCCATATAGGCAATATACATATAGCCATACTCGATATAGACCCATACGCACGAAATGCAGGGCACGCAGGTGCCTTCCGTGCTCGTCTCCATGCACTCACCTCCCTTGTTGCGCAGAGCGGCTCGCCGTGGACAGCAGGGCAGCTGCCGGCCCGGAGCTTCTGGACGTCGATACCAGCGGCGGCAGCAGCAGCAGCAGCAGCAGCGGCAGCGCCCAGGACGGCCAGGGCGTCCCACAGAACAGAGCCAGCAGCAGCAGCGGGGCACAAAGCCCGGCGGCTGCGGGGAGGTGAGTCCTGTCCGAGCTGCTCGGTTCTCCTTGGCTCGCGTGGCTCCGAGGCGTCAGGTCACAGCGGCATCTCCCTCCCGCAGCGCTGGCCCCAGTTCGCTCGTGGTAGCCCTCGTCTCCGTCGGCGGAGCCTTCCTCATCCTGGCTACGGTCTTTGCAGTTTACAAATACAGGCAGATGAAGCGCTCGGGTGAGTCCGTGCCGCTCGCAGGAGACGTTGGTTGGGTTGAAGTAGTTGGGGAGGTTGAGGTAGTTGGGGATGTTGAGCAGCACATCCAAACTGGGGGGTTAGGAGATGGGGGACAAGGAGATGGGGGGAAGGATCTCACCAGCTCTGTGTATCCCTCCTCTCCCCTCCCGCAGACCTGGTGTCCGTGGGCAGCTACCGCACCAACATCAGCATGTCGGACTTCGAGAGCGCCAAGGAGTACGGCGCCAACGACAACGCCTGCATGAAGGGGACGCAGGAGACGCAGATTGGGGGGGACGGTAAGAGCAGGGGAGGCCCCGTGAGAGCGGAGCCCCTTGGCCAAGGCAGCAGAGACCCCCCCTAATGTTCCCTTTCCCTTGCAGAGCTCGTGAGCACCCCGAGCGAAGCCGAGAACGCCGCCGAGGCCAGGAAGGCCAAAAGGGTAAGAGGGGCGGGTGGAGCGGGCGCAGGAGCAGGTTCAAGCACACAGGGCTGCTCCCGGGTGCCGGCCACCCCACGGGACTGATCCCTACAGTGCCGCCCTTCCCTCCCGCAGAGCTCCAAGGAGGAGGCTGATGTCGCCTACTCGGCGTTCCTGCTGCAGGCGAGCACCGTGGCGCAGGAACACGGTGTCGAGGGCGCTGGGGATGTGGCCGCCCCACCGGGGCCCTGGGACAGGCACATGTGAGCGCGGGACGGCCCCGCTCCGCTCGCCCCATCCCCATGCGCTCCGGTGCCGATGGGCTGGGCACCGCGCGCCGGAGCGCTCCGCTTCAGTCTCCTGCTGGGCTCTATGGAAAAAGCATGAAAATATTAACATACACTGCAAATCCTGGAATAAAGATACATGAGCGCTCTCTTTTATCCAACCCCATTCCTGCCCCTTTCCTTCTTTCCCCTGCTGCCGAACCACACACCAAGATCACGTCTGGGATCTCCTGGATCACATCCCTGCAGTTGGGTCCCCTCTCCAGCATCTTGGAAAGTGCCTTGAAGGCGGCACGAGGCGCTCACAGGCCTGGGCTGCTGGAAGGGAACGAATGATCCCCGGGCCATTGGAGAGGCCGCACGGACTCATCCAGCCAAAGCAGAACATCATCACCTAGAGATTTCCAAGCTGAAAATAACGTTTTCTCTCTTCGCTTTAGCTCAGCTTCTTCCTGAGCAAACTGCGTAGCCACCAGCTCTTGCTAGCAGCCATCACACACGTTTTTGCAAACAAAAACCTCCCCACATTACATAGAAAATTGGGTAAATAACAACAGACCTATCAGGGTATCGCGGCACGGGTGCTGTGCGTATCCCAGGGGACTCTAAAGCTCAGGGCACATCCAGCAGCAGCCGCTTCCCCTCCCTCCCCTCTCCAGACGGGACTGTGTTGCATGCAGACGGCTCCGCAGGACCGACGTGAACCCCCGCGATGCTCCGGGCTGCATCCCGCCCCCGCTGCCCCATTCCCGCGCACCGGAACCGCTCGTGCTCCGGCACGGGCTCCCCGAGCTCCACGCAAC
This sequence comes from Nothura maculosa, assembly GCA_032353885.1. Taxonomy (NCBI): domain Eukaryota; kingdom Metazoa; phylum Chordata; class Aves; order Tinamiformes; family Tinamidae; genus Nothura; species Nothura maculosa. Next base: position 7,142,029 of record JAUBOD010000924.1, read on the forward strand.
CCCAGCCGCTTGCTTTGCAACCCAAATACCCAATAAAGAGCTCTTAGCGCAGCAACTCTGATAAATATCATTGCATTTTTTAAAGAAAATCACTAGCATCGAGACACACATTCCTAAGAGTTTTTCTATATTTGAATGCTTACAACCACCAGGAGCAACTACAGCAGCTATAAAGGACACGCAGTGAATTCTGCTCAGCAGTTTCCCTGACGAGTAACAATAACACCTCTGGGTTTTGGCAAGCGCAGTCTAACAGAGACCGGCAGCTTTAATTGGGTTTATTTACAGTAAGTGCAACCAGTTCACACAAAGGATAGTACTGAGTGGCAGATAATTGCATAATACACGCTTTTTTTTTTCCTTCTATTCAACAACCACATTTCTTACATTAAAAAAATGATTCTTTTACTGATAAGGCAGAAAATACCATTTCAAAAGGAAATACGGGTTTAAGGCTGGAAGTCCCTGCTAGAGCTACTCTTGCAAGCAGTGCCCACCCTGTCCACAGGCTGGTTTCAGTAGCATTAACTAGATGGCAACGGTACCCACCAGGGATCCAGATCTCATTAATATATACGAAGAGTTCATAATTTAAACAATAATTCTGTTATATTAGCATGGCACATGTCTGCTGGTAACACAGGAGAAGCCTTTCCTGCTTTGCCCTTGAAGGGCATCCTTTGCCAGCAGACAAGTGCTCTGCCACTGGGTTGACCTCAACCCTTCCATCTAAATGCCAGACTCCACGGATGCATTCCCAGGAATCCACCCTGCAAAACACTCAGTGTTTGAGCAGACATCAGCTACAATAAGCAAGAAACGGCGTTGAAATATGACGTGATTTCCATGACCAGCACGGGCACGGCGTTCCCAAGCCAGGCCCTGCCATGTGGTTAACGCTGTCCACGCTCTTAACGGGACTTCTCCATCCAGTCTAGTAGGATATCAAGCTCGCCCAAGGATTTCATTGCTGCAGATGTGACGTTCAGCTGAAACGGGTAGAGAGGAGCAAGTCATAAGTAATCATAGCAATTATATTAAGGTGAATCTGAGCACCTTAATTGAGTACCTTAATCTGAGTATTGATTAATAGATATATTGTCACCCACTCACCCCTCTGTAGTTGGTGAGTATTTGCTTGAACTTCTCTGTGGACTCCTGGCCACACTTGCACATGTTTTGGTTATGCTAGAAGAATAAAAGAGAACTCATTTGTTCAGAGCTTTCATTTTTAAAAATAAGAGATCACTTTCTAACTACAATGGAAATTATTGTGCAGACGGAGTCTTTGTGAAACTGAGAAAGGCTGCACTCCTCAAACCCAGCTTCAGCTCAGAATTTGCTCCGAGGACTGGTAGAAATTGCAGTTTTGAGGGCTAATGTGGGAGGTGGCAAATGCAAAACCCTCTCAGTGGACATGCAACCTCTCCGTTTCATGTCCCTCCTCCATATCTCTGGTTAAATGTTAATAAATAATGATTTTGTAACTTTATAAAATACTTGGCTCTACTTATGTCCCGGGCACAGGTGTAAATAAACGTGAGGAGCTGCAGACTCACGCACTGCACCAGGTTCCGCTTGATGCTGAGGAAGGAGTTGGCGATGCTGCTGATCTTGCGGTTCACGTAGGAGTCCTCAGTCGTGCAGTGTTTGAAGACTTTGTCCACGTAGAAGTTGAAGAGGTGATGGATGATGCAACATTTTTCTGAAGACTTAAGCAATGTATTTTTATTTTAAAGGTCTTCCAAAGGGCCCTACGCCCACAGTTTGCAGCAGACTCTGTCCCCCAGCAGAACGTGCCACCTCTGCCACTAGATGTAGCTGATAGGGCAGTGTTTGGGACATACACTTTGCCTTGATGGAGACTGATAACACCTATAGATCATTATAGGTCCAAACCCGCCTGGATGCCGCCCTGTGCCACCTGCTCTAGGTGCCTGCTGGAGCAGGAAGGTTGGACCAGATGATCTCTAGAGGGCCCTTCCAACCTGGTAGATTCTGTGATTATTATGAACTGATTTTCCTGGAGATCAGCATTCAGCAAAGCCCATTTAGTCACTAACAGAGTGGCTGATTTCAAAGCTGGATATTAGAGGACCCAGAAAGGGGAACAGGAGAGCCCAGCAAGGCGCCTACCTTGATCTTGTGCAGGGAGTGCGGGTGGGACAGGATGCTCACGGTGCGGATGGGGTCTCTGCCTTGCTGTGCCGGCAAAGACAGCGATGGTGAGAGCGGATCCCAGGCTCCCGTGGTCCCCATGGAGCCACTTCAGGAAGGGCTTTCCCTCCCCACCGGCGCCCCTGGCAATACTTACAATATTGGCTTTAATCGCTGCAAAACCAGCCCTGATTTCATTCATGCTCATGGAAATCCGGCAGTGCCCAAAGTGGAAGAGTTTGTTCCCGCTCGCTAGCAGGGAGCAGCACATAGCAGAGAAGAGGAAAACGTGAGTCCCCTTCATGCTGTGGGATGGTGCAAAACCTGCTGTCCGGCTGCCTCGGGGACCTGCGCAAGGAAAGGACAGGATTTCCTCATTATCTTCCCTCCAAGAAACAGAAAAATAAACAAAAGTTTTACTTTTTAATGCAATTATTTTACATTAAGATTGCACACACTCTATTTCTGAGCTTACCTTACCTCTTCATGGGCTACACACACATGCAAAAGAATAGCCCAGGTCACAGTAAAAGTACCCCAAACAATTCGATTTGTTCTTAGATGCTATGAGTGGAGAACATAATGGTGGTATTTATGAAAAAGCACAGATTTTAGATATTATTGGTTGCATAAGTATACGCAATATATATATGTGCATTAGAACACACTGGTTAGCGTGTTCTCACATCTCACATGCAAGAACAGGAACAAGAAAAGCATTAAATATCTCAAAGAAGAAAAAAGGCTGAAAATATCAGTAAAATCCAGCATATAGACAAAGTTTCTCTCCAAATTTTCAATATAAAAATAAATGCTACTAAATTTAGCAGTTAAAAGTCTCCCAATGCAAAGAAAGCAGGACTGAAGGTAACTGCATGAAAGCAGGAGCTCTGACACGGATGCCACTGTAGCAATAGGAGCAATTAGGTATAAATTCCTGCAGCAGAAGGACAAAAAATCAGCATTTACCTTCTTCCCGCAATGCAGACTCACCCGGCGCTCCGATCTCTGACCTGAAGAGCTCCCAGGAACGTGTTTTTATCAAGGCAGAGGGAGGAAATAACTCTCGGATTAACTTTTGGGATTTTTCTCCCTTTTCCCAGCACAGATTTCCCTTTGTAATTTGCTGAATTAATTACGCAGTGAAAGGGACCAGCTCATGCACCCACAGGTGTTTCGCTAGCACATGGAGGCGGGAAATCTTGGCATTTCCTTATCATCCTTTGTTCAGGAAGAAGGATGCGACCGAAAGGAGGGACCATGGTTGGGTTGCGTCTCCCAGACTGCCGCACTTGGGGATGGCGACAGCAGGCACGATTCCACCTGCCTCTGCTGGGGGCTGACAAATCCTCCTGGAAAAGAGACTTTCCAGGCTCCAAAAAGGGGGAAAAATATAAATATATAGCAGAAAAAGGCCTTGCAGCATCAGCGCATGAAAGGTTATGGTCTGGGCGTCCCATAGCAGGAGCATTTCTGGTGTCTTCCCTAGGTTTTCAGGCGCATCTCTGGTTTCTTCCCTAGGTTTTCAGGCGCATCTCTGGTGTTTCCTCTAGGTTTTCAGGAGCATCTGTATTTTAGGAGATTGCTCACACTCCAAGGTTACTGTTCTGCAAACGAAGGGACTTGCACTTGGACTCTCTGTGTCTATCAGCCTTGCAGCAGCAGGCAGAAATGTTCCCCATGGAGGGGAAGGCTGAGGGGCTCCCCTTGCACGGCCACGGGTATCAGAGGCATCATCCAGGTCCAGACTGTCCTTGTTTGCCATCCGGGACACCCATCCCGGGAAGGTGCCAAAGGGCTGGTGCCCAGGGAGGATCTTAGGATATCTCTGCACCTTGCCTTTGGCTCCAAGGACTCCTCTGGAAAGA
>JAUBOD010000924.1:7154171-7180258 GCA_032353885.1 Nothura maculosa
GGGCAGAAGTGTGCGAGTGACTTTTGAGTAACAGCTTTTCCTTCCTGAAATATCTTCTTGGCAAGCCCGAAAGCTGTTTCCTACAGCTTTAGCAACACACCCACGGCCCCGGACACTCTTTAGGAAAAGGTGCCGTCTTCATTCATGCAGCCCCGCCGTAGTAGTGCCGAGGGAACGGATTTCCACAGCGCTAAGCAGGGCTGAGTCAGAGCGAAACTGCAGCATCAAGATGTGCGCGAGGGCAAAGGAAACGCAGGTAAACACGGCGGGGATCACCAGTGCGCACGGCGCAGTTTCCTTTGTGGAATGGACACGTCTGCCTGACGCTCTTTCGCACCGGCAAAACAAAGACCGTTCCAAAACAGGGAGGAGGGAATTGCACAAGACCCAGGAGGGTCTTAGGTGCCTTGATGCCTCCAGGGAGCTCGTGGCTTGCTTGGAATGAATGGAAGGTCCTGCGTGTGCCCAAGGCAGCCCCAGCTCTGGTGAGGAGGAGGAGGGAGCCCTGCTTGGCCAGGCATTCCTGCAGCCAAGAGCCTGAGGTTCCTGCTGCCAAATCCATCTGCTCCAAGACCTTGTGCTAAGGAACCTTCCTCCAAACCTAAACTGGGCAGGTCCTCCCAAGGATGGGCTCAGGTCCTCCCAAGGATGGGCTTAGGTCCTCCCAAGGATGGGCTCAGGTCCTCCCAAGGATGGCCTTAGGTCCTCCCAAGGATACGCTTAGTTCCTCCCAAGGATACGCTTAGTTCCTCCCAAGGATGGGCTTAGGTCCTCCCAAGGATGGGCTTAGGTCCTCCCAAGGATGGGCTTAGGTCCTCCCAAGGATGGGCTTAGGTCCTCCCCAGGTGCAGGCTGCTGGCGGGGCTCACAGCACCGAGTTGCCTCTGCTGCAGAGCAGTCAGAGGCTTTGCCTGCAAGAGGAAATTGCTCCCAATTGGCCCTTCTTGCATGATTTTAGATCTGCTTGTTAAACCCCAGCTCCTTCAGAGAGCACGCCGGGCAGTGAAGCTTTATAGATCTCGAGCAGATTCGGATTAATCCAAAACAGACAAAAATCCCCCAGGATGGGGGCAAAGGCTGGGATCAGAGGAAGGCGGGATCTTATCAGTGCAACCTCCCTGCTGGTTTTGACCGAGCCATCTTGTGCTGCGCCCGCTTCTCCTTCCTCATAACTTCTGGCTGGCAGTCAAGACAAAACCACACTGATGCAGCAGAGCCTGGGAGCACAAGGGATCACCAATGACGCACTGTGATTCAGATAACCTTCTAGTGTCCCGCAGTGATTCACCACAAGATTCCTTCTCCTTCGAAAAAAATCATTGACAACAACAAATGACAAATCAAAACACACACAAAAATAGCGACTTTGGGGCCTCCAGGTTATGTAAGTTTTATCCCTTTGCACTCATTCAGGAGGAAACACCAAAGTTTCATCTCCCTAAATGCATAGGAGCGTATATACATATACTAAGGCACGCAAGGGCGTTTTTGCAATAGGGTCATTCCTAGGGACTTGCAATTGCAAACTGACAAATTCACAGAGGTTCAGGGCAACAAAGGAGATAAGAAAAGAAGTAATTTGTGTCCAAAGCAATAGAAATGAAAAAGTCTGGGAAGACCAAACTATTTTAAAGGAACGTAAGGCTTTTCAAAGAAATCCACTCATTTCAGAAAAAAAGGTAAATTAATCTCCACTTACTCTTTCTTGGAGATTAATTTTGTAATCAAAAACTTTATCACAGGAAGCAGGAACATGCATGTGCACAGATATCTATAAATATCTATATATCTATAAATATCTATATATCTATATCTATATATCTATAGATATCTATAGAAAGAAGGAGAGGGCAAGGGAGAACACACATGCACTAGAATAAAAAACGGAAAAGGAGAGAGATACAGGAATTATCTTTAGCAGAGACACAGTCATTTTTATCAGAGCTGGAACAATATCTCTCATTTCACACAACACACCCAAGCTCGTGGAGCCAGCACCACGGTCCACTTACAGGAAACAAAAATGCTGTAATATGTGAATGGTGAGAATGAGAGAAGAACACCTGGAAGGTGTTCCTTTCATGCCAGGTGAAGGCATTAACTTATAATAATCATAATATTAAAAATAAAGATATAAGATTATTGTTTTATGTGCATTTAAAGAATATCATGAGAATGCCAAAGGAGGAGCAAGGTGTTTGCATCAGTTCATTAAAAGCAATAAATTGAACTATGCACAGAGCTGGAAACCTCAAATATAGATATGCTAGAGATTTAAAAACAGAAGCACTTTTTTTCCCCCCTCTAACAATAGGGCATTGATCTAAAAATAAAGATAATCATGAGGATGCAGAAGTAAACTCACACAGCATCTTTTTTTGTTTGCATTGAGCTTTCCTCTTTAGCCACATTCAAATTTACAAGAAGCAAGCAATGAAGAAAAAAAAAAAAAAAGAAAAGAAAAAAGCAAAGTCTAAGCATAAAAGCTTCGATGGGGTGTGAGGAGAGGAGGGGGGTCAAGGGAACAGGAAACCCAAGTTGACGGGAAACCCAAGTGACATTTGGGTTTAATGAATGACTTAAAACCCCAATATTACTCCTCAGGAAATGGGGAGAGGAAATTGAGAGATGTTTTGAGAGTATAAATGAGGGGCTCCATCAAGGTGCAGGCTGCAGATCTGCGCTTTACCTCCGGAGAAACTGCACCCGCAAGGGGAGCGAGAGGAACGGCAGCCCTGCAGCATGCAGCCCCGCACAGCCCTGGTGCTCCTGCTCCTTGTCACCAGCTCCGTGCACGCCGAGCCCGGCTGCACACACTTCTCCCAGCTCCTGCCCGCCTATCTCCGAGACTTGAGGAGCAATTTTGAGGAAATTAAAGACTATTTTGTAAGTAAGACACAGCCAGGCTCTCCTTCCTGCTATTTGTTTTCTTCTTCTTGCAAAGTTGGATGGTTTGGCTAGAGCTTCCTCTGGATAGAAGGGATTTGGTTGGGTGTTGGGGCTTGCAGGTGGGAGCAAGCGAAGCAGCTCCGTTTCATGCTTGCTGGCAGATAACATGCAAAGGTCTTCTTCCTGGCTCTACTTTCAGGGAACCAGAGGGCTTTCACAATGAATTTTAGCACATTTCACTACCCAGGCTTGCCCCTTCAATATTGCAGAGCAGCTTACTCATTGAACAAATAGGAAGGAAATACAATCATCTGCAGGACAATTAGGAACAGCCTCACCAAAGTCAATAGCAGATGGAAAGAGAAATCTCTTGCTACAACCTTTTTCTGTATATCGAGTTTACTACCACAGTAGCTGGACAAAGTGCTTTGGGAAGCCTGCAATAAGCAGCACTTGTTTTGATGCCTTTAGAAGAACAAGGCTTTGCTAAAGGGAGCCTGCGATTGCTGAGGAAGCAATCGCGACGAGACATGCACAGCACTTCTCACTGCAAAGACGTTTGCTCACGTCTCTCTCGCTATTTTTGCTGTTGTCGGTAGCTCCTGGCAGTAGATAAATGGATAACGCCTCAGCTGAAGTCCTAGAGCAATGGTGTGCCTTGTATTTATTACTAAACTAGCATGGATTTAAGAGCTAGATTTAAAGCTAGCTGTAAATCCCCAAGATAACGTTAGGGAGGAACCTTTATAACCTCCTGGAATCGCTTTGTTAAGTGTCCTGGCCCCCGTGGTGCCACCTCAGGGTAGGGATCACGCTCCTGGTTCTCTAGGACTAGCAGTGCAAGAGGGGCTCTCCAAGGAGAAACATCTAGAAAGGAGAAACACCCAGAGAGCAGAGTGTGACGGGGCACGTGGGCAGTCCTGTTGTGTTGGTCTGACTACAGCGTGCAGAGCTGGAAGGGGAGGACGGAGAAGTCCACCAGAAAGGCAATAAGCCCTAGTGAAGGTTGGGATTCCACTACCTTGCTGGCTCTGGGCCCTAGGATATTTGCATTGCCACCTTATGAGTCAAAGCACTGATGATTCCTCTACCTAGAACTAGTGTTATTCACACAAATATAAGCGAGTGCTTTCCTGCACGGAGAGCACAAGCACAACCAAGCCAAGCGAGCCTGCTGGGAGGCCAGGGCACTGCCTAAGTAAAGCTTAGCCTAAGTAAAGCTTCTCCATTGCACTCTTGCTTCCACAGCAATCAAAGGACAATGAACTTGGCGTCCAGCTGCTCAGCTCCGACCTGCTCAAAGAATTCAAGGTAGGAACTTCACCTTGTTCCCAGAATATAATCCTCCTCTAAGTCCCCTGCCCTTCTTCATCCCTTAAGGAGGAAACCAAACTAAAGAGAGGCTCCTGTCCCATTGGGACAGCTCACAAGTCACACTTATAAGCGCCCAAAGCCTGGTGACAACCAGAGACTCTCCCAGCTGGTTGTGCCTGGCACAAACGTGGGTCCTTCTGCCTCCCCAGGGCACCTTTGGCTGCCAGTCCGTATCGGAGACCATGCGCTTCTACACAGAGGAGGTCCTCCCGAGCGCCGGGCAGGCCAGCGCGCCCCACGAGCAGAGCGTGGGCCGCCTCCGCAAGGCGCTGATGCAACTCAAGGCCACCATGAAGCGCTGCGTGAGTCGGGGACGGGGGACAAGCGGCGGCGCGGGCCCTCGTGCACTCATGGGGCAACCTTGGCCACCACGGCCACACTGCTGCCCCAGCATGGCGGTCATCTGCAGCACTAGGAGGAAGGAGGAAGGGGAAGTGGGAGGCGAGGGCGGGAGCAGGAAGGGCCATGGGCAGCCGGGAGGAAGGCTCACGCTCTGCCTCATCCCCTCACAGCACCGGTTCTTCACGTGCGAGAAGCAGAGCAAGACGCTCAAGCACATAAGGGAGACCTTCGAGAAGGTGGGTGGCCGCTCGGGACAAGGGCTTCTCCTTTGGGAGGGAGCCACGATTGCTAGGCAGAGTCAGGGGCTTCAGATATCTAAAAATACATAATACATAAAATATAACATAGCCAGAGGTGCCTCAAGCAGCAGCTGGATGTTCAGCTGGATGGAGGGAGGGACAGGAAAACTCATTTTTAGGCAGAGAAAGTAGAAAGGAATATAGGAGATAACTGAGCTTCCTATGGTGCTCCCTGAAAAACACCAAGTAAGCTCCATAAGTTGCAGGTTAGGAATTGCTGCAAATATGTTGCACAAGTCTATGTACGGACGCAATAGACAAGTTTTAAATTATTTCTAAAATCTGATACGTAACATGCTACAGAGTGGGATACAGCGCAGAGAAAGGCACGTATTCTCCCCAAATTGTGCTTACTCACGACGAGTGGTTTTGCACTCCCTTTGAGCTGATTTTCCACAAATAACATGTGAGATCGCAAAGCGGAAACCTCCGCGATCCATCCGCAAACTAGTCGCAATATTTGTGCTGCAGAGCAGAGCCGCAGCCCGGCCCAGTGTCTCCAAATGAATCAGCTCAGACACCTCGTGCAGCGAGGTCGGTGTCGCCGCCGGCAGCTCACGTGCTCGCCGCGGGCTCCCGGCGCTACCGGTGCACGAGGCTGTTTCGAGCCGCTCTACATGACACATATCGGTACCTGCAAACTCGAACTCAAACCAGAACCGTGCCAAATGCATTCGTTATTAATTCCTGGCTAATTGTAGAATTAGCATCTACCAGCCTCGCTGTAGACTTGGTAAGGAGTTAAAAACTATATTAATTTTCACCCGACAGATGAGCCAGAACGGCGTCTACAAGGCAATGGGAGAATTTGACATTTTCATCAACTACATTGAAGAATACTTGATGATGAAGGGAAGGAAGTGAAACCGTCCACGGGGCTGCATTTTTCACACAATATCTCGCCGTCTTTCGGAAATAATATGAGACTCTAAGAGCACTTGAGAGACTAAGTTATGATTCAGGTCAAAAATAACAGGTCAATAGCATCCTAAGGTTTAATATTGTATTTAAACAGTTATTATTTTGTGGAAAGAATTTAATATTTATTACCTCTAATACTTAAGTGGTTTTGTTTACAAAGCTTTTGAAGAGAGATGAGCTTTTAAACTATTATTTATTGTTCAGTGTTTTTGTGCTGTTTATGATAATGTTATTTTATTCATGGTTTATTCAGACTCCCCAAAGCTGCGCTCTTTTGGGGAGCACATAATGAGCAAGATTGCTCCCGAGTGCAGCTTTGGTCAGTGTGATCAGGAGCAATCCAAGTTGAGCAAAGCAGTGCGCTCTCCTACCAAGTCTATCCATCTCTTTAACTGTGCATTAAATTTTTCTGTGTGTAAATTTACTAGTGTGTCTGGTTCTACTCAGCCACTCAAATATTCAAAATTAGCCCATGACCTTCCACTGAGCAAAATAATTGTGGAAGAAATGGGTCATTTGGTCTTCTTTGCATGGAAAGGACTATGAAGGAGGAGGGTCTGCACTGCAACAAGCAACAGAGAATAATGTCACAGAAATAGATTAATTCTATCTCTTTATTTCTGTATTAGTCCATATTGTAGAAAAAATAGTAATAGCAATTAATTATTTGGTTCTAATAGAACTTGTGGTTCAATGTTGCTACTCACTGATTTTCAGAAGTGCTGAGTTCTGACACTCTGCACCTTTGAAAATTAATAGTAATATTTTCTAGTCTTTGACTGGGTTTTATTCACTGTTTTTAGAGAATATTTAATTAACCACCATTTTAAGGTGGATTTGGTGATTTGCAATCAAATTCATACAGCTAATCTCGTTTTGCGTTACTTCTAATTTCGTGAACTTGCAGTGTAGGCATTTGCTTCTAATATTTAGGAGCACTAGGGCAACAATATCATGCAAAATGTTCAGCTCGTCATTCACTTTCCTATAAATTTAAAGTTGCCACTGAAGAAAGGCTATTGCAAGGTCATTTATTCTATGTTGGCATTTACTGTGATAAGACAGAGTGAACTAGTGATTGAAGAGCTGCATCCAACACAAAGCAGGAATGCTCTTCTGCAGCTCACTCCTGCTGAGGCCACTGAAGCAGCTCAAGGGCCACTTGTTTGAACCAACCACTGTCAAATTTAAATCCAGATTCTTCCTTCTGCAGGGCCTTTTGTGTGCTGTCTGTGTGAAAAGAAATCATTTATTTTTGCTAATAAAGACTTCAGAACAAATAAAGCCTCTGTTCTGCTTTTTCCAATTATTAGCACAGTCAGGACAAGGCCTTGATCCTAGATTACATACTAGATAGTAGCTGGGTACTGGACTAACATGAGCTGATAACAGAATTGCTTGGTTTTCCCCAGGTTTGGGGTGATTTCTCTCTGCATAGGGAACTGTATAGATGGCAGTTGAATGTGTAATTGCAAGCAGCATGCATGAAGTTACGGCTCTGTCACCAATACACCCAGAAACCACCCAAGACAACCCCTTCCAGTGCGCACTGCTTATCCACCACCGATGGGTGGTTACTCATGGACACCCACCTGGCCACGTTTCTGTTTCAGTTTTGAGCATCTTTTGCTTTCACTGATCTCAGACCTCGGCTTGCCAGTCCACAGGACTCCCTGTGTTTATCAGTAGCTGGTCTTCTTTTCCTCACTGCGTTAGAAACAAGAAGATTTTCAGTTCATAGGATAATTTCTAAGTCCGGCTTTGTCCGGACCTCAATACAATGCAGGTCACTGGGGAGATTTAGCCCAATAAATAGTTGGGGTTCCTAGCAAAACCCACCTTTTTGGGTGCTGTGTGGCCCCTTAGCATCACCAGCAAGAGGGCAAAGGCAACGTCAAGCAGGCAAAGCCAACGAGGCCGTGTCAGCAGTTCATGGCCAAGGACTCTCATGAGCACAAGGCGAACGCCGTGTTCTGCTCTGCAGGGAGAAGTGTAGCATCAGCTCAGCTGTGGTGAGTTTTTCAGTAAAACCCAGGCTCTCTGGTTAAAGTAACCACAGGAAGGAAGCAGATGGGATGCCGCTTGCTGTACGGAGAATGAAGGTTTCCAGTTACCTGATGCCACAGGAGTCTTTTGATTCAGAAGAAAATGGAGGAAGAGCAAGTCAGCAAGCGAGGAGAGGATGGTCCGGTGGGCAGGTTGTGTGCATGGGGTGGCTCTGCTCCTTTCAAGAAGAAGGGTCCTGCAAGGTCTCTGCCAAGGGCAGCACTTTGCAAGAAGGGGAGATAATGGAGAGCAAGAGGACTAGATGTGCAGTCTCCATGCAAACATGCAGAGTTTGTCACCAAGGCACAGAGGTGTTTGCAAAATGACACAGATCTAGTACATGGAAGCATGATAATACTCCTCCAGTTAAATACAGATAGCACCTCCAAGAAGGTTTACATAAGGTGTTCTGGAAATGCAGAAAGGCCAAAGAGCCAAAGGACCTGTCCCAGGGCAACAGCATTTCCAAGGAAGAAGCAACCGCTACGTTGCATTGTTGGCTGTGTCCTCAGGTTTTTTCACATTCTCAGGCCAGTCACATCCACAGGTAGTGTCCCCCTGCCAGCTATGCTGCTCAATGAAGGCCAAAAAAAGAAAAGAGAGAGAGAAATGAAGAACAAAAAGGGCAGGCTGCAAGTGAGACACACACGATATTCCATCGCAAGTCATCCACACAACCCGGGACACCTACATCAAGCCAGAATCACGGCACCACCATCTTCCAGCCTCCATCAATGACCTTCTGCATGCACTGGATGGGGCTGCAGCCCTGCCGTGCCACATGCACGGACTCCCACACATGCAAGAGCCTTCCTGGGCCCAGTGTCAGCTCACCTGCACCAAACACACCAGTGCTTAGCCCAGCACCAACCAGCTTCACGAGCGTTCTCATCTCCTGCATCCTGCTCCTTGCCTTCCCGCTTTATCCACTCACTGCTATTTCTTCATGCACACAATAAAAATTGCATTGTCTCCACAAATGGGTGCTGGGTCCAATACATCTGCTTCTGGTGCGAGCGGTGCACGAAGAGCAACATCTCCATGCCTGGTCCCACGGCGCTTAGTGCTGAGGTAGTTCCTGCCCATCTCGAAGCAGGTCTGTACGTTACAGTAACAGCGCGAGGCTGTCGCCTACAGAAGAGATGGTGGTTTTGGTGTTTCATCCCACAGAAGCAGATGGTTTCCTTGTTGGGTACCGTCTTCCTGAGAGGTGCCCCGAGCACCGGGGTCGCTTCCCGACATCGAGCGCTGCCGCCAGGGAGCCACTCACGGAGCCTGCGGCTTCTGGCCTAGACAAGCCCAGGTTCTCACCTGCCCAGCGGCTGCTTATCATGAGTGCGCTTCAAAGATTTTGGTCTGGAACAGGTTGCTTGTGGTTAAACCACCTTTTTTTCTTCAAAAAAGTCTAGATGCTAGAGGAAAAGACCTGGAGAGCTGATCTAAGCAGAAGCCTAGAAGGCCTTCTATTTCCAAACCATCCCAAGACAGCCTGACCAGCCTGCCATAGGGTCATCTATCCACTGTGCCCTGCATGGTCCAGCCTGCCATAATGTTGGTCCAGAGCCAACACTACACAGAAAACCCGTTTCCGACTTCAACCATGACTCCGGAGTCAATCCAACTCAGCGTTAGACATTACCACCAAGGAGAGTCTCCAAACTGCTGTTTTCCTCTCAAAAAGAAGAAAAAAAACACCCTCCAATGGGTGTTTATTCATCACAAGCTCAGCCTGTGGTTAGAGCCGCACGCTTCCGACAGCTTGGAGCAGACAGTGGCCTTGGTGGACAGGGACAACCCGCTGGGGCCAGCAAAGTCCGAACTTGCACAACCGCGGGCTGGAGTTTTTGTGGTGAAACTCGAGGCCGCGGGTGAATCACGGCGTGGGTGAGCAGGGGGCCAGCACAAGCGGCCGGTGACTTCTCTGCTGCTCCCTCGGCGCTGGCCAAGCTCTCCATGCAAGGTCCCTTGGCTCTTCCACCTCCCTCCTCTTGACATTTGGGCAAGGACGGAAGACTTGAGGGAAACATGAGCCCCACTCCGGCAAGGGAGTGTGCAGGCAGGGTTTGCACGCACAGAAAGCTCCTGGTTTCACAGGTGCTTTGGTTAATCTGCAGCTTGGGTGCTGGCATGCGGACAACTCCCCGAGGACTTTGGGAGGCCTGAGCTATTGATCTGCGTAGGTGCAGGTTCCGCTTCGTCAAGGAACAAATACCCCCAGGGAGGCAGCACAGCAGAGCAGTCTGCTCACTGAAAGGACATTTGCTTCTGCTTTTTTTTTTCTCTTCAGAAACTTTCCTGAAATCCATAAGTACCACCATGATGATCACAATGTTCTCGCTGACTCAAGAAAGCTGCTCAGCTTCTTCGTTGGCCAACATGGGAAAGGCAGCCAGGCTAGACCTCAAGGGGCCGTGGCTGGAAGCTTCTGTTGAGCTGACTGAGAGAAAAACACCACTTGCGTCATCCATGTACCAGGAGGAAAAAACCCTTCTTGTGCCTGAAATATTAATACACTCTGCAGGAGTGTTTGGCTCTTTCCCTCTTGATGTTTCTTCCAGACTTTGGACAGAGAGGATTTAGCTCCTTATGCCGATGCTCAGCCACTACACAGGTCACAAGATGCTGATTGAAGAGCGTAAAGCAGCAGATTGGCATCACCAGGTCCGAAGAGAGCCTGAACCCCATGGCATCTCGCCGTCCTGTTCCAGCTGTTAATCCACGGAACACAACTTGGATTCAATGGCTGATGCTGTTAGACGTGTTAGATCAGTCCCTTCGTTCTCTGCACTGAAATCCAACCCAGCTGTAACTCCTGCTGGCAACTGATCTCAGGGCGTTCGCATCGGATTCCTTGGGCTTTCCGGTTGCTGCTGATGAGAAGATTGCAGCCTACAAGGACTGTACAAACCTGGGGTACAGCAGTGCCATATGACCCAGGAAAGCTGGTTATCACTTATGTCTTTGCCTTCTGCCATCTGTTCCTCTGCCTCCTGGCAAGGTCTCTATTCCTGTTGCATCACACCCTTAAGCAAGACATTTCTTTTCTTTGCTCCAGGCAACTCAAGGTTCAGTTCCTGGCAGTAACACCAGATTTCTTTTCTCCTTTAGCTGAAATTTCATTTCCTCAATCTTTTGCAATCTTGACCCCAGCTCTTGTGAGTGGCACATCTTACAGACACTGCCCATAATCTGCTCCGTTTTGGAGAGCTTTGCGAGGTGCTCTGAGTTGCAAAGCAGTGGGCAACACTTCATCTTTCCTGATGGAAAAGGTGTTGTGAATGTCCAAAGCAGGAATCCCACCAGCCCAGCACAGCACCTTCTGCAGGGCACAGTATTGTCAGTAAAAAGAATATTTTGTTTCTGGACACCTTAGTTTTACAGTTGCATTTAGATTACCACCATCATTTTCTAAGAAGGGCAGTAAATATCACTATAAGAAATTTGTGTGGTTCAGCCTCAGCAAGCCCTCAGCAGAGTCTCTGCAACTGCAAGTTCATACAAGCCTGTTGCTGACAGGTCTTTTACTAATTTGGCAGTTTTTAGCGTGAAGCAGCTTAGCTGTACCAGCACAATGCTTTCCCACTATCACAAATGGAAAATTTTAACTCTCTCGAGTGTCTAATCCCACTTCTTGGAAAAGTGCTAGCACCATCAGATTTTACATAGGAAGTTTTGCATTTGCAAAGCACCCAGATCACCACCTGCTCGTGGAGATAAGCCCAGGGAAGCTGCAAATGTGGCTCAGGCAATAAGCCACCAAGGAGAAAGACATCCAAAAAGAGATATCAGGTGCAAATGGAGGAGGAAAGACTTGACTCAAAGCCTATGCAGTTAGCAGAGGTCAGCTGTTGATATCCCTAAATGCAGAGCAGCCTTACAAGCACTGAGAGCTCACACATGGAGAAATATCTACTCTCAATTCTCATCCTTAGAAGCCTCAGGGCACTAGTGCAATGGCAAAGAGCACACAGCTGCTCCGTAGCGCTCTGCTCTTCCTTCTCCCTGCACCGATTGCCCAAGCGGCCTCCTACAAGCACAAGTTGTCCTTTGAGGTTGCCCACGGTTGACCATCATGGTGAGGGTGCAGATAACTCATGACAAACACGAACCCAGGATCGGGGAGACACGAGTTCTCCGAGCCTCGTCTCTCCCCTTGCAAGAGCAACAAGTACATCTAGCCACGACAGACAAGGAAACGGAGACCTTCATGATTCATCTCGCAGGTAGCAGCAAACACTGATGATCTCCCTGGAGCAGAGCCAGCCTTCTGATCATAACCAATCCCCTGATAGCGAGAAATATACTTTTTTTTCAGCAGGAAGCCTGCTACTAAAAATAGGAGGGTGGCGTGAGGAAAGAGGGTTTATTTTCCTACTAACTACTCAAAATTTTAAATGCCATGGTGAATTCTTCACATATTCCTTCAGAGTCAGCAGGTTACACGTACAGTCCCTTGGGCCTACGTGAAGTGTTGGGCGGCTCGGTCACCGCCCGTAGGTGTGTGGACTACGTGATGGTCACTGATGTTGAAGCTCAGTTTTCCATGTTCATCTCCAAGGCCAGAAAGACTCCTTGTCTCCAGGTGAGGGGGATGCACGTGGGCATCTCAACTCTTTAATTTGCGACTGCAAACACATGCTCATCAAGCAGGTTAGCAGCGAGGGGGTGTGAAAAGGAGCCCCCAACGGCATGAGAGTGGGATGAAATGCTTATCTTACATCACCTGCATGAGTGGTCCCCCTTTCCAGTCACGCTTGAAGCGTTTTCAAAAAGCAGACTTATCAAGAGATGTTCTCACAAGCTTATCTCGCTCCTCTTTATCTTGTCTCTCATCTTGGTCTTCCATTTGAAGTCAGCCTCGTGCGCCTTCTTGTAAGGCCAAGCAGAGGTCAGGAGGAACCGGGTGACACGGTCCAGGTGTGCAGAGCTTGCACTGTTGTTATTTACCAGACAGAGCTGTGGGAAGGAAACAGCACCGGAAAAACCTCCTCTTGGTCTCCAATAACCTACAGTGTCACCAGCTCTGGGTCAAAGCGAAGGAGGTGGAAATACTTCTAGGAAACAGCAAGAAACAGCACTACTTAATGAAAGAATAACATCTGAATGAGGTGCATCAACAGCTCAGCCGAGCACCTAAGGCCTGCACCAGCCCAGGTATCACGGCCACCACTCTGAGCACCGTGGCCACCACTTTGGGCACCACCTGGATGGTTGCAGGAGGTCCAAGATCTTGCAGCTTCCCTCCTCGCTCCAGCCCCTTTCTTTGCAGCACTCGCTGAAAACATCTGCCTAAAGATTTTGCTTTCAAATGCCAAGCAAGAGAATATTGCCCTGCATGAGTAAAGCGCTCTTCTCACCCACCGCCCACACTGACCCCGCTATTCCTTTTAGCATCAACAGCTTCAGAGAAAAGAGCGCTCAGTTTTCATCCACCTCGGTGGCCCCTACGACAGCGGTGACAAATAGAGCCCTGTGCGCCGGGGCCGCGTGTCCCTCCTGTGCACTGGATGCTCCAGAGCTGCATATTCCTCCTCTCCCAGTGGGACAGCACATAGAGGGGCAGCAGGGCTGCGCACTGGGGTGATGCTGCTCTTAATCCGTGGATATTGCAGCCTCTCCCAGCACATAGAACAACGCAGCTCCTTATGCTGTGCCCATAGGATCCACTCTCCACCTTGGCCCTCCCAGAGGGGTCAAGGAAACGTGTTGAGCTGCCAAACCCCGGTTTGCAGCCGAGATTCACACTGGCAAGTGCTGTCATTTCCAGAACCGCTTTCAGTAATAACCCCCGTGGAAACAGCAACCTCAAGACGCTTCCCCATCCGCCTGAGCCAGCTGGGGGATTTTCTCACTAGGATCACATTTGTTTATATACATATACATAAAAAGCACACTTTCCAAAACGCCAAGCTGAAGCTGCGCAAGGGCTGAGCCCTTGGAAAATCCGCCCGGGCTTCACACCTGGGCGTGCGGCGCGTTTATGCAGCGGGCGCTTCCGTGAGCGGCGGCCGAGGCGCCGGCGGCTGCGGAACGCGCTCCGGAACGGGGCTCCTCCCCCGGCGCTCTGGCAGCGCTCCGAGCAGGCTCCGGCTCCTTCTCTCCGTGCTCTCCCCTTGCAGCATCCCGAGGGATTCCACAGCCTTCACGTCACGGTGCCCATGGGGACGAGGGGGTCCCACCTGCACCGCTCCAGCGCCTGGCGCCAGCGCAGCCTTTGGGAACAGCGGAGCTTGCAGCTGGCACAGCTCCAAACCGCCGGCTTTCCCAGCAGTTTTATGGCGCTGGCGGGAGGGAATGCCCCTGGGGATCCTTCCCAAGGGCTATTCCTGGTTTCCCAGCTGGCTCCTCTGGCTCCAAAACGGGTCAGGGATGAGGAAGAAACCCCAGCGGCCAAGCAGGCAGCAGAGCCAGCCCAGCAAACCCGACTTAGTCCTCAACCCGAGGGGTGCAGAACAGTAGAACAGGACAAAACACTGATCCATTCCTCAGGTTTTGGGGGTGCCGGATACTCTCCCTTTGTGACTACAGCCTGCAGGAAACAGGGGCTAACACTGCTCATCCAAAACACTCGTTCTGCCCAGGCCTGAGTGTCCGCACGTGGACAGGGCACCTCAGATGTCACCAAGCCCTGGCAAACCGCAGTGCTGGCGCAGAACAGCCTGGCACAACACAGTGCAACGCGGTGCAACGCAGTGCAACCCTGCACAACCCAGTGCAACCCGGCACAACACGGTGCAACCCAATGCAACCCGTGCAACCTGTGCGACGCGGTGCAACCCAGTGCAACGCGGTGCCGGTTCCCCCTGCCGGCTCCGGGACGCAGCGCCCGGCCCCGTGACAAAGGAAGCCACTTGTCCCTGCACACCCGGTCCCTGCTGCGACGCTGCTGCTCACCACGCTCACAGGATGCAGAAACCCTCAGAACCAACTGCTTTCGCTCAGCCGCTTTGGGGAAAAAGAGGGCAATTTAGAGCCATAGAGGGAACAGGGCACCATGGTGCAACAAGGAGGAGCAAGACGGGGTGACGCGTTAAGTGTCTTTAATCCAAAGGACTGAAGAGCAGACCATGAAGATTAGTATAAGCCAACAGATAAAAAAAAAAAAAGTAAAAACCTGCTTTTAAAACAAATTAATACAGTGTCTAAAAGATCACCTAAAAACTAAACATTTCCTTTAAAAAAAGTAATAATCCCCCATTCGAACACATTAAAAGCAGTGAAACAAAATGACAAATAATGATAATGACTCATGGACTAACGACTTGCAGGTTCTGCTGCTGGAAATCGCTTTCCCGGGCTTCGGGCTCCGCCGCTCCAGGGTGTTCCCGGCCCCTCGGCGCCCACTTTTCCCAGGGGGATAAACCACCCTGGGGAGGGACAAGTGGCCAAGGGCCCTTCCGTCTGTCCCACATCACTGTGGGCAGGAGGGGATGAGCTGGGCGCAGGGAGCAGCAGCCTTGGGGTCGCCCCGCGGGGTCTCATCCTGGAGGGAACACCGAGCCCTTCGTGCCCCCGCAGCCACCCTGAGCCCCAAATTCCCGGCGCGCCGACAGACTCCAGCGGACAGACAGCGACAGCGACGGCCTCAGCTCCGGGCGCTCCTGCTGCTCCCAACGCAGCAGCTTTGCAGGGAAAGGCGCCGTCCGCAGGGACCCCCCAGGCCAGCCCCGCTGCCAGCGGGAGCAGCAGGACCCTGGGACAGCCCTGCCCAAGACAGGCCTCGCGCCACCTGCCATGCAGCTCTACAGTAGATATTTTTTAAAAGAAAAAAAAAAACATTTATAAAAGGTCACCACAGGAATTTCCATGTCTTTGGAAGGAAAAAAAAAAAGATAAAGTTTCACAAAGGAAAAAAAAAATCCAATTATGGGCGCCATTCATTCAAACAATCTCCAGGGCCAAACCCCGGGTGACGTGTGTGGCTCTTACAGGGACATCTCATCGCCTGCTCCAGAAAGGTCAGAAACACAGGTGAGTAGCTAAAAATAACTAGTCTGGTATAAATGTCTGCATCCCATGCGCTTGATATAAGTCTCTTTTTGTCTTTTTCTTAAAAAATATATATATATAGTTATTGCTTTCTGCGGGCTGGGGGCGGCCTCAGTGCGGGAGCGCCGCGGGCTCCGCGGGGTTCGCTTTCTTCCGCCTCTTCATGAGCAGAGGGTTGGACGAGTCCTCGATCTTCTTGATCTTGATCTGTTCGTAGTCCACTCGCATGGTGGCCAGCGCGCTCGTCATCTCCTCCTGCAGGGAGGGACCCGTTAGTGCCGGCCGCAAGCCCGGACCAGGCTGGGGAGAAGGGCCGGGACATGGGACACTCGCAGCCTTTGGACCTCCATACGGGTCCCAACGCCAGCAGGAAGCTCATGGAGCTGCCACCAGCTTTTCCTGCCCATGTTACCCTAGAAAACGGGAGTTTAGGAGATAATCCAGGAGCTGCTCTGGTAGGAACCTCCTCCCTCCCTGCTCCGTTCCACCCTTGAATCAACTCCAGGGTGACCCAGTCCATACGCTCACCGCTAAGCCCAAGCACAACCCTTCAGTCCCCGCTTTTGGCCAAGTCTCACCCATCAGCCCAACCCCACAGGACACGAGGACAGGAGGGGACGGTCCCAAACCCCCAGGCAGAGGCAGGAGGGCAGCGAGTGTGCTGCAAAGGGGGGCTCTACCTTCACGTCCTCCCACAGGTCCTTCTCCTCCTTGAGCACACGGCTCGTGTGCAGCGGCGTCTGCGGCACCTGCATCGATTGCTGCGGGGAGAGGGGACGCGTGAGGAGCGCGAGGAGCGGAACGGAGCGGCCCGCGCGCCCGCCCCGGCCCTCACCATGATCCACGGGTGGTTCATGAACTCCGTTATCGTCATGCGCTGCGTCGGGTCCGTCTTCAGCAGGTTGCGGATCAGCTGCTTCACTGGAAGAGGCGGCAGCGGCATGAGTGGAGATGCGGGATGCGCCCCCCGGCACCGCGGGATGCCCCCCTTGGCACCGCGGGTATCAGCCCAGCCACAGCCCCCAGCAACAGCCCCTTGGGCAAAGCTGCTGCTGCCAGGACTGCCAGAACTAGCCGGGCTGTCCCCACAGGGACACGGCTCCCATGGTCCCCCCAGGGCTGGCAGGCAGCAGCCGAGTCCTGGCAGGGCAGGGACAAGACCCACGGTCCCCGCTCACCTTCTTCCGACACTTCTGACCACTCGGGGTTGGGAAACTCATACTGGCCCATTCGGATGCGCTTCTTCATGCCCGGAGAAATGGCCAGACCGTGGTTGGAGTAGAAGGGGGGGTAGCCGCAGAGCCTGGGAAGCAAGGCAGGAGTCAGCAGGGCACGGAGCCCTGGGCAGCTCTGCTCCACCACACGCTTGGAAGAGCCGCTTCCCTGCGCGGCGCGCTCGGCATCGCGGCGCTCCCGGTGCATCCCGGCCCACGGTACTCACAGGATGTACATGATGACCCCCAGGGACCACATGTCACACGACTTGTCGTATTTCTCAGGGCCCAGCACCTCTGGGGCTAGTGGAAACAAAGCAAATCCCCGAGCATCAGCCTTGTGCAGCAGGGGACACTGGAGCGAGCGGGGATGGAGCCAGGCGGCACTAGCACTGCTCGGAGCAGCCCTCATTGCACAGAGCATCTCCAAGAAGACCCATCTAGGGGCTCAGAGCTGCTTCTGGTCATAGCCACCGACTCCAGCCCTTGCTCAGCACCAGCACGGAGAGGGCAAATCCAGGGAATGGGAGCACCCCATGGACTCACCCACGTAGTACGGCGTGTAGCACGGCGTGGCCAGCGAGTTGTGCGTGGTCGTTTCTTTAGCAAAGCCGAAGTCGGTGAGCTTTAACACAGCGTTGGGCCTTTTGGAGGTGTACAAGAGGTTTTCCGGCTGTGGAAACATCAGGAACAAGGAGGCAGAAATAAGAGGCTGGAGCAGCAAAAGGCACCGGGGACACTGGAACCGGGGGCGCACGACGCGGTACCTTCACATCCCGGTGCGCGATGTTGATGGAGTGCAAATACTGGATGGCTTCCCCGATGCTCTTCATGATCTCAGAGGCCTCTGAAGTGACAATAAAGACATGAGAACATTAATGTTCAGTTACTCCAAACGAGCCCTTTTCCCTGGGTCAGCCCAGGGGCAGCTTTGAACCAGGAGCCAAGGGAAGGGCCACATGTGGCTCAGGCCAAGAGGGTTCCCCCTATCCAGTATCTCCCTGCCCAAGCAAGCTCCAGGCATGATCCTAAACTCTAAACAGCAGGAGCCGACACGAGGATTTGCTCCTGGATAGGGAGAGGTTTAATGGTCCTCAGGTGATGGCAGGGACCTGAATCTGCTGCAGAAAGCATCTCTGCAGGCTGGGAACCTAACGGGGAGGAGGGCTTGGGTTGGGGCTTTACAGAAACAGCAGCAGAAGAGATTAAATTGGTTTAGCTCTATGAATTGAAATAGGAATGGCCAGAAATCACCCGAAGATGAAACCCTAGGTGAGCATTGACTCCATACCCCGTTCGGTGAAGGCCTGGTCTCCCCGGTCCTGAATTCGGCTGAAAAGCTCCCCACCATCCAGGCTGCAACACAGAGGCAAGAGGCATTAGACCACTGGACATCGATTCCCCACCTCATATCTGCTCCAACGAGCCCAGCAGCTTCTCCTGCAAAGGGGCTGTGCGCCCATAGCTGTGGGGAGATGCCCCAGCTTGGAGAACACCAAAATCAGCAAAATCAATTCATCTGGCGTGGTGACACGTGCCGGTGACAACCGGGTTGTGGGGAGAGTTCCCAAGCACAACCCAACTTGCCCCAAGAGCAGAGCCAGCTCCTGGGCTGCGGGAGGACCAGGAGAAACCTACTTGGTTCCCTCCATTGCTAAGGGCACCCAAAGGAAACGCAGCTCCATGATCTCCACTGGTGCAAACCGGGATAGCCTGTTTTATCTGATTCAACCAGAAATAGTTTTTGGCTTTCCAATACCTCATGCAAGTGCCCTTTACAGTAGTTAAATATTCCCAATACAGGTAGGGAACATCCACGAGGATTGATGCTGCCCCGAGCGCATGATGAGGGAGACTCCATCCATGTGAAAGCCAAAGCAGGGTGTTCCGAAGGGAGACTCCTGTGAAGGGACCTCAAAGGCTGTCCCGGTGGAGGGCAAGGAGCCCTTGCACGTGGAGGGCTATGGAAGCGGTGCTTGGCACGGAGCTCTCCTTGCCTGGGAATCACTGTCCTTCCCAAGGGCTCGGGGCCGTTCTGGGATGCTGGAGGAGCAGGACACACTCCGCATGGCAGCTCCCTGCTCCTCCGGCACCGCTCCGCACCCCCCGGCCTTGCCAGGGGAGAGGTTTTGGCAAGGAAGCTGCATTCAATCACAGCTGCGGTTGGGATGTGGTTTCAATGCTTTCCCCTTCATCCCTCCTCCTCCCCAGGTTATATCAAACATCTACCCAAAGCGAGTTGCTCAGTGGCCGGCACATCCATAAAACTGTCCTTGCTGCCAGCCAGACCTTGGCAAACGCAGGGACAATCCCTATTTGCCACGGCCAAAGCGAAGTGGATGATGCTCTATCTGCCTGAAACCCACGGGCCTGAAGCCTACGAGCATCAGAGCAGGTTCTCAGAATGACTCAGAGGCAGCGGAGCCCCCGCTCAGGGTGCACAGCGCTCGGGACGCCTGTCCCGTGGGCACCGGGATGCCACATTCCCGCTGGCGCCGCGGGATGCCACATTCCCGCTGGACCTGCTGCCTGCACCGAGCGCCTTCCCAGGGGTACCAGGACCTCCGCGAGCCGGCACAGGGGCAGTTTGCAGATCCCTTTTCCCGCGTCACCTGAGCGCGGAGACGGCGCTCGGAGCATCTCCCCTCGGGCGGCACTTACCACTCCATGACGATGAGCAGACACTTCCTCCCCTGGTACAGGTTCTCGTAGACGTCCATGATGCGCACGATGTGCGCGCACTGGGACGCCCTCCAGTGCAGCTCCACCTCCCTGCGCGCCTTGGGGCAGTCCTGCAGCATCTGCAGAGAGGCAGCGGCGCATCAGTGCGCGGGAAGGCGCCGCGCTCCGCCACGGCGCGGTCTCCATCTAGCGGGAAGAGCGGGAAGTGGGAGGCCCCGCTCTGCCCTTAACATGTCCCAGAAACACGTGTCCCTTGTCCAGCAGAGCCAGGGACACCGACCACCATGGGCAGTGCTGTCATTCCTCTGCATCCCCACGCTTTCCTCCAGCGCATCAACCCCATATCTGCCACCAGAGAAGCCTCTCCCCACCGCAGCCCCTAGGGGATGCCCACAAAGCGCCCGGGTGCCCACCCGGCACCCGCGATGCTCCTGAAATAGCAGCTCGCAGGCGGCGGCTCTTCCACGAGGCCCTCGAGCTCCGCAGAGACCTCCCGGCGCCCGGGCGCAGGCAGGACTTGCCAGTTGGCCTCAGACTATTAATTACCCCGTTGGCCAGGGTAAACAAACTGCCTTCATTATTACACTCCTAAATATAGAGCGACAAACGTGTCTTTCTCGAGCCTCTTTCAGCTTCCTTGCTGTCACCACAGCCCCTGGAATTGCTGCTCCTGGCACTGCCTGGGCACCGCGGCTCCTTGTCCTGCTACAGGAGGGATCCCTGGATGCTCCCCATGGAACATCCCGCTGCCTGCTCCGTGCCACCATGGGCACTGGCAGGACACCCCATTTGGGGCCATTTGAGTAAGAGAGAGCGGAGAAAACAGCAATTCTGTCATGCCATGGTGCTCGCAGGGGGCTGCTGGTGCCCACGAGCAATGCAGAAACCTGGCAGAAAAGGGCAAAGGGGGCACGAGGATCCCGAGGAGCAAAGGGGAAGCTCTGCTGCTAGAAAAACCCGAGCAGCCAAAGGGAGCTGCAGGGGAGGCTGCAGCAAAGGCTCCGGTGAAGGGCGGCCGGCACCGGGGTCCCCAGCACCTGGCACGTGGGGCCAGGATCTGCACAGGAGCTTTATTATGTCCGGCTTTGTTCCGAGCAGGCCGGGGGCGGAGAATCAGGAAGCTTAAAAGAAAAAAAAAATTGTAATTACCAGCTGGGAAAATTGGGCAGCAGGAAGTCGGCTGTTAGCGTAATTTTGAGCAAGACAAACAGGAGAACAAAAACGCACACCTGGTTTTCAGAGGTTATTCAGGGCTCTTCTAGAGCAGCCTAATTGTGTTTCTAATGAACTCCGGGGGCTGCAAATAACCCCCAAGAGCAGTCGCTGCCTCCTGCATCCCGCATCCCGTGGCTCGGCAGCCTCGGGGAGTTGGGAAGGCGCCGGCGCACGGAAACCAGATCCTCCATTACGAAAGTGTCCCCTGGCCAGGGAACAAGGGCAGCGGCTGAAACACGACCTGGTGGAGGCCGAAGGGAGGCCCTGAGCTCCCGCAGTGACTGCATTGGAGCAAAGCCCCTTGCCGGGAGCCCGGGAGCGAGGCTGCTCCAGAGTACGGGGCTCGCGGCGCATGCGAGCGGCCGCATCCCGCATGGATGTGGCTTCATCCCGCGGGGCGGATGGGACAGCGCGGGCGGCCGGCACCATGGAGCGGGGAAAACGTGCCCAAAAACGACAAAGAAAAGCAGTGCAGGGCAGGTGAGGGCGGCGGGAAGGCGGGGGAGGAAGCGGCCTCCCCTGACTCACTCATCGTGACAGCTCTGCGCAAACAGCCGGCAGGAGACAGCAGCTACGGAAGATAAATAAATAGTTTCAGCCTCGCATATCTGAGAAAAACAAAATTAGGCGGCTATTCAGCTCCAAGGCTCTGTTGTGGGATCATCCCAGGCTCCGCACCGGGAGCGCATCAAAGGAAACGCCGCGTCTGGGCGACTCACCCGCT
This sequence comes from Nothura maculosa, assembly GCA_032353885.1. Classification (NCBI taxonomy): domain Eukaryota; kingdom Metazoa; phylum Chordata; class Aves; order Tinamiformes; family Tinamidae; genus Nothura; species Nothura maculosa. Next base: position 7,175,867 of record JAUBOD010000924.1, read on the forward strand.
CCAGCCCTTCCCAGGGCAGCGGCTCTGGGCCGTGCATGAGGATCCAGACCATGAGGAATGCAAGGATCTGCCCAGGGCCATCCACGACACCAAGATATCCAAGGATGCTCCACTCAGAGACGGGGCACTTGGGTCCCTGCTCAGTGGGAAGAGGGGATGTTTTGCCCCCGGGTTTCCAGGTGGTTGCACTGGGGACAAGGCCAGGACAATATCCGGCACCTTCCCACGCACAGATCCCGGAGCAGCACTTTGGGAGGGAGGAGAAGTGATCGGGGCACAGTGAAACCCCCAATCCAAGATCCCAGAGCAGGGCAATGGGGCCCAGGGAGGCGCTGGGGGCAGGAGGCCCCCGGGAGCCGGCGCCGCGACCGGAGGGGAGAGTGGAAGGAATGCAGGGAACAGGCAGCCCGCTGTGTCACCGGTTATTTATAGAGCGGCGCGGGGAACAGCTGATCCTGCCGGCGGAGCGGAGGGCAGCGCTCGCCCGTGCCGGGCACGGGGCTGCAAAACCCCGGCCCTGACCTCGCCATGGGCACCGCAGCCTTTTCCACAGGGCTTTTGCAACGGGAAGCGCGTCACCTTCGCCAGGGCGCGCGGCACAGGAGCAAACACCACCGTGAACCATTAACCCGGCGGCGGCCGCCGCACTTTGCACTTCCCTGCGGAGCAGGGCCAGGCACGGAGCTGCTCGTGTGCCTGCTAGCCCCGGCTCTGCTCTGCGCTCAGCTCTGCTCTTAGCTTAGCAAGTCTGCTCTTAGTCTGCTCTGAGCTCTGCTCTTGGCTCAGCACGCACAGGGACCCGCAGGGGGATCCAGCGGCTCCGGCAAAGCCGGAGCAGCGGACGCAGCCCCGGGGGGTGTTTCTGCCATGGATGCCAGGCCCTGGAGGGTGTTTGTTTAGGCGGCCTCCAAGGCCGCTGACGTAGGGCATACACCCACAGCGCTCTGCCCTTTCCATGGGTGTTTGCTCAGGATTTCTCCTCCAGCGCGCGGGGATGGAGCAAACTGGAAGGCAGCATTGGAAATCCTGGTGTCCACTACTCCTGTTATCCCTCATCCAGTTGTTTCCACCTTCCAGCGACCATGCCCCAAAGGCCAAGCTGCCCTTCCTATTCAAGACCAGATATGAGAGACATTTGTTTCCATCAGCCCATCCTTATCCCAGTGCAGTGGGAGCACCGGGAGCCTTGGGAAAATGCCTCTCCAAGCCGGCATGCCGTGGGAAGCGGCTCCGGCGCAGGACAAACGCACCCCGGGCCCATCTCTGGTGCCCTCCTCCTGCTGAGCTCATGCAGGAAACGCTCTCCGCGCTCGGGAGCTCAGTCACTAAAAGCCCTGGGGCATCGCTGCTCGGTCGGATGATCCATCCCGCTCCTTCCCAGGGATGCACCTGGTTTGGGTGGTCCAGGCTCTGGATGGATGCGGGGATGCTGGTCTCGGTGCCAGCGCTGCACAAAACTCCCAGTGCCGACGGGAGCGAGACGGTCGAGCTGCAGGGAGCAGCCAGAAACGGCCGCCTGGCTCTCGCTGCCTGGGTCGAGCCCGGCTGCATCTGCTCCTGCAGGTAAATGCCACAAGCCAGGACATGCTTGGTGCTCTCCATGCCCTCCAGAGGAAAGGCCAGGCTGGGAGGGCAGGGACTGCCCAGGGTTCGGGCTACACCTGCAGAGGACACTCCGTGTTTGTGCCAAAATGCACCGGAGAGAAGGGGCTTCCTGCAGAGGAGCAACACGGGGCAGAGGCCACCGCGACGCAACCAGGTGCCCGGAGCAGCTGCTGGTGGAACCGGTCCCACCGCTGGCTCCTTCCCGCAATCGGGCTGGCGGCCTCGAGGGCGGCTGCGTCACCACCGGTGACGTCGCTCCATGGACATCCGGGCGGGAGCAGCGGCGGGAGCTGCTTGAGCCTCCGGCCTCACCCACCCCATGTGGCCAGAGCCTCCGCTCCAGAGGCTCCCAAGCCAGGGAAAGGCAGGAGCACATCATACAACAGCCACCCCGGTTCCCGAGTCAGTCAATGGGCAGGATGGGGAAACAGGGTCACATTGGCTTGGAGCACGTGCGCTCAGCCCCCCATCCTCACCAGGAGAGACCAAATCCCTGGAGCGCCACTCGGAGCAGGCTCCCGGCCACCGCCAGCCGCAGCTACTGGAATTCCAGCCACCGGGATGTACTGCCAAATTTCCACAGCAGTCCCAGCTTTCATTCCAGCCCGATTTCCCTGCAAACGCATGTTTGGCTGGATGCGCCAGCAGCCTCGCGAGAGGCATCCCGAGCTCGGTGCCAGGGGCGCTGCGCAGGCAGCAAAGCTGCAGACCCGAGTGCGTCACCACGTGCCACCGTGGTCCTGGGCACCATCACGTGGATGGGCAGCCCCATCAGCAGACGCCGCTCGCGATGCCAAGCCCTATTTCTGCTCCTCTTGCAGGATGGCTGAAGAGGCCGAACGCAGGGGCAGTGGCCGGAGCAGTGAGCTGCAACCCTGGGCGCACAAGAAGCAGCAACAACGTTCACAAGGATGAGCAAATCGGGCGCATCCCCATAATGCCAGCCAGGCACGGGCATCGCCCCGGAGCCCCGGGGACACCGGGATCCGCGCTCACGCTTGGAGCTTTATCTGCAGCCAGTATCTGGAGTGGGGTCACGTGGACCCTGACGCCAGCGGCTCAAATAATCTCATTACACACGAGGGCGAACGCCAGGCCTGGGCAGCCAGAGCTGCCCCAATCGCCTGCCTCTCCTATGGAGATCCCGCGGCTTCCAACGGGCCCGTCCCTCCGGAGCACAATCCTGCTCCCATCTCATCCCCGTCTCCACCGTGCTGCTCCTGCAGCTGCTGCTCCATTCCCAACGATGCCGTCCTGGTGCATGGCATCTCCAGCAGAATTTGCATTTGGGTCCCCTCAGCTTACAAGGACCTGCCCCCTGGTGCACAATAGTCCCTGTCCCAAATGGGTGGGATCCGAAGAGGCCGAAATCCAGGAAGCGACGGAGTGGGACACGAGGAGCTGCGGGATGTGTGCTGATTCCAACTACTTCCCAAGACAAAGCGGACCCAGGCCGTTCACACCAGGATCTCAGCCACGGCACATCCCTGGATACAGAATACAGCCAGGGAACTAGGAATAGAAGGCGTTTTGGATGGTTTTAGATGCTTTACAACATGGGACACGAAGAGAGCAGCAGCCACAGAGCTGAGGAGGCCACGCGCTGCAGGAGAGGGGTCTACAGCACTTCAAGTCAATGGTCAAGACCCAAAATAGCAACTCCAGCCACCAAAGCTCAACCCCAAAGACATTCTCATCACTGGAGGTGCCAAGCACTTGGTGGAGGGCAGGGAGATGTTCTCCAGCTCCCGGTGGGCACAAGCCGGAAGAGAAAGTCACCACACAGCATCTCAGTGCAAAGGGTGCTCCCGGAGGAGCCCCTCTTGGAGCATTGGAACAAGCATCCCGGTAGAAGCACCCGTCCCTCTCGTGAGCGAGCGCCAAAGCAAGAGCCGGCCCAGGCTCTTATCAGGGTATATCAGCTGTAGACTTGACTGCTCGGACTGCCTAATATATTTTAAAAGGATTATGCAAATCCCCAATTGTTTAAACCAACTCACAATCCAAACCAGTAAGCCCGTTTGGTCAATGAGATAATAAACCACTGCCTTGGAAAAGTCCCCATGACATCACTACACTTCCCATAGCTTTCCGACAAGGAGTTGCACCAATAGCCGCAGAGAAGACTTTTTTGGCTAAATAAAACACATGGCAGAGTTAATAAAAAATAGGAGAGAAAGAAAAACACTATAGCCAGAGGAGTAGAAGCAGAGCGGAGACCAGGGTGCAGAGGGTAGCGAGGTCCGTTCCCCATGGGTAGCAGCCCAGGATCTGCAGATACTCCAGATACTCCACCACTTAGGGGTTATTTTGGATTTACTTCTGAACTCCCTGCATTTCAGCTTGGATAACACGGCAGGAGACTGGCAAAGAGGTGGCTTTGGTCCTTGGAGCACCTCGAGAGCTGCCGTCTCCGGTAGCGGAGGCTCCGGCCGCCTCCTCGCCAAGGCGCCGGGAGCGCTTCCCCATCCCCGCCGATGGAGCCGGCTGTGCAGCCCCTCGCCGAGCCCCCCAAGGGCCTCAATATCCTACAGAGCGAAGGCGGGCAGACAAATTCCACACATCGGGAGACAAAAGACACTGTCTCTGGAAGCACCTCCGCCTTGGTGCTCGGCTCCACACCAGCACCGTGCTCCTCAAAGGGCCACTTGGCGCAGGCCGTCCCCACGGCTCCGGAGGCTGCTCTGCTCTCCCACTCCAAGGGCACAACGGGGGTTTCTGCTTTAACGTCTGGCTGCTCGGTGGATTTTGTGGAACCACTTCAAAACCAGCCTTGCCCCATCACAA
>JAUBOD010000924.1:7236993-7253012 GCA_032353885.1 Nothura maculosa
GAACAATGACACTCTGAGCAGGAGCGTTGCATCCTACCACCAATAATTGCTCTTAATAGCAAAGCAAAGCCCAAAGCGCCGCAGGGGCCCCGTCCCGAGGGTTCCCAGGGGGGTTTCTCCTCTTGGCCATTGAGCTTCCTACGGTGACTCCAGCACCGCGATGCCCGCGCTCCCCTTCCAAACATGTTGGGAGGGTCTGGAGCGACGGCCCAGGGCCCTCCCACCCCGTCTAGGATGAACCCAACGCTCCCATCTCAAGCTGGGTCGGAGGCAGCACCAAAACAAACAAGTCTGAGCTTGTTCCAGGCCCTGAGCGGCTGTTCTGCACTGGAGACCCTCCTGGATGGCACCGGGACATGGGACACGGCCCAGCAGCTCCCAGGGCTCCGACACGCAGGGAAGCCTCGTGTGGCGGGGAAGCCACATCCCTGTTTCTCCAATGGCCCCTGCGGGACATTGGCCAAGACCAGCTCATGGCATGAGCGGGGTCATAGTGGGAAGACTGCAGGTGGCAAAGCCAGCCCTAATGCGCTAAACCTAAACAGGGGCTGAACTCAGGGGGCCTCAGCCAGGCTCAACTCCTGGTCTCCAGCCGAAGCCAGCGCTGCTGCTCCATCGCTCACTATTTCTCCAACGCAGCCGGTTCCAGGGGTGTTTTTCCCGCTGCCCCCTTTGCTTTACATGTCCATGTGGGAACAGCAGCTGCTTTCCCAGCTCCCATTCCACATCCCAGCAATCCCAGTCCACCCGCTCACCATGGGCCAAGCCCAACACGAGATGCCTGCTTTGCTTGGGGGGGAAAAAATCCAAAAAAAGCCAAATCCTTCCAAATATCCAACCGCCTCCAGCCCGTACAAGGCTGGGGGTTGTTCTGCAGCATGAGGACGGGCACGGGGAGCTCGTGTCGCCAGAGCACCCCGAGCTCTGCATTGGGGTGTCCCCCCGGGCAGGTTCCTGCCCAGGTCTGAAGTGCTTCACTTTGCAAATAAACTGATGAGAACTCGGTTACCTTAACCTACTTCTGTGCAAGAACACCCTTGCCTTCAAAGGAAAAGGAGGAAACCCCAACACAAGCCTCCCCGCAAACACAGGAGGTGTTCAGCACAGGAAACCCAAAGACTCTTGGAAGAGGTATCAAAATACATCCACACATGGACAACGCGTTGGGGCTGCTGTCGTAGTGCACCCTAACCCTTTCCATTGCTGCAAAGCACCCGGGACAGAGGAAACACCAACATTTGGTCGTGTCCCGAAGAACAGATTCCCCATTTATAAAGCGGGAGCCTTTGGATTACCTTAGAGAGGCAAATATTTAGCAGTCATTAACACACGCTGCTCAGCTCCCTGCTAGGGAAGCAGAACGTGCAAGGTTAGAGCTCTAAACACTATTCAGATCGATGGCCTAAAATTGTACTTTATTTTTAAAGTTTTCCTTTGGATTATTCCAATCCAACACTGGATGAACAAGAACCCTTTGCTCATACAAAGCACTATCGAACAGACGTACGTTATTCCAGTTATCCAACACTTCTTGTCTTTTATATTTGACACATACATTACATAAAAGTCATGAAAGAAGTTCCATGGAAGAGCTAGTATTCCTTCAGAATATGAAGATACGGAGCAACATTTCTACCTCCACAAGCAAACCGCCGTGTCTCGTGTGTCCACAATACATTGGTCTCTTCTCTACGGTGCCCGCTGCTTCGGAGAGCGGCACCGACGCTTCCCGATTGTCCTTCCCACCAATCCTGCAACAAACGTTAGCAAAACGCTCACGGCAGACGTTGGTGCCCGTGGAGAGAAGCTGGCAAGCTGCAAATTGGGGGGAGTTGAGGTTTTTCCCCCGTTATGTGCGCATGGGTGCGGGTTTCCTGCTGGTCGGCCAGGCCCAGGGCACGTGGTTGATGCTCTGCAGGCCGCCTATTGCTTGTGGTGTTTGAGTGTCCATCACAGTGCGCAGCGCCGGCCGGGGAGCTCCAGCGGGAGCCGCTCGGCGTGTCCCGACACGGCAGGACCGTCCCGAGCGGCGGGGACCACAGACAAGCACAGCAATCCCACCTACAGCAGCTGCAGCAGCCCCGAGTCCTTGGGGCTCTCGCCTTGCGCTCCAGACCCCGGCGACAGCAACGAGCATCTCCTCCCCACCGCGCCGTGTGCGGCTGGACACTGAGCCCTAGGAACAAGACCGCTAGGCATAGGAAGTATAAAGAAAATAAGGCATTACAAACGAGTCGAAGGAAGGTTACAGAGATCCTGCTCTTGACACGGATTCACGTTGGCCATTCGCGACCCAACATCAACGAAACAACAACAAAAGGATGTCCCTACCTAAAGGAAACGCCAGAGAGTTCTGCCTCAGCGAAAAATCACCAGTTTGTTTTAATTCTTTTTCCCCAAAAGCACGAGTGATTCCTTGGTGGTAGGAGTCTGTCAGAACCTGAGAGCAAAGTTCGCTGGTCAAACTGGTGGGATCTTCCCAAGAGCTGCATGGGGCGAGACCCGGCCGGAGCCACGCGCTTCCCGCAGAACTGCGGCTACGGATCCGCGCCGGAACAGCCAGTAATGGAAACGGCCTCACCAAAATCCTTCCATTCCCTTTCTTTTGGTGTCCGCAATTTTTTTTCATCCGCTCTTAATTTAGGGCACAGAGAAGTTGGTCTTTTAAGTCATTCACTTGGATACGCTTCTTTTGCAGAAAGGGGGTAGGGGGACACAGGAAGAACAAAACCCATGTAACATCCTTAAAAGAAGCCAGGAAAGTATGTTTATGGAAAAGTTGTTCTTAATAATGCTTTTTTTTTGCTTCTTTAATTATTAAGTGCCCATTATAATGGCATTACACTCCTAAGGAAGCCAAGTGTGAGAACTCCACAAATTTAAACGAAACTCACCTAAAAAAGAGGAAAATAGCTTATCTTTGCCTGAATGTATTTGCTGAACACCTAAGACGTGCAACTATTTAAGTGCCAGGAGCGCTTGGGAACTCCGGGCTAGCCAGAAGTTTCCTCCCTTGCGGGACTGCGAGATCTTCGTTCCTGCTTTCACATGCCTTTTAGGAATTAAATAATTGAGGAATCGCTAGCGTTCTGCAAGTTCTCCGTGGGTACAAAAGAGTCCATGCAGCCTGCAGCCCTTGCTGCCTACCGTATCAATACACGTACGAGGAATCCACTCCAAGGTCTGCAGCTCCTGGGAAGGGCCGGGAAGAAGAGGCAGGGAAGCGGCTCCGGCGCCCGCGTCGCCAGCGGCGCCTCTTGGCCGCTCTATGAGAGCGGGGAAGCCCAAAGCAGTTTGCAGTGGTCCCAGGCACCGAGCAGAGCATTTGCAGCCAGAAACCGGGCGAGGATACAAAACTGGAGAGCTTGGGTTGAAGTTCTGCAGTGCTCGTGCCTGGGTTGTGGTAGGGCCCCAGCTGGATGGATGGGCAAAGCAAGGCCGTGTGCGTTACTTGGTGGGCTCCTGCAGGAGCACACTGGTTCGTTTGTGAAAGTCCAGCTGGTTTTACATTCAGTCTCCCAAGAGCATACAGCACAGCACAGCCTACGGGCTGAAAATCACACTGAAAATCAAGGCTGTTTTCAAACATGGGAGGGCAAAAGAGGAAAAGACAGATTGTCCATAAGCAACAACTGGGCTCTTTCTTACGCTCCTAACCCCCGGGAGCACATTTGTATTTGCACAGACACGTATTACGTAGAACTCCATAAAATCTAAGTGTTGCAGAGTAAACTATTTGTTGTGACAAGTGTTGACTAGAGGAGAGGGCTGAGAGCTTGGGCCCTTGGGCAAGGATTGGGGGAGCAAAAACCAAAAGCAGGGGATGTCCTGGAATTGAGACAGACCTTAACCACAGTGGCACCAGTGGGCAACGAAATAATGCACAAGAAACAGGCATGTCCAAGCTCCACCTAGCTAGTGGCACCAAAACATGCAGTAGACTAAAATCTATTCTATTGTTTCCCTGTGATAAATGAAACACAGAATATATAAGTTACTACACCAGTACTCAAAACATGACGCCGCTGAATGTGTTTCAGTGGCCAAACACTTGGACAAGGCATCAACTAGAAACCACGATCCAACTCATGACGTTGTGTTTGCCTCCTCAGCTTCACAGTGACCCGAGGCTGGACTTCCCAAGCGTGGCGTGTCCTGTTTTGCCTTACGAACGTCACTGATGTGGGTACGTGGGACGAGGCTTGGTTCCCAGTAGCTCGCTCCCGGGAAGCGTTCCTAGCAGGAAGCAGCAGTTCACAACTGACCTTCAGCAGAAGTTCCAAAATGAGTTAAATAAGGTTTTTAACTGTCTCTCCGACACAGTCTCTTCATCTGAAACAGTACAGTTATATCCACAGTGCAGCATCGAGTTCATCAGACAGTACAGGACTTGTCGGCAGGCTGCTGAGAGGCTGAGGACGCAACGCCCGGGCTCGTGGCGCTAGTTTTGGGGAAAACTGTAGGTTTTGGCCTCGTCGCTGGAGGCTTGACCTGCGTGGCCATTTTGACCGACTTCACTGGCCTGAAGGTGCACGGGATGTCGCCGGCGGTGCTGGCGCTGCGCTGGAAGGGGGGTTCAGTGTCCTTGAGGATCTGGGCGTGCAGGGGGCTGGAGGGCTCCGAGGTGGGAGCCACCACCGGGGAGGTCTTGAGCGGCTCCAGGGTGTCGAGGACGACGTCTGGCGTGTGCTTGACGCTGCTCTGCCGCTCCAGCTCCCGCAGCTCGTTCAGAGCAGAGTTCATAGTGGCCTCGATGTCCTGCAAGAGCAAAGGAGAAAGCAAGTGAGCCTCGGAATGGAGACCAAAAATAAGCAGGCAAGAGTGGGGCAGAGCGCTGTGTATCTGCTGTTTGACCTGTAAATGCCAAAGCTCGACGCAACTGGGAGATGAAAAACCTGTTTTCTTTAATTTTAATCTGGTCCTTAAGTGATGCCAAGCCTCTCAATGGATGGGATTTTGGGATGGATTTCGGGGATGTGCAGGGCAACGCTATGACCACCCAAACACGCAGCTTCAAAAGCATTAGCACTGCCACGGGTACAGGAGATCCCAGGGCGGCAGTTCTCCAAGGAAGGGAAACCCGAGGCTGACTTTTGAGCACCAGCCAATGGGCCAAACACTCTTAAAATTCCAAAATCACTTTGGTTTTGCTGCTGCACACGGGCCCAGGGAGGGAAGAGCTCGTCATCCCGTGACTCTTGGCTCAGCTCCCGCTCCTGGATCCCATGCGGTTCCCCAGTAGGAAGGGAAGGTGAAGCGGGCAGGGAAAGGTGCAAGAAATGGCAGAAATCTGACCCTTCCAGGCCAAGATTTTACTGATGAACTCAGGGAAAATATGGAAAGTGCACGATGGAGAGGAGGTGGTGTTTAAACTGGGGAGCAGGGAGAAATATTAACATCTTCTTGTAGTTGTTTAGGCTTTTGAGACTGCTCTCCAGTGAAAATATTTTGCCAGGAAGAGGCAGCAGAGCAACTGATTTTGTCAACCAAAGTATTAGAAGGACAATGAAACATGAAGATAAAAATACACTATAATTTCACTAGAGCATATGGGCTAAAGAGATTCATCAGGGCAAAATTTTCCGCTTCCAATTTTCCACTGGAATGTGAATCAAATTGTCACTTGTGCTTTATTTCTTACTTGACGTTGCTACCTCGTCAATGAAAATGGTGGTTAATTTTCACATATTTTCCCTCAGCTTTTGAGAAATCTACAGACTTCTGAGCCAAGAAGTGACTGGGAGTTGCCTTTGTAACCCGAGAGCCAGGCATTCCTTGGCTTTACATAGACCCATCGCATAGTGAGAACAGTTGGTATGGGCGAGCATACATGTGCAGACACATCCAACCATCTGCAGAGAGAAGATCCTTCAGGGAGCAGGGCAATCTCTAACATTCATATCATTCGCCCCATTAGAGGCTGTCACTTCTCAAAATCTCTAGGCCTGACTTTTGTTTTTTATGCTACTTGTGAAACCACAGATGTTTGGATGCAAAAAGCACCGGGTGCATTTGGGTTGACACCAGTCGCTGCTTATGGTCTCAAATGCCATGGGACAGAATGGATCTTTGCAGCAAAAAGCACCAAGAATTTATAAGCAGCGAGTTTGTGCCAAGCTCTATGTGCTTTGCTACCCTGTCTACTGACAGGGCACTTGTCTAAATAAATAACTAATCAAAATTGGGAGGATTAGGGTGGAAAGCTGGTTTCTAATCACCACTCGTGGATGCTGAGAGCCTGTGACGATGGCACTGTGCACACCACTGGTCAGCTCGGTAGCTTCTTGTTTTGCTTGCGTTGCTACATGTGCTTCCAATGCCTGACCACAGGCCAATCTGCTAAACTGACAGGAAAAAATGCTAAACTGACACTAAATACCTCGCTTTTCTCATGTCTTGAGGTTTATATTTTTTTTTTTTTTTGCTGACAGCTTTGGAATCCATGTAATTTACTGTACGGAGTGATTTTATTGTTGAAACTACATTTGAATAATGAACAAGGCCAAGTTTCTACGGAGCAAGGACTGCTTAACTTCACTCATGAAGCAGTTGCAGCGACTTGCACAAAGGGAAGCTAAAAGATTAGACTCAAGCTGCGCAGTAAACGAATGCTGCAGGGCTGGAAGGAACAGCAAGGAAGTCATGAGATTAATTCAGACTTTGCATCAAGGCATTTCATTGTACCCAATATCCCTAAGTGTGCTCAAACAACCCTTTAGGGTAGAATCCTCCTTTCTTACCTGTGCAATAACTTCAGGGTCCATGGGCCGGTGGTTGTTGAAGCTCTTGGACCTTCCTGCCGTCACAGTTTTCCGGATCTGCGGGCTCTCTATCCTGTTCTTCAGGGACGAGTGTCGGCTGATAGAATTGAGGCTGCCGTGGCCACTGATGGAACATTTATCTGGAACCTCCTTGGGAAGACTTTGGCTCAAAATGGGCTGAGATGAGGGTCTGGAACCCGCTATGGCTCCTGGGGAGGCTGGTTCTGCCAATGAACTACCTAGCCCATGGCTGTCACTTTGACGAAAGGCTCTTCTGATGCTGCCTGACTCTGGTTTCTTTCTTTGCCTTCAGTCACAAAAGCAAAACAAGTCAATGCAAGCAGGAACATATGGACGGGCTGTCATTTGAAGATATCCCCCCAAGACAACACAGAAGACAATGGGAAGACACATACGGATACCCAGATTACAAAGGCACTCAGGATTGGAGGGAGTCATTGTGAAACAGTAAATCATTGCGTTTTAACACTTCTAACAAGACTGGATTTCTGGCAGCTGTGCACATTCATAGCAAAACCAGAAAACTTGGATGGAAAAGCAACAGAGTTGGTCATGAAGTAAAGGTTTTATATTTGAACAAAAAAAAACCCTCTGTGCCATCAGCAGGTTTTGATGATGTGTTTTTATTACATTAGAAGAGCAGAGCTACAATTTCTCGACTGGAGGACACAGTATAAGTCTACTAAGCTCCTGGCCCAAGGCATCAAGTTGTGATTTTCAGAGACTGGCAAGCAAAGAACCCCACAGATAGGCTGGGGTCAAGAACCATTTCCAGTATGTGCTGGTGGTAGGAGAGACATCTTTTCCAGTGCTTTAGTAAGACCGTGAGGCATTATCTATATAGGGCTACAGATAAACCAAAAGATGATGTCAAATGGATGAGCTGGTCCAAACAATTTACTTTCTACCCCAGCAGCATGTGGTCTGACAGCATGATTCCGTTCAAATTATATAAAGGCCACGTAGCAAGAATATTTTATGCCATAGGTCTGAAGCTTGGCATCCATTATACAGGGAAGGATCCATTTATATATAGCACCAGCCCCAGGAATAACTGCAAGAAAGTGTTAACTCCAGTAGGATTTTGGCATCCAAATAATAATTCAGTGGGTGGCACAACTGTCATTGCGAAACCATCTGATTTAATTTTGCTCAAGTCTGTTCTCACATAGGTCAGAAGATTCATTCCTAAAGAAAAAACAACAAAATGAGTCTTATGCTACTATTGCTAAATATCAGCTTCCCTAGTAAAGGGAAAAAAATACGGAGTGGACATTACCCAGGCTTTCTACAGACACTACATACAACACTAGCAAGCAGCAGATGGTGAGGCTCCAGCACAGGTCTGTTCATTACACAATTTCTTCCATAACTGACAGAAGGACATACTTGAATGGCTCATACAATAAATATCATAAAAGAAAGATGAGATCCCAAACTGCTCTGTGCTGTTGCGCTGATGTGCGTATCAGCAGAGCTCTGCTGACTCCCACAGCCTGAGGTCAGGCTCTGTGCAGGACACTAGCTCTTCCAGACCTTTCAAAAAGAAATGCATCTCTATTACTAACTAGAGTCTGTGAAGTTAACTCAAAGTTCAAAAATGTCCACTTCTATAAAGCTAATTAATATCTGCAGGGCACAAAGTGACCGAAATCATCAGAAAGATCTGGGGGAGAGTCTGCTCTAAAATACAAGATCAAGACATTCTGTCTCTTGCTAGCTTAATTTTCCTGATTCATTTTAAATCAAGCTGGCTGTTGGCTAAGGCAACAATTTCTCATTCAGCAGGTGAAGTTAAGAGAACAGGGAGCTGTGCTGTTTCACTGCAAGCATATGGTTAGTACCCTGCGTAAGGGGAGAGGTGCTGGAGACATGAAAAAGTGTTAAAGGCAATATCAGATGGTGGGATTCAAGGAATAATGGCAGTTAACACACAATGTGATGCTAATTGTCAGCAATTGTCAGAAGTCTGGCCCACAGAACAAACCACGTTAAATGTAAATGAGACAGAACAGGTCACAGGAACATAATAAGGAATGGGAACAAATGATTACAAGGACTCATTCCACAATATCCCTCTTTCTCAGTATGTTTATCTTGCCAAAAAGGATGTGTTTGGGAAAATGGGGACAGACTAGGGACACAGAGCAGAAGCCAGGGGGATTTAAATGCCCACTGGCCACGTTGGTGAGACAGGGGGAAGAAAGCAAAGTGCAAGCAAGTTAGAAGAGGTGGAAGCAAAGGGAAATGGTGGCAGTGCTCATTTGTTAACCTCGCTTGGGAAAGGAAATATGTTACTGGACTTATCACCAGATCTTTATAATTAAGTAAAATAATGCAAGGCCGTTCTTACTTGTTGATGTTTGCAAGGTAAATATCTGCGACGTGACCCCCACTTGGGCAACTGGCACCAGCTCTGGCCGTCACTTTTTCTTCTGGTGGCTCCGAATTTATTTCTATTTCAGACTTCGGGCTGGATCTTTCCGAGATGCCATCCTCACTAGGAAGGAGGAGGGAAGAGATTCACAACCAGGACAGGACCAACAGCACCGACTTTTACATACAGCAGCACGCATGCAAACACACACGGCTACTGTGCTAAAGGGCTTTCTCTTAAGAATCATTATATATCTGTCAAATCTAATTTTCACAAGCAACATGGGAGGTTGCAGTTCTGCATCTTTATCAGGTTGGCAGCACCAGGACTACTTTGGCATTGCAAAGAGGCTGAAACTTAACATTTATGGATGTGGATGCCTGAGCTTTAGTGCAGCTCTGCTTTTCTGTTTCGTATGATTCCCTTCTCAAAGGGAGGCTCGAAGGATGCAGAAGGCGCCTGCATGGCACCAACATCCCAACTGGAACACTCCATTCCACACCTGATTTTTAAGCAATCCCCCGGGCTGAGGGACTCCAAACTGTAACGTACGTGTCTTGAACGACGATGTACTGATGGGGAATGAGGCCGTCGATCCCGTTGTGGCGTCCTTCCCACCAGTCATCGGACGCCCGCTGGTAGAGCAAGAGGGAAGCTCCTTTCTTGAAGGACAGCTCCCGGGCGGTCCTGCCCACGTAGTCGAACTTGGCTATTGCTTCTATGGGCTCGCACTCTAGAGAGAGAAGGGAATAAACAGCAGTTCACTAAACACTGGGCTTGGGAGAGCAGGTGACAGTTCAAACCCACGACAACACGGTGGGAAGCTGGAAAAGTCCACGTGAAAATCACAGGGAGCACAGTAAGACTTCCAAATCCCATCACTAGTTGAGTCTAGAGATGCACTAAGCCAGTTCCCAACACAAGGCTGGGAGCAGGGGACTGGAGATGAGCTCAGCCACACAGCCCCGCTGGGCTCCGCTTGCTAATTACTCTAAAGGAGCTTTCCAACACAGCGGAGCGCTCCATGGAAACCGCTCTTCCTCGGGGAACAGTCTTGGTTTCTGTTCCTTGATAAGGGAAGATGCCCCATTTTGTTCTTAAGATCTGCCTCAGCATCACGGGAAGCTCCTGGGGATAAGCCCCATCCTGAAGACACTTGGAGGGTGAACATGAGCTGTGGCTTTGAGTCATTCTTAGGGAGAATCATTCCCAAGCTCTCCACGGGGTGTCCCTTGGCTGGCAAGGCACTGGCTGAGCTTGTGCAAACGCCTGGGGTGAATCCCTCGGAGAGGGCATCAGCACAACCTAATTACAGCACTATTGCCACCCAAGGGCCACATGAGCATCGTGCATGAGCTGACCCACTGCTGAGGTCCATCAGCCTCCGCATCTGCCCAATTACCCCCTGCAGCCACTTCCTCTATCACCAAACTGTGCAATTCCATCAAATCCGACGTTTCTCGCAAGTCCATGGTCCAAGTGAATGGAGGCAGCAGCTCCAAATGTCCAGCACAGGCAAAGTGGGAAAAGTCTGGCCTGGGTTTCCACCTCATCATCACTGCCTCGCTCTGGACTGCCCAGAGCTCCTGGCTATCCAGTTCTGGCTCCTGGTTCCCTAGTTTCCTCTTTCATATTTTGTTTTTGGAGCAAATTTCCTCATAATATTAAAAAATTACAATCTCTTTTTTTTGGGATTCCCTCTTTATTTATGAGTGGGAAGGGATAAGGATTTTGAATGTCTCATCTGTTTCATTAAGAAGTGTTTATTATTCCAAATAAGTGATGCACTCAGGTTTCCTATGTTTCTAATTTGACTTTTAGGACTCTGGCCTTCATCCAGAGAAGTGATTTTAGACTCTCATTTCCAGTAGCTTTTTCCTACTACACTCTTGATTAGAGAAACAAGCTCAGACCAGCAGGACGGAGCCAAGCCGCTCTCCTGCCAGTCTGGGAATCCGGGCAGGAAAGCAGCAGTCCAAAACCTTTCCACTCGCACACATGATTTAACGAGCGTCCCACACGCTCGTCCTGCAGCATTACCAACTGCTCGTGCCTATCTCAAAACTGCAGAGCTCGTGCAGAGCTCTGCACAGAACCAGCAACCCCAAAAGGCAGGGCTGATTCCTCCACCCTCTGCTCCATGAAGAGCGGGGCCACAGCCAGCAAGGTGGCTTGGAGTCCATCAGATAAGGTACACCCCAGATTCGTTTGTCTCGATAGCCAAAACCTAACTTGGAATCAGCAATGGAGCTGGAAAAAAAATACTCTTTAGTGGTTTTGCTGTATTTTCTGCAATGCAGCATGTTCTCTGACTGTTCAAAACCCTTCTCTTGCCCAGCATCCGCACTTCCCTTGTCACATCCAAGGAGTGAAGGAGTGAAAAAAAACCTAAAGATTTCACTCCTAAATGCTGTGAGAGGCCCGAGTCGCAGAAAGGTGTATGCAGCACTTCTGATGAGCGAGTCCAAGGCACAACTGCAAAAATCCATCACGAGTGCGCGAGGCTCCTGTTAGCAAAACCTGGCTGTGCTCTCACAAGAGATAGAGGCCCAGCTCTCTCCTCGGCTTCCGTGCCAAACTCTCCCTATTTCACATGGAATATTCTGTGTAGGTTGTAGGACTCCATCCAAAACGCCTGCAGACGTTACCTTGCACAGGGGCCCCACGCCATCAGTTCCAGGGGCTGTAAATCAGTGTCTTTAGGGTCTAACTGCTCCTTTTCCCATCTCCGTGCCCTATGTAAGCTCTCCAGAAATCCCTGCCTGGTGCGAGTAATCCAGGGCTGTTAGGCCTGCTCTGCCCTAAAGCCCGGCTCCCAGCAAGCATTCATTTTATTCCGCTTGCTTTCTTAGAACAGGACGGTGGGAGGCTGAGGCGCTGGGCTCTCGTGCCAAGGCTACTGCAGGGGGAGATGCCTGGCACAGAGGCGAGCGGCCGAGCCCGCTGAGACGCCGCCAGCCCCTGGCTCCACACTTAGCTCATGGTTTCCAGCTCCGAGATCCCGCTCCAGCACGGATGAGCTCAGCCTGCCGAGCGCCCAGGCGGGCTGCGCCGCGCCGAGCTACCCTTGGAAAGAAGGGAGGCTTCAAAAATAGACAGGCAACTGCTCAAAATGCCTGCGCGGTCCTACCTTGTACTTTTTGGCATCAAACTCTGCCTATGGCATTTCAAGTGACTACTGTGACTTAAATTTTGCAGTTGACTTTGGATTTCAAGTGCGAGGCGCTTTCCTCCCACCCCTGCCACAAGTAGGGTCCCTAATGAAGGGGTAAGAGGCTCTGCGTTACCGTCGTCGCTGGTGTGGTGCTCAGCCGTGACGTCCTGAACAGAGTCTTCCGTGGAGGCTCTCTCCCCATGGGGACTTTCACTGCAACAGAAGGAAAAAGATGTTTAAATTGTCTAAAAAAATGCTTTAAACTGGTTGGAATTGAGTGTGCTCAGTCACAAAGGGCACAGGTAGCCTAGAGACGAACACCCACATGGGATGTCCCCAGTTCCTTCATGGATGCACTTGCAGGCATGCAAGGCAGGGCGCTTAGAAATGAAGCTAAGCCCTTCCCTGTGAGCAGGGCTGCAGCTCCAGAGTTGGGAGCAGCCTTGCTCATCCTCCTCCTCCTCCTCACACGGCGGCCTCTCCGCCAGCGGGCGCACGGAGCGAGCCCGAAGCTGGAGCTGCTCGGCAGCGAGCACTAAAACAAGGCTCCCTCTGTCACCGGGGAGGCTCCATTTCTAAAACATATTTATTTTAATACAGGAAAATAACCATTTGCATTCCAGGGACTGAGGAGGGGGGTGGGGGAAAGAGGAGGACACGCTTTCACATTCCTCATCTTCAGTGGGAGGGATCAGCTTGGCGGTAGAAAAGAAAACACCTCCTTTCCTTCCCCCACTCCCAACCTTCCACCCCAGATGACAGGAGCCGCCGGGGCTGAATTGCTTCCAGATGTTGCTCGGAGGCTGCGCACGCGGCCAGGCCTCTGGAGCTTTAAGCTGGATGGAAATGGTGATTTCGCATTCCTCCCTCCCCCATCAGAGCTGCCCTGAAAGCTAAACCCAGCCGCAGCTTTCTAGGTTCAGCTGCAAGTGACCCCACCTCTGAAGCGGAGTCACTGCAGACAGGCAGGAGAATGTCACCGGGAGAGAGAAAGGGGCAAAGCAACAGCCACATGGAAGCATTAGCAGTAATTGGGGCAGCAGTTCGGCTTTCACAAGGAAATGGTAGTAGCTACCACAGCAGAAAATGCAAAAAATCCCTTCTCCTTCAAGATACGGGAGCACATTCTTTAGTGGTGGGGCTCCAGAGATACCAAAGCCATCTTCTCTTTCCCAATAGAGACTCTGCGTGTCTGAATGCAGCCCCAGACAACACAGAATGGCTGTGACTACAGCAGCCTAATCAGAACCTCAATCACATCCTTTCTCTATCATACCAGTAATCCTCAGTGCTTCCACCTCTGCTATAGACCGGCCCCTCCAGCTCCCTTGGTCCTGGGAAGATGTTCTCGTGTTGGATGATGATGGTTTTGATCAACTCATTGACATGAGCCTGGCAAGACACTTGATCGTGACCTTCAGGCACGGACATCAGTGTTGGCCCAAAGCAGATGGCCAGGTTGTAGGGATCCATCATATTCTCTTCACTAAACTGAGATAAACTGCAAAAGACAGGAGTGAAGAGGAGAGTTAGACAGAGAACAGCAACCTATTTATAGCAGAAACCTCAAATTATAGCACAATTTTTGCAGCATTAAATCCCTCACAAGGAAAAGGATGAGACAACCATCTTCCATGCTGCCAAAATGTGATTAACAAAAAGGAATTTCGTGCAGTTTTCTCTCAAGTTCAGATCCAAAATATGTGAAGCTGATTGTATCTTTATCACAGCCTACACTAATCATGGGAAAGACAATTTATGTAGGAATAATATCTAGTCATTAATGACCAGCCTTGATTTCGTATTAGCTGATTTTGAACATGCAATTTTTGATAGGTTAAGTGATGATTGCAAGTTGGAAAATGCTATTCTAAATTTATTCTCCCCTGGTGCTCAAAGGTGCCCAGACCTGGAAGTTTACCTGACAGATTTAAGAGGACTTGCCACTGCTGAAATTCAGGGTATATTGATATCAGCTTTGCTCAAATCCCTGTTTATAGTTTAACCTTCCTCCATAGGTTTAAAATCCTCCTTAATGCAGACACTCTTTTCCCTTTGTTCTTGCTGTAAGGTGAGCAATATGAAGAACAGCAGCATCACATTTCCACTCAACACCACCAACCTCAACAGCGAGCAAGGAGTGTTTAAATCCTGCTCTGCTTCTGGCTAGGATGTTTTTCCTTTGTGCTATCCTCAGGTGTCAAGACCACACTACTGGAAGAAGCTATTGACTTCTTGCTGTCAAACTGCCTGATGAATCAGCCAGATGTAGCAGAGTGTTTAAAAATACAATAAGCTCACTCTGCAGCACTCTCACCACTTAGTATACAAGACCCCTTGTCAGCGTGGGACCCAGCTTCCAATTCCCTTGTTTCTTTTTTTGCCCGAATTACCAGCAAATTATGCATGTTCATTGCTGGAGTTGCACCGAACTGCAGTGCTATCATCAGGATAACTCTCAGCACGTCAGCAAAACAGATGCAAGAATAGGCTGCAGTGACACCTGCACCTTGGCCTGGTGCTCCCATCTCGTTCAGGCTGCTTCTGCCATTCAGCTCACACCAAGTATTAAAGCAGGACCACGGGGCTCCTGCTGATACTCACTGATTGAGGAATGCAAAGAGGTATCTCATTACAATCAGAGTGGTCTTGGGCAAGTTCAGCAGGACCTTCCGGATGTGCAGCGCTCTCTCTTGCAAATTGTCCATTGCTGAAAGGTAGGAAGAGCACCACAGTTACTAGACCATCATACCCACAATTTGCCCCCCAGCCTGAGTACAACCATACAGTGCAATGTGCAAAGTATCAGAGAGGGAAGGCAGCACAAGGAAGGAAGGGTCTGCCCCTTTCCTGGATGTCCCGACATGGGAACATGCGGATGTGGAGCCCTCCACAATGAAGGCTCTTAAGGCATGAACCTTTGCTGCGAGCTCCTTCCTAGCGTGGGAGCCCTGCATGTCATCTGTTTCAAGAGCTCCCACACAATAGCTTATTCAAGTTCGCTCGGAAAGGTGGGTGTTTAAAGAAAAAAAATATTTAAAACTCAAAGGCAGATTAGCATAGTTAAAGGGTGAGGCAAAAAGCTCTGTGTGCAGCAGCCTACTGAGAAATAAGTGGGCAGCATAAATCATCTCCGAAGAGCAAAGTCATTTGGAAGCACATTTTCCCTTTCATATAATGTGAATTCAAGTCTGCAAATGCATTTATCAGGAGAAGAAAGCCACAAATCGTATTAGAAGCAGTTATCTTCTGCGTGGCTTCAAAGGCTGCCCCTGCGAGGGACAGGGGGAGTGTTCTCTGATTCAGAGCGATGCGGTGACAGTCGGGCCAGTTCAGCAGGGGTTGTCCAAGTACAAACACCAAAACACACCCCCTTGCCCCCAAAACCATTCTCAAAAACAGAGATTTTAACAACTGGGCCGTGATCACCCTCGTGTTCAAGCACCCTGTAGCAGGAGTCAGTAAAGGGGCTCTCATGCTGACGGAGTTAAAATGCAAATAATTGCCACCTTGCTGGTCTAACATGGAGCATGCAAAAGGACAGCTTTAGATGTAGAGGCAACAGAATTATGAACCCGAGGGACAGCACATGGGGCAGCAAAACGCTGCTGGAGGTGCAGGCTTTGTGAAGGCATTTCTGGAATCTCTGCACAGAGATTACTTTTCAAATGGGAAAGTCTTCTGGTTTATTCTTTAAGCACAGAAT
>JAUBOD010000924.1:7282583-7294838 GCA_032353885.1 Nothura maculosa
CAGAAAAGGGAAATATCCTTTTGCTAAAAGAACAGCGAACTCTGCTGCAAGCAGCGTCTGACGCCATTGAGGTTACTGAAGAATCAAGTCCCAACAGACTTTGCTGTCCTTCTAATGGCATTAACAGTTGCATCACCAGTGAAAATAGGATAATTCAAAGAGGAAAAAACAGTTTCAAAACAGCTGATTTTGCTACATGTTTCTTTTTCTTTAAAGCACAGGAAATGACTGCTGGGGACTGCCCCAAGGGTTGCAGAGTGTGCGTAGGGTGGGAATGGGCGGAAAAGCGTCCTGGGCTCTTGATCCTTCTGGTATAGCAGGAAGGAAGGAGGACGGAAGGAAGGAGGACGGAAGGAGCATGTGGAGGTGACGGTTGGTGCAGGCAGCGCTGAGGGGGGTCTGCGCTGCCCTGCTCTGCTCCTCTCCCCAAGATACCCAGTGTTTTACACACTGGCCTAGGAGCTGGAGGAGCTGCAGTGAGCACAGGGGAAGGACTGGCCCTGACAGCCCGTATCGGGTCTATAGGGCCCGATATTGGCCCGTATGTCACGCTCCACGCGCAGCACCTGCCTGTTCCTTGGTGCCTGCTATTCCCACCGCGCTCCGGCTCCTTTGGAAGCGCTGCTGGGACACAAGGGGCTGCAAGTGCAGACTGCAACCCATGCAGGTGCCCGGGGTTCCTTGCTCTCCTCCGCAAAAAGAGGAGTCCTGAGCACTGAAGGGAACGGGAGAGCCGTGCACAGGAAACCGGAGAGGTGGCTGGATGATTCCCAGCTGTCCTGGCTGGGGCAGCATCGCCCGGAGCTAATCCAGGGCACATAGCACAAATGCCAGGAGCCCACGGGAAGGATGCTGAGCAAACCTGCTCGTGTCCCGTGGCACCACATGGGTGTTGATGCTCTCTGTGCAGTTAAACAGGAGAGGCGCCTCCGAGCAGGAAACAGGAGAGGCGCGTGGGACTCACGTCACCGCCGGCTCCTGTCCCCAGGCAGGACAACTCGCTGCTCCTTTCGGCTCTGCTGGGAGATTCCCGCGATTCCCCAGCGCCTGCGGGTCGTCCTAAGCCCTTGGCTGCCTGGTCGGGATGGTCCCTCCAGCTTTTGCACCAGCTTCACGTCTTCACCGCAAGGTTTCTACAGCAGGATGCAAAATCTCCCCCGTCATGAGTGGCACTGGCAGGAGGGAGACAAGGAGACCCCATTCCAGCTGCACGGGAAAGGGGATGTTTCCAGCATCCAGCTGCGTTTCTAGCACTCTTGGGGTGTATTTGCACCCCAGGCAATGCCAGCAAAGACCATTTGAGGTGTCCCGGCCACCAGCAGGGCTGGCACATGGAGAGGAAGCCGTGCAGGGATCTGCAGAACCACAAGGAATGCAGCTCGGTGCTTCTCGGAGCCTTATCTTGATGGAGTCCTGGGCAGCTTCCACTTCAAAGGTGGCAGTTGGTTCCCAAAGATCAGAGGAGAACATGGAGCCAGACTGTGTGAAACTCCTTAATTAAATTACTCATTCACACGAGGAACTCGCAGGCGAGCAGGGATGTGTCCGCTCCGCTTTGTACCGCGAGGGCACAACAGGAAAGTTACCTTAGAAATAAAGTTCTGTGGATCTGAAGAGCAGATTTGAGATGGGAAGTTATTTCCAGACGGGTGTTGCTGAAAGGTTCGGGCTCATCCCTGTGCACGGCTGCTCCCAGTTCTGTTTGGAATCTGCTCTGTAACAGGAGCTGTCATCACAGGCCCCACGCAGAACAACCCCAGCATCACTGAGAGGGTGAAACCCCATCCCAGCTTTCAAGGCTCAATTCCATCAAAGAGAAATACTCAATTGCATCAAAAAGAAAGACAGTGCAGAAAAACCTACTTGTTCTTGTGAAGCGCCTCCCTCCAACCCCACACACAAGTGCAAGCCCATCCGACCCACATTAACTAACATTCATACTCCTCCCATAGCCTGTGCCATCTCTCCTTAACAGATCACTCCCATTTTGAGGAAATCCTTGATTTTCTCCGCAAACTCCTGACTCAAACCCCTGCTTGGCTTCCCCTCCAGGTCTCCCCGACACCGCTGCACGTTCAGCGCCGGCACAAAGGCTGCTCCCTGGCCTGCTCTTCCCAAAGATTGTGGCTGGGAACAGCTGTTGTTTACAAGCGCTCAGCCCGGAGGTTGCCAGACCCATCCTGCACCTTCCACTCCGGCAGCCCGGCTGGATTTCACGCTGGGATATCCTGCCCCCTCTGCGCTCCAGCTGACAATTGCTCCCCCGCTTCCCCAGATTTACCCCATGGCCTTAAAATAGCCCTGTCCTCACTTTGTTTTTCTTTTTTTTTCCCTCTCCAAATTCCTCCCCTTAACCAAATTACTCGAGATTCGCAATGGTGTTTATATTGTTAACAACTCAGGGGGAGGGTAAACATCTTTAAGACAAAGATGTGAAACGGACCAGAATTTGGAAGCTCAAGTGTTTTGTTTGTTTTTATTTATTTATTGTTATTTTTTATTTTAAAAAAGGAGATGTTTGGGTGCAGCCAGAGGGGACTCCCTGTTCAGCGGCGCTGCCTTCGAGGAGCCCATGGAGCCCAAAGCCACACGGAGCCCTGCAGAAACGGATGCTCTCAGGAAACAGCCACACACAAGGCTTCAATCTAGCAGATTTTCATGGAGCAGTGACTAAACTTTTGACTGACAGACCCTTGCACGAGGAGGAGCTGCAGGACCCAGGCCGGGACGCCCTCCCTCGCTGCCACCAGTTCTTACATCTCCTACAAGGGTTATTTACCAAGGGGAGCCCAAAGGGCCTTCCTAAACATGCGTTTCATACTAACAGCCTCTTCAGCAGTCTGTGCCCTTCCAAAACTCATTTTTAAAAGAGGAAAACCACTGTCAAAGGGAGCTGCTCTAGCAGCCATGGTAGAGCAATTAAAAGCCAGGCCAACCTGGGCTCCATCCAGCTGTCATCAGCTCGTATGTCACCCCGGATAAAACAATCTGCTCCCCGTCTTTGGGGGCAGCAAATGAGAAGAACAGCCCCTACCTCTGTGGATCACTTGAAGCTGCTCCAGTGCAGCCAGTATCACAGGGCAATGGGTGAGCACCATTCGGGTGCAGCACGAGCTATATGCAGCTTGCTGTAGAGCCCACCACCTATAGCCAAACCATATGGAGAGCTCGGCCAGGAGCCCACCCTGCAAAGTGGCCACACGGCACCAAAATAAACCCGGGCGAGGGATTTGCTGCAAAGCCAGCGCCAGCCTCGCGCCACCCTCTCCTTTACGCGCTCGCTTTTGAGCCAGCCTGGATATTCCCGGTGGGAAGAGCTATGCAATTTAACTCCAAGGGTCAAGCCGGAGCCTCTTACCCTTGACAGGCTTCCTTTAAATGAAGGCATTCGGAGCAACTCGGCAATTACACGGTAGCTCTGGAGCACCAAAGGACATGCAAATTACAGCGTTCCTGCCTGACAAATTCCCTCCTTGACGGTGCGTTAGGAGATCTAAAAACTGCAAGGGACAGGCCAAGCAGCCGCCGAATAACACGGTACCTTCCAGCATAATTGCTAGGTTATCAAAAGAACGTGCTATTACTGTGTATTTATAGGGTAGAGCCATGCAATTACAGAGTAGCCACCAGCATGTGCACATCTCTTGCAGTCCTGTAATACCAGAGTGCTCAGGAGCACAGATCTGATGATCCGAGAGGCTTTTAGGGAGGCCAGATTAGGTTACAGCCTCCACAAAAAAAAAGGATTCCAGGAAAGTTACTCTTCAGTGTTCAGTGCTTGGGATGGAAAAGTATAATTGGAATTCATAACTATCTACAAATCACTCATTCCACCAGTTTGGAAGCAGCACCATGTTATTATTAAGAGCTGGAGGTGACAGGGAAACCCCAGGGAACATTTAAACATCCTGCCTAATGCAATAGCTGTGGTCACTGCTCAGGTTTATTTTTTTCCTTCTAAATCAGCAGGGCTCAGAAAGCTCTCCTAGCAAAAAAAAACCCAATTTTTTATTGCAAATCGCCGGGTACAGACCCAATATGGTGACATTGCACCCCAAACTTGCAGGGCTCCGAACTGCCTCCTCTCTGGAGGGGAACGCTGCATGGGAGGCATTGAAACCAACAAAGTGCTGCTCACCAAGTCCAATCCAGCCAGCTGAAGCACAGAAACGGAAGGATTGCTGCTGCTGGAACAGCCTCAGCCTTGCACTCCACAGGAGTCCCATCCCTGTGATGTTTTCCAAGCATCTCCAGCCTGGGAATCTTGAGCACACTGAGTTAAGCAGGAGAACGAAGGCAGCGGAGGCGGCCACGCAAGGACAGCGCTGGCCGGGGGCTGCACCCAGGGCTCTGCTGAAGAGCTGCAGGACCTACAGCTGCCTCCTTACATAGGGATCTATAGGCTCCCAGCTCCCGCAGGAGTCACACAAGGGCCAAGGAAGCCTGCAGGATTCCCTCTCCAAAGCCACGAGGAGCTGGGATCCTCTCCAAGGCTGAGGAGCAGCCAAGCTCCGCTCCCACCAACCTGGTGCCCTCTGTGCATGATCCAGGCAGGACACGGAGCCTGCGGAGCTGCTTCCTGACTTATCCACGTGGGATTTGGACACGGTTCTGTGAAAGAGGACGGATCAACCCAACAAGCTCCACGAGATGCTATCAGGAACGGCCGCTTTCACAGCTATTTTTCTCTGCTGTGACAACCGCAGCCACAGAGCCTGGCCTTGCAGTGGGGTCTATTTTCCATCCTCAGGCCAACTCTGTCCAAATTGGCATCTTAAAACCAGCAAAGAGAAGATATCCAGAAGGGAGAAGCCTTTCTGCAAGTTCTCTGTGCTAATGTGGGCAAAATCATTTGAAGAAGGCTGGACAACTTTGGCCCTCGCTGGGGAACAAGGTGAAGCCGACGCTCAGGAATGAGATCCAGGATATTTGGGAAAGGGCTTCAACTGGAACAGAACAGCATGGCCATCCAAATGCAGAAATTCTGCTATATTGTCCCCAGGACACTCGGTTAAAAGGCATAACCTTCTTTCCTGGCACTAAAAGCCCAAAGCAAAAGCATTTCTGGCCATTCCATATCTGCTTTAAGAACTACAGTAAATTACACCAGAGCTGTACAAAAAAAGTAGGCTAAAACGGTGATACTTAATGGCTTTCCCAAACAGGGTTTCTAGGTATAAAGGAAAGCTGATCCTCCTCTGCTGCATGATACAGTAACCCATAAAACAGAGGGGAAAAAATAAATCACAGCAGGCCCCAAGCGGAGCTCACAGTTAGGCTGTGCTTTGGGCGGAGGCAGGCCCAGATGGAGCACGTCAGGCAGGGCTCAGGCCAACCCAGCCCAAGTGAAGATGATTCACAGCCCCAGGCTGCTGTGGCTCGGGGGTGTCCCCAGCTGCCACCCTGACACGGAAGCCAAGGGGACGGGTCCCCATCCCACTCCGGGCTCCTTGTCACACCAGTGATCCCTCCTGCTGCCCTCCCTGGATCATCGCCCTCACACCACCCTTGCTCTGGGCATGGAGCAGCTGTAGGACACAGGATTTCTGCTTCCATGAAAGCGAGATCCACATGAGTCATCCCAGCTGAACTCATGAGCAGTTGGGAGCAACCAACACAGCATCCCCAGTCCTACCATTAATTCCAGGTGCAGCTCATGTAAATAACTGAAAATCTAACCCTGAAAAGACCAGAGAGACTCTATGGAAGTAGCTGGAGAAGAATCTTGCACCAGAACTGTATCAAACAGGTCATTTCCTATTGCAAATACAACAAGCTCGTCAATGATGAACAGCCACCAGACATGGGACTGCCCATGTCCTCTATAGACCATAAAAATGACTATCACTTCCAATAGGAACGTGAGGATAGGCACTGAACCAGACCACAGGGAGAGTTTTCTAGCTTGACAGGGATCACAGAGCTCCTCCACTCGAACAGACGATTCATTGTCATTACAGACATCTTTTAAGATGATTTTAATGGAGCCCTGTCAGTTTTTTTAGTGATAGCTTTATCCGAAAGTGCTATTGGCCTCGTCTCCCTGCAGTTTTGAAGTGATGCTGAAGATAAGCGAGAGGAAATGAGCCAGCATAATGCTGCTGGCATCTGAAGAAGTGCTGATTTTAACCATCAAATCAGGTGTCCAACTTGGCCTTCCCAGATAAATGATTCCTCCTATATTGTGTCACTCTTTACAGCTCTGTTCCCTAGAAACAGGAATAACTCCTACCAGGAATAACTCAAATGAACTGAGCAACCAGGCTAGGTGCAGTGTTCATAGCAAACTTGGGAAGCGATTTCTTCCAAAATCCACACAAGTCCCAACACCTACGGCCACTGCACCAGCTCTGTCTGCATCCCTACAGGCATCACCACACGTTTAGAGAAAAAGGGTAAAAACCAAAGGCAAATACTCTACTTGAACTGCTGGTCCTTGGTGCTCCTAGTCTTGGCGAGGAATCTCTCGGCCAGCTTCTCCAAATTCCTCGAGTAATCCATCTCGATCTCGGCCTTCTTGCGGAAGAAATCCTGCAGGTCCTGCAGCAGCTGCACGCGGAGCTCACACTGCTGGTCGAGGCATTTCAGCTGCTCTACCAGTTGGGCGCGGATCTCTGCGGTGAACAAAAGCAGTAAAGATTAAGCAAAAGCTCATTAGAGAAACGCCAGGAAGCTCCCTAGCGGAATACGCTTCAAAGCCACGTCCTTTCGTTGGGAATATGTCAGCAAAGCTCCCCTACGATTAACACTACGGACAGCACTGGAATTGCTCGGGATTCCTCGTGGGCTCTTGCTGATGCAGGACCAGGATGTTACGCGCGCTAGGGAGCTCCCCAAAGGCCCCAGTTTGGGGCTATTTCCTTAGGGATTGTGTCTCCAGCTGTGCAGCTCTTTATAAACCAAGCCATGATCACAGAAAGGGCCACCCCTTTGCATACAGGAATGACAGCTCTTCCTCGGGTGGTGCAGCCCTAGAGAGAGCATTTTTCTATTAAAAAAATAAGAAAAAATGTACATGCTTTGCAAGTTGCTGGTCTGCATTTACCAAGTAAATAAAGCAGCTACTAGGCCAAGGGTTAATAGGATTATTAAACATAATTATTACTGGAGGTATCTATTTGCATTTACACATTTTTGCTTTCAAGACATTGCAAGAGTCTCACCAAAACGCTGCCAAATCACAATTCCGCCCTGGTTTTGAGGGGGGCATTAGCGGCTGCTGGGGGGAACACGAGGCCGTGCTGCAAGGGGGCAACGTGGCCCATCTCGCAGCAACTCGCCTCCAAACGAAATCCAGAATGCAGGAATTTCCTGCGGCTTCCCGGGGCCTTCCCGGGCATGAAGCGTCCGCTTGTTTTCCCTGGGCTTTCACAAGCGGCGGATTCTGCTCAGCCGCGCTCCGGGGACATACCAGGGCGCGACACACTGGGGGCCCTTGTGCCACACAGGGCCTTTTGTGGGGCTCCAGTCACAACACACGCGTTTTCAGGCCGAACCCACCGCTTTGGCGGCCTCTAATTCACGCCGGCGGCCGGGCCAGCGGGCGCTTTGCGAGGACAAGAAGCCTCCGTGCTCCTTTTTTAAGGAATTGGAGACCTTACGGAGCACTTGATGCCACCTTGGGACAAACGGAGGCCGAGAGCAGCCTTGTGTAATTCTCAGCCTCCCATGGCCGAGGTTTCCACAGGCTGCGAGTGGCCCAAGTTACCAAATGAAGACCAAGGAGGCTGTAGTGGAACTTGGATTCTCCAAGTTCCAACTCCAGGGTGCCCCTATGGTCGTCCCAGCTCCTGTGCTCAATTGCTGCCTAATTAACAGGTCCCTAATAGCAAAAGAAAACACAATTTTCTCCATGCACTGTTTTCTTCTTTCTCTTGCAGCTTGGAATGGTTTGGATTCCCCTGCATTTCCCCTTCTAATAAATGTACCTCTTTGCTTACAAATCACGCTCCCCATGCGCAGTAGTCACCAAAGCTGCAAACCACAGAAATCAAAATGAACCCAACCCAAAAGCCGCTTGGAAACACGGAGTAAAATACAGTCCTAGCCCTAGACTAACAACATTTATCACCTTTTGCAACCTGACTGATCTGCAGCAATTCCAGCAGGAGCCGGTCAGTGATCAGCAGAGCGATCCCCCAAACTGGTCTCTCATGGGAGAATTAGGGACTATTTCCACACTCCACTTCAGCTCTCAATAGTCGTGGGTCCCCCAGTAAGTGCAGTTACACCTGATTTACTGTCCTAAAGAGCCATATTATGGCTCATTATGAGACAGACAACTATAATCGCAGGCACTGGAGAGGAAATTAATTTTTTATCCTACCCGCTGCAGCACCGTTTTACCCGTCGAGTCTCCAGCTCTGCTCTTCAGCTCTCCCTCGTCCCTCCCAATGTGTTTGGTTTATTCCCCAACTTGGCAGTCATTTTAATCAGTTCATTTACAGACAGGACAACCTCCCGCTGCACAGCGTGAGCTTCGTTTTTGCAGCACGCAACAGATCTCCTTCCCTCTTGCTGCTTCTACTGCGAATTACACAAACGGAGCCTTCAGGCTTTCAATAGTTACAAGAACATACATGGATATATGTCTACACGTATGGATTTTGCATGGTGGAAGTCACCAAAGCTCCCACCTGACTGTCATTCTACTCTTGTATTCTTCTTCAGTACTTGATGATGCATCTTGAGGGACTTCCTTGAGGGAGATAGACACCAAGGAACATATGCCAGGTCCTGCTCTTGTAGAGCACACAGCACACGGCCTCCAAGAGAAGAATTTATAGGAAAAAATCTCCCCTTTTAGGGCTTTTTAAGTTTCCTGTAAACCAAAGATGTAGAAATGGCAAAACAGAGATGTTTCTGCACCAATGCGTTTGTTCTTTGGTAGGTCATGAACAGAGCTACGGGGTGAACCTGGTCCCTGGAGTCCTCCTGTCCTGGCCATCTCCCATTCGGAACAATGTTCTTGTTCCAAGCGGGACTGTCTCCCTGCCAGGGTTTGGCTTTTCCCAGTGAAAAGCTGTCCCCAAGTACTATAACAGGAGCAAGCCTTGGCCTTCACACCAGAGGCTTCCAGGAAGGGCACGAGGAACCCAAGCGGCTTTGCAGGATCCAGTTGTTGTCCAGCCACATATCTCCGGTTCTTCTCAAGACGTTCCCACCGCTACCCCGAACGCCACGAGCTCTTTAAAGAGAGGATAGGCTTGGGAAAGGAGTGGGATGACAACAAACCAGAGCGACCAAGCGGCGGCTCCCGCCCAGCTTAAGCAGCGCCGGTCTCGCCCACGCCGGCAGGGCCGGCGCCGCTCGGGGCCTCCCCTCTTCATGCGCTCGAGTGGAGCACAAACAGGAGGCACCTCCAAGGCAAAGCGAGACAGAAGCAAAGCAGGAACGGGGAGGTCCAAGTCAGCACCTTGGGAAACCTCAGCCGCAGCTCGGGCTCTAGGAAGCAGGGCTGGATTTGAGGATGCTGAAGATCCTTTCCAACCATGATCATTGCAAGCAACTGTGCCCAACGTCGCGAGCCTCGCGCACCGGCACAGCCCTGGTCTCGGCAGCGTAGGAAAGAGCCCAAAGTGGGCAAAACATCCACTTCACACCAAAGCCTCGAGCTGTGAAACAAAACCCCAAGCCCTACAGATGGGAATCAAAGCTAAAGCCATTTACAGGTGCAAAAAAGGTGCGGAAAGTGTTTCTGATTGCCTCTCTTGATGCGTTCCCAGCATATTGCTAGGAATTGTTTGTATTTCCCTATCACTAAGGCATGGGCAGCTGTAGCCTAGCAGCAAAAGATTTCATATAAAATATGAAATATTTTATATAAAAAAGCCTCGTTTCTTAAAATGATTAAAAATAGGGCTGTGACAAATGACAGACAACAGCCTCCACAGTGCTGGATGCAGCCAGGGGTATTTAGGAAAGCCTTTATATAGCAACAAGGAGAACCTCACGGAGGGAAGCGCGCTGCTAGCAGAACGCTGCTGATCACAGCCTTGAAATCTCCCTTGTAAATCTGAAACCTCGGCTTTGAAATGAAAATGATAGAGGAGGAGGAAGTGCAGGCTCTGCATAAGACCGGGCACGGAGATTCAGATTCGTGATGGTCTCAGCAACTGCATGCCCTGGAAAAGATGCATTTTGCATTAAAAAAAAAGAGAATTCCTTACAGTATTACCCAATGTTAATATTTCTCAATCTACACTGACAAAAATCCCTTTATAGTTATAATTATAAAGCATTCTAGATATATGCGGCTAAAATTCGAATATATGCGTGATAAAATGGTTTCCACGCCCAAGATACATGCCCAAAGTTCAGCATTAGTGAAGTAGAAGGTCGGTGCGAGACCTGCTTAAAAGCAAAAGGAAGCACAAGGTTCTTGGTGAAATATTGGGGACAGCCATCCATTATTTGCATCCTCGCATCTTAATATATTTGCATCGCTAATTACTTGGCCCTCTCAGGTTTTCTAGTCACAATAAAAGTGGCATTGGAGGAGGGAGGCTGTTGGTTTCTCCTTTACCGTCCCTGGAAAATGCAGCAATCCCAACAGAGATGTGGAAATCTCCCCATTTTAAGCAGCTTTTGGTGGGCGGAGGCTGCCGCAGTCCGAGGCGCTTCTCGCCATTCCCTTGGGAAAAGGGCTTCGTTCGCAACCCGCAGGCTTCAAATCCGCAGCGCCGCGAAGCCAAGGCTCAAAATGCAGCAATTAAACACGCTGACGAAGTTGTCACAGCATCTGCTCCGTGCAGAATCCAGCCGAAATATTTAGTATTTTTATCTGTAGGAACCAGCGAGTCTCTTCCAACACAGCCCCCGCTGCCGCCCTTTGGGGAGGATGTTTAAAAACCAGATACAGAGCAAATTACCCCGTGCAGGGATTCGCTGTCCCAATCTCCTCTGCAGAACACGGGGATAATTCCCCACGTGGGCCAGGCCAAGCCAAGGCCTCATTTCTACCACTACCCCACGGCACGCACGGACACCCCCCCACGCCGCAGGAATAAAACCCAGGAGCACCGGGGAATATTTCATTTCCAAGCTCAGCAGTTGTTGATTCCAAACAAACAGCAGTTCAATCAACATACTGCAAATAAGTGAAAAAACAAAGGCAGCCACATGCAAGGCGCTACAACTCCTGCCTACAGGAAGCTTCGGAGTATTTTAAGACTGGCTGTGCTCAGTTAAAGGATACCCCAGATGACATCAGAGCAAAAAAATCTGCAACTTCTGCCTACGCTTTCTGCCTCTGCTGCAAGAGATCCTACGAGTGCAGTAATAAAACGCCGCTTTATCACGAGTTTGCAGCGCGGATTTAGGCAGCAATAAGTGCAACAATAAAAAGGGATTTAAAAGACTCAGTTTGGCCCGCGGATCGTAAACAAAAGCAGTGCCTTCGCCTCGGTTCTTGCGCTCCGCATCCAAAGAGATTCCTGCGGAATGATATGTTCCACGCACAACTTGGAATAGCTATTCCCTTCATTCATGCTGATGAACTTAACAGTGCACACACCACCAAGTAAAAATGAAGTTGCTGAATATTTTTAATGCAAGGGTGGGTTTGCTGTTTGAAACACCCGCTTGTTTTGCCGCCCAAAGCCTGAGGTTGTGGGGCCTTTGCTGTCCCTCTGCCACCCATTCGGAGCCCGCTCCTGAGTTTACTGCGGAAAGAAGAAGTTTCTTCCCTTAAATCCTGCTGTGTTAATTGCAAAAAAGGCCAGTTGGCAGCGCAGGACATGGGATACCCGTCCCACCATCCAGGAGGGCAGGAGAGGGAAAGCAGCAGGCAGGGAACCCACCGAGCCGCTCTGATGTTCTATGAGTCCAGCTGCAGCACAACTGCTGTCAAAGCAATGGTTTTGGGGTTTTTTCCCCATCAAAATCCATTTTTTATCCATTTTTCTCTTTCTTACTTCCAGACGCTCCTCAAGGCTTCCCTATCCCCCTCTTGGCAGGCTGGACACATGCACGGTGGCAGTGCCACCCACAAGTGTCAAAGCGGGACAAGCAAAGTCCATCCCAAGCCTCCTGCTCCTCCAGCACCTCATTAAGCCCGTGTCTCATTTTCTCTGTTTACAAAAGCCACCGCGTTACACCCGACGCGAGAGCCCTCTGATCCTCGCGCGGCTGCAAACCCCAAGCTCAAATGGCATCCTGCAATTGCCAAAATTCCACTTCCTCCTCCCTAAAACACACACCAAAGCGACAGGGGCTGAGCCCGGGAGCTCCAAGGCATTCGGGTGTCACTGAAAC
>JAUBOD010000924.1:7297141-7310641 GCA_032353885.1 Nothura maculosa
GCGGGTTTGGAGACCTCCAGAGAAGGAGACTCCACAACCTCCCTGGGCAGCCTGTGCCAGGGCTCGGGCACCCTCACTGGAAAGAAGTTCCCCCTCATCTGCAGGTGGAACCTCCTGGGCTTCAGCTGCACCCATTACCCCTTGTCCTGTCACTGGCCACCACCAAAAAAGCTTGGCCCCCTCTTCGACACATGGATAAGCGTGGGCAAAAAGGGCCTTCGTTGGTCTTTACCGGCTGCAGCGGCTACCAGGGCAGCCTGGGCTTTAGGCTGACGCTAAGAACCCAACACCGTTTCCAGGGCTGTTTCCCTCAGACCCGAGCACAGCACGAGGCTCCTTTGGGCAAACCAGACAACCACAAGAGCCGGCCCGGCCTAGCCCGCCATTCCCGGTCACCATGGAAACCGCCACCTTCCCACCCAGCGCTCCCGCCATTCCCGAGCTCGGGACGCTCCGAGGCGGCGCCGGGACCCACCTGGGAGAAGCGGAAGGAGGCGGGGGGCGCCGGGCCAGCAGCCCCGCGCACGCGGCGCCTGCACCATGAGGCAGCCGCGGCCTTCCCGCCTGCCGCGGCCTTCCCGCCGCACGGGCGCTCGGCTCCCGCCGCCGCTCGCGCTGCCGCCGCTCTGCCGCTCTCGGCAGCTCGGGACGACTATTCATTAACCGGAGACATTCCAGGGCCGCTGAATAAGCCCCATGGCGGGCGACTCCGGCAGGATCAAAAAGGCCCGGGTTATTTGCCCCAGGAAGCGTGGATGCTAATGACAAAGCCGGCTCCCTCCGCAGTGTCCTCTGATTTTCCTCCACCTGACAACACCTGCTATTAAGGCAAATGCGGCAGGGAAAATTCAAGCCATGCATTGCTAAAGCGACACGGAAGCGGAGGTTAAAGCAGCCTCAAGAGTTTACAGAAGGGATCAAATGCGGCTCTGCTCTTCAGATGCAGATACCCGCCTTCAAGGAAAGGAAATGTAAGGGAAATGGAAGCACAAAAAGATTTTAGGGATTTATTCCAGATTCTCTTCCTTTCTTACTGGGTCTTGGGTCAGACCTGTAAGGAATTGTGCCCTGGTGCATGCAGGACAAGTGAGATAGCAAGAAGAGCTTCAGAGCAATAACATCTTTCCCTGTCATTCCCAACATCGGTGGGATCCCAAGTTTGGGTCACTTGGAGGCATCTCCCCAGCTGCCCTTTGAAAGCCCCAAATTCACATGTACAACTTCTAACAAAACTGCTTGGAATTTGATTTGCACGTTGATAACCCCTTAGGCAACTCCCAAACCTCAGTTATTACCAGCCACGATCCGGGAATTATCAACACCCAAGACGTGACGTTTTCTTCTCCTCCTCATCACGCACAGATGGCGAATGCCACAAAGCCAGGACTACGACGTGTTTGCAAAGCGAGAGAACACAGAGCAGGGAAAAGGGCATTTGTCTGAAAATCCCTTGAATATTAGCACTTGTTGCAACTAAAATAAGGTAACCCCAAAGCCACTGCAATGGGCAGACTGCATCTGTGCTCAGCGTGCATTAAATGGGGCCAAATGCAGTAACTAATGGTGGAAAAGGCAGCAGAGCGGCCAAGTTCCTGCTTTGGGGAATGGGCATGGATGAATCTAGCCGTGCAAAACGTGACGCTCCCTTGGGATCACGGGAATAGCCCAGAGCGGGAAGCGAGTAGAGCAGGCTGCACATGAAGGGGTCTCTTCCCGCTTCCCGGGAAAACGGGTGCGACTTCCCAGGAAAACGGCGCCGGCGGCTCCGAGCAGAGTGGCAGCCTTGGCGAGGCAGGACCCGGCACCGCGCGGCTGACTCACAGTGGGACCATCTGCACAAGACATTCAGAGCAGAGCTTTTTTCTTTTTTAGAGAGCAATAAAAGAGCTCAGCGTTTGGAAACAAATTGCCAGACAGAATTACACAAAACGCTCTGCCGAACGCGCTGCGAGATTGCCAGGGAAATCTTTCAAAGCAGACGGAGCACGGAAAGCCGCATCCCTCCAGGATCCGCTCGCAACTCCTCCTTCCAGACACCAGCACGTGCAGGTCAGTAATGTGAGAGTCCAGAGCTGGCTTCACTCACTGAATTTGAGGCAAGTCAAGGCAATTGCTGCTTTGAAGACCACATAGGACATCTCTGGAGATCTTCAAAACCCGCCTAGATGCCGCCCTGTGCCACCTGCTCTAAGTGCCTGCTGGAGCGGGAAGGTTGGACCAGATGATCTCTAGAGGTCCCTTCCAACCTGGAACATTCTGTGATTCTGTGATCTCAGCTGGCCATGCAGCTCCAAAAGACTCCCTTGGAGCCACGGTGACGGTCTCCAGCCCCATCCCACCTTATTGCAGGGACAGCGGAAAGGATCCAGGTGGAGACAAGCAGCTCCTGCCTGGAGCCTGCAGCAGAGCATCATCTTCCTCCTGCTGAGGAAGGCCTCGCACAGCAGCCCCTTTTGCCCAGGATGGACCCAGTCGCGGGCCCCAGAAGCGCCCTCGGCTTCTCCGCCAGCAGCCACGTTTCCCTGCTTCAGAAACGGACTCAGGGATTGCAGGATTGCGGGATTGCAGCAGCCTCCCCCCAGGAGGAGGCTTCCAAGCAAACTGCCATCGCTGTCAGACATTCCCCATCGCGCCGGGTTTGAACCCAATCCCTTCTCCGCTCAGTCCCGCAGACAAGCAGGAGCCTCAGAAAGACCCCTGAACAAACCCCGCGCGCTTCCCCCAAAGCGTTAATTCTTACTGCAGCATCTGCAGTTTCCTACATTTTAATATTAGGTTGTACTTTCCTTGATTTCATAACAGGCTCAAAATAGAATGAACAGCAGAGGTTTCAGTTCCCTCTTCCCTAAAACTGCGTCCAAGCCCATTCATGGCAAGAGTCTTCCTCACCCATGCCCCCAGCAGAGGCCACTAGCTCCCTCGGGACTCAGGATCTGTGCAAGTCCCAGCTCAGCTACCGTTAAAACAAGTCGGGTACAGAGCTAGGCACCAAGTTAGACCTGGTGCTGTGGAGCAATTGGGGTTATTAGGTGCCAGATGCACCATTTCTGCAGAGGCTGAAAGATGAAGTTTCGGCCACACCATGGACAAGGCTTGCAGGAAGACACAGTTACCTGCACAGCCCCTATCAATGGAAAAACTGCTAAATTTGGCTTTTTTTTGGACTTCTTAAGGCCCAGGGAGATTAAGTTTAACTTGCAAAATAGATGTTTTCTTTCTGCTACAGCCTGGGAAGGTAAAGAAGAGCCATTAAGGAAAGCAGACTTCAAAGAGGCACTTCAGGGAACATATATTTCGTGAGAAATGCAAGGCAGTCCTGCAGCTAGAGCTAACAAGACAGTATTTTGTAGTATATACTCACTTGACCACTCTCTCTTTGCCCATATGGTTCCACATGCCCTTGGAATCGAGGCTTCTTGCAGCAGACACGATTTCTCTGAGCAGGCATCCAAATAGTGCAATCTGTGCCAAAGCGCCTCCAAAAATGTCTCCTTTCTTCCAAAACAGTTAGGGCAACTCAATCAAAAACCTGGTTCCTTAGAAATATAAGGCTTCAACTCATGAAGAGCGTGGCCAGCTGAGTCAGCAAAATGAGAGCCCCAGGTCAGAGCCCAGTCAAGGCTGGGATGAACTTCACTCACCTGCAGCCACTTCCCCCGGAGCCCCAGCGCTCGGGGCGTTTGCGGGAGGAAGGCACATAACGCACTGCCTTTCTTTTGCAAGCAGAAGTGTGCTTTTTAAAGTGGAAATAGGAAAAAAAAGGAATCGAGAGTCCTATTTTGACCTTAAGCTGCCTCATTGTCTCTGCAAACCCTGTCCTCTCTGTAAATCCTGTCCTCTCAAGTCCAAGCCTTCAATGTTCACTGCAGCAACGGAGGGGAAACGCATATAGGCTGTTATGGAGCCCTCAAACCCACCCTAAACCAGCAAAATATTGCGAGCAGCTGCTTTGCAGTGATTTCCCTTCGCTACCTCCAAAGAAAAAGCGCGGGCAGCAGCAGGAGCACCGGGAAGCCCTTTGGCCCCGGGAAGGAGTGACTCGAGGTGGCACAATGGGCCGTGCACGGCGGCGGCCGCGGCTCCGCGTTCCGGCTATTGTGCTCCCGGAATAGCAGCGCAGAGCCGCATTGTGTCCCCCCCATCCCGGCCACCACGGGAGCGCTCTTTAAAGGGTAAAGCAAGCGGGCGGCTCCCGGAGCGTGCATGAGGTGGGAAAGGGGAGCCTTGGGAAGCGCCCGCTCTGCAAAACCCTCCCCAACGGCACGGGATTTGCTACCCGAACTTGCAGCGTGAGTCGAGAAGGTGCCACGATGACAACGATGACAACGTGTGAGCTCTCGAGTTCCCAGACTTTGCAAACGGGAGCTGGTTGCTCCTGAATGTAGGTCAGAGCAATTTGCAACCTGCTTAAGGAAATAAAGGCCTGGAAAGCTACTGGAAGGCTGTAGTGAGCTGCTCTTATAAAGATGCTAAGATAAATGGTTATCATGGAGACATATCTGCCACAAGCCCAAAATTCAGCAATTTGCACTGATCTATTGCAAAAGACTCACAGGACTAGAAATTACTACACTGATTCCTTATTGCTCCTCTGCTGATTAAAAGGATGGAAATTAAGGGATTGAGGCAAAAATCCCGCAGCCAGTCACGCACAGAGGGGAAAGCAAAAGCCTTTGGTTGCGCGTGCAAGACCAAGGCCATGCGCACTCGCTCCCACTTTTTTGTGGGGAATTCGGAACATCCAAGGTAGGAGCAGCAAATGGCATATCTCCTAGGGACACAGCACCGGGATTTCATACCTGTTCACAAAGCTACACTCTGCTCATGAAATAAACCTGCACTCGGATTATTTCTATACAAAGGAGTTAGTTCCATATCCTCCACGAGCCCCTCCAACCTCAACCCGGGCAGCTCCGGAACCTGCAGGAGCTGGGGCTGGATTCTAGCAGAGCCCCCAGCGCTTCCCGGCTCCCGCCCGGAGCCGAGGGGCCCGAGTGACTCATCCTGCCGCCCCGGGCGCCCCTGGAGCTGCTCCCAGCTCCTCCGGCACCCGCAACATTTGGTGACATTTGCATCGCTACCAAGAGGGAACGAACGCGAGTCGGGAGCTCAAAGAGATGAAATTTGAGTCATCCGCACTGCCTTTTCACTCTTTAAAATAGATTTAACATATTTCCAGTTTGCGGATTGCGACGTATGAGCAGCAGATGAGAAAAACACAACGGAGGAACCCGTGAGCAAGAGGAGGAAGAAGCAGCCGGCCCTCAAGGGCGAGCCTCCTGATATCCAACTCTTCCCCCGAAGTTCTTGGGGTTTCTTGGGTCACCTGGAGCAACCCTGTCAGCAGGAGGGACCTGGGAGTCACCTCCATCCAAGCCAGAAAGAATAAACTGGACAACTAAGCAGCTGCAGAGCCTGCAGGCTGCTTTGCTGCATCACCTTGTAGGGACCTTGCACCAAGCTGAGCAGAATTGAACCTAAAAATGGGTGTTCTTGCATTGAAATCCTTGCAAGAAGGGTTTCAGGTAGGTGTATTAAAGCATTGCCTTAGCAAAGAGAAAAAACATGGTCGGCACTATTAGCTTATTTGGACTAACCACACTATTAACCAATTTGCCATCAGTAATAACAGGCATGCTGTGGTCACCACCACTAATATCCAGCTAGGAAAAATAGTTCAGCAGGGGCAGCCCAACCTCAGTCCATGCTAAGGCAGGTACCAAGTGGAAGCAGGTCCCACAAAACCAGGTCCCCAGGAATTATCTTCTCATCTTTTCCCTTCTCTATCCCAGGCTCAAGAAGATTGGAGGGGACTCGAACGTTTCTCGCCACACAGAAAAGCAAAGCCCAGGCTGAGAGGCAGGGAGAGGAGCAGCGCGCGATGCTCTCGGCTGCCCCAGCTTCTTGCAAACTTGCAGCTTGGAGCATTTGAAAGCACAAATTCGATGTCCAGCGCTGTCAATCTGGTAGGATTCAGCAGGCAAGTTCACATCAGCCTTTTGCTCCTTCAACCAAATCCTAAGGAAAACACTCCTTCAAGTTTCAACCCCAGCGGATCACAAAGAACTTGGGAAGAGCCTCAAAAACTGCCCCCCAGCCCCTGCCCGTTGATTTGCATGGGGCATTTCAGCAAAGTGCTGATTTCTTGCTCGTTACACAAACTGCTTCTAATGGCAGAAGTCGGAAGGATAAATGAAGAGAAGGGAGAGGGGTCAGGAGAAACCTGCACACATTCCAGTAGTTAAATATAAGCTTCCCAGGCTTGGGCTCATTCAGGGAGCATTTTCCCCCCTCTGCTTTCTGCTGCTGCCCAGCCTGGGCCACATCTCCCAACGCACGGCTGGGCTGGGCCATTTTGTCCCGTCCAAAAATAACAAATAAACACTAAAAAAGTAGAAAACGCAGCACATGCGACTGCCGGGTATCTCTTCGCTTTGAGGAATTTTTCCTAAAAATAAAACGCACATCCTTTCCAAGCGGGCTGCACTGCCAGACCCAAAGAAAAACCAGATTTACAACTAAGTTTTGTGTCAGTCTCAGGCAACACGAGACACCCTTTTCCTAAGGACTGGGGCAGTTGTTCTTTACCTGTAAGAGCCAAACCAGCCGCCTGCAGCGCAGGGCTGCAAGGGGCAGCTCAAAGGGAGGTCGAGCTCATCCGACAACAGCAACCACAGCTCCCTGCCCGGGAATGCTGACAGCTTTGGGAATGTCGTCTATTAAACAGAGATCTGCATTCAAACCTCTCCCGGGATCTCCCTCTATATACACACATATACACCGCACACCCTGCATTTCTGCTGCACAACTAACAACACGTTCACGAGTCAGACACAGATCCAAGACCAAAGTGGAGAGAGGAGGAGACGGCCGGACCAAAGGGGGATCTGGATCTGCAGACGCTCGGCTCCAAGGAGAGCTTGGAGAGCACACCTGAATGCGGAGCAAGCTCCATGTCCACGCAAGCATCGTGACCGTGTCCCGTGGCATCCGAAACGCTGCATTCTGCTCGCTCCATGCAGGAGCCCTTTCCCCTTCAGGGAATCCTCATCTCCACTGCTAGACATGCAGATGTGCAACCCCCATCTTCACCGCCAGATGTGCGGGTGCGGCCCCCCTGTCTTCACTGCCAGATGTGTCACCCCCATCTCTGCTCGGGTGTCTTGCAGCAGCACCAGGAACCAGCTCCGGGCTGCCCTGCACGTGGCAGGAACCCACCTGGGCAGGTGACAGCGACACCGCTCTGGAAGGACAAACGTGACTAACCAGGGCTCCTTCCCAATGGATGGAAGGAGAGGAAAGCCGGAAAGTCAATTTTATTAAAGAGACCAAAGCAACAACAGGCGCCCTTCTCAAACCCCTTCGCAGCAGCATTCACTTTCTGAGGAACAAGTTATCAAATGCAGGGGAAAAACCTCCCCTGGGGCTGCTCAGAGCTTTGTAATTCTCCAGTCCATTCCATCGGGGTGCTCGGCCTTGGTGTTATTCATGCACAGATCCAGAGCAGCTCCTAGGAAATCCCGGGGTCTTTATTTCCTCGATTCTGCTTCTCGTCCAAGCATTTCCCACCTCGGTTCTCTCAGCACTTTGCACTCGGCAAGCCGGGCTCTCCCCAGGAGCTGCTGTGCCTACGGAATTTCATTTCCATCCATAGGAAATAAAGGAAGAAGTCACTGGACACGTCAGATGTTACAGCCAGAACAGTAACCCCGTTTCCTTGGGCAGCTCGGCCTCTCCTTGGAGGTGGTGCCCAGTTCCACTTCCACGGGAACACGCCGCTTACCTGGGATCCCAAGGAGCTGCAGGAGCATCAGTTTTCCGGAAGTTTCCCAGTTTTTCCAGGACCTTTGGCTTGCCCGGGATGGTTATTCGCAGCACTATTAACACTCGCAGAACAAACCAGGTCCTCACAGCTGGAATTCCCAGGCGGTACCAGCAGGAAGCTGCCTGGGTGACCGGGAGGGAAGGGGAAGGATTCCCGTTTTCCAGTTTAACCCCCTGCATCCGTCGGCGGCCGCCACATTTTGCTGCCAATTCAATAACATCTGGCAGCCTCCTGGAAGTGTCTTCAGCCCATAATCTTTTCCCCACATAAAACTCCTTCCTATTTTCATATCATAATCCGTGCTAATGAAACATGTGAACAACTCAGTTTTTCCAGAAAGGAAGTACATCCCACAAAATGCATTTTAGATACCAGATGCTCTTAGTCGTGGGAAGAGTCAAGCACCATCCCAGCCCTAACTACGGATAAAGACAAGTCCTTTCCTACTACACTCAGATTAGGAACAAACAGGTAGGAGCCTCCTGAATGGCAGGACAACGTTTCATCCCACTGTATTTAACCACCCTGCTGCAGGCATCGCAAATATTCCCGGAATAAAGGCAAGCCCACGCAACGGGCCAGAGCGCAGGAAGTTCCTTGGAATTGCCCTTCAATGGGATTTACACCCACTGAAAAGACAAACCTCCATCGTAAATACATAATGCACTTGAGATATCCCCAAATGTGCAGGTTTGAGTCTTTTCCTTTCATTAAGTCATCTTAACCTATGTAAAACAATCAAAAAAGACAATTCTGCAAATAGCTGCTTTCTAGACTAACACTTTAGGCAAAGTATTAGCAAAAAATAATCCATCGACTACCCAGCACCTTACAACATCAGGAAAGTGCCTTTTAAATGACCCCCAAAGCACTGAAGTGCCCATGGCCAAACTGCAGCTTCCTGACCAGTCACTGCTACGTTCCTGATCTTGCATCAAGAAAAGCTGGAGCAGGTGGAGCTCAAAGAGCCGGAGCAGGTGGAGCTCAAAGAGCCGGAGCTACCAGTGCTGAAAGCTGCCAAACATCCTTGGAGGTGGCCAAAGATGGAAAAGACGGAGCCTTATCAGGGCAGCTGCTGATCTCGAGCACAGGTAAAGGGAGAAACACTGAAGCACCATCAAGGACATGGTCAGCCACTCATCTTGGAAAAGAAAACGGGACTTGCTGGAAATGCATCCCCCGCGTTGGGAATGCCACATTTCCAGAGACTCGGACTTGCCTGAAGTTCCTTCTGTCAGGATCTTAGTTCCAAGACTGGACTGAGCCCAATAAACCAATGGTCCCTTCTGTGCTGCGCTGGCTTTCGCTTTACCTTCACTCCTCTATTTCTCATATTCCTTCTTGAACGGAGCTACTAGATTTGCAGAAGACTTTTCACCTTTGCTAGGGGCAGCTTCTCCACAACTGAAGGGCCTTCTGAACCATCACTGTTAAAAAAGCTCCAGTATTAAATTTCTGTCGCCCAAACCATGAAGCTATTTACTGAAGCTTTATACAAACTAATTAAATATAATGCTCTCGTGGGAACCGAGGAGAAAGGAAGGAAGAATTAAAAGATAAATCACTGGCTTTTCTTTCCGCAGTAAATGTACATTCCAATTTAATACATTTAAACCAAACCAAGACAAAACAGCCCGTCAGTCCTTGCTGGAGTGTAGATAGGCAGAGTCCAAATCTTGCACAGAGCACATTGCACAGCACAAATTAATTATCCCTGCTTCCCTGCAGATCGCACGCAGCAATCGGGACAGACAACCCAGACAAGGGGCCGAGGGCGAGATATCAAAGGCTCCATATGGAGAGCAGGGAATCTCAGCGTGCAGCCTCACAGCACTCGGCCTCTCCGGGAGCACCAGGCACCAGGGCAGCGGAGCCTGCGGATCTCGCGCCATTCCTATGCTCAACGCGCCCGTTTTCATGG
The DNA here is from genome assembly GCA_032353885.1 of Nothura maculosa. Classification (NCBI taxonomy): domain Eukaryota; kingdom Metazoa; phylum Chordata; class Aves; order Tinamiformes; family Tinamidae; genus Nothura; species Nothura maculosa. Next base: position 7,306,888 of record JAUBOD010000924.1, read on the forward strand.
ATTTCTCCAAGGCTGCAGCATTCCCAGCAGGCAGCAGGAAATACTCTCTCCACCAGCGGCAGGGAATACTGCAGTGTGCAATATTCCCTAGAACACCCACCTGGACAGGCTGTTTTGCTGTTGCTGGAGACCACGTGGATCACGGAAACGTGGCCATGACTCCAAGGGGGAGCAGGGCCTTCGAGCAGCTGCTTAGAAGATCCCCACACAGGATGGATCCCAACACATCAGTTCACTCTCGCTCAGGGCAGTAACTTTCTACTTGCACTTCCACGTACTGGAGGCCAAAGGATCATAAATTAATCCAGGCTGGAAGGGACCTCAGCCCAACCTCCCCCCTTGGAGACTGTGCAAGCATCTACAGGCTCCAAAGCATGTTCCCAAAAGCAACTAAAATACAATGTATAGGATACAGCTACACCTGATTCCTCTCACTCCCACAAGGGCAACCTCATGGCATCACTACCCAGTGCAACAGAACTGAATGATCCATTATCAGAGGCAACATCACTCCTAAACCGTTCATGACGTCCAAGCTAGAACTTCATCAAGACTCCAAAACCGAGTGTGATGCTCCAGCTGCGTAAGGCCCATGGCAATGACAAGGTGGCATCGGAGCTCTGGGTTTCAGAGCAGCCTCCAAGTCCTCCTTTAAGCACCATCTTCACCTCCTTGTGAGCAGGAACAGGGTCCTGCTGCTTGCAAGACCTTCCCACGCGTTCGAGGCTGCCACATCCCCTTGCAACGGTAGAATAAAGGAACATATGAGATGTTAAGTAAATAAGTTGCATGAATTTTTTAACAGAGATGGTATTGAAGAGGGCTGAGGATCTCCGTGCCCAGAAAGCGGCATGTACTGAGTTGAAGCCGGATGAGGAGATGCTTCACCTTGGGATTTTGCACGGAACAAGGTGAGGAGGAAGAGGGAGGGCTGATCCCCTGCCTTCACGTGCAGCCCATCCACACCTCACAGAAAGCGATGTGAAACACCCATTTCCAGCATTTCCCATATGAATTCCCATGCACGGGGTCCCTGGCAGCCAGGGGAGGGTTACAGAGCGCTCAGGTAGCCCCACTCAGAGCTCCACACACTCAGCGCTACCTTTCCAGGCAGTTTGGGAAGAGAATCCGGCTCTCCCGGCTTCCAGCCACCTATTTCAAGACAATTCATCATTCCCAAACTGAACCCATTTTGGATAGGGGCTTTTTATAACACATACACACCAAAAGAAGTGCAAGCAGCAGTACCAGAGTGGAGAGTTTGCCACGAGCTACACCCACCACAATGGGTATTTCTTAGGTTTAAATCCCACCTACGCGACAACTTGATTTCTGTTGATCGTGGCCCTCTGCAAGGGGTAAAATGGAAATGCAATATTTAAAAACTGCTCGTTCTACACTGGCTTCAATTCCTACTTCCATTAAGCACAGCTTGAAACGGGAATAGAAACTAGCATGGTAAAGAGGAAATAATGTTCTCCATTTTAGGCTCTAAAAATACTAAAATTATAAAAAAAATGAAGATAAACATTAATTGACCTTTATACTTGCTCAAATAAACATTTTCTTAATATAAATGTCAAGACTTCTTTTAGGTTTAGGCAAAACCCAACACTAAGCCTAGCACAGGATGCGCATCTCTTTGTAGCACTGCAATGTAATGACCAGCAACCAGGGACAAAACCTCCCAACTCGGAAGAACAGCTGAGCACATAATTGCAAAACAGCATTTTAATTGTCAGTTTTAATCTAGACTTCCTACTCAGATTTAGGCTACTATTTTCTAATCGCATTGGTTTAACTCAATCAACCCTGCCCAAGGGCCATCTATCTTTCCTGCCGGCGAGGAGCATCGCAAGCAAGTTGGAATCAATCGGATAAATTACAAAATCTCATAACTTTCTAACAGCGATAAAGCCATGCATTGTATATAATATATATATTTTAATATATATGTCATGTGGAAAATTTTGCGAGGGTAAGCAGCTATGCAGACGTTTCACCATCCTTTTTCACCCAGGGCACATGATATTCTGAAACGCAGCCAAGTGGCTTCTGCAGAACACTCACATTATCATTACAAATACCCCTCTCCCTCCTCATTACCTTCCTTCCAGACGCCTGGAATCCCCCTGTTCCCAGATATATCCGCTTTATTCAGTGCTACATGTGTAGGTATGTGCACACAGACCCAAAAATCGCAGCCCTAAGGTGTGATCCTCAAGAGCACAGCAAGGGAAAAAAGGGCAGGCAGGAGCGTTATGGGCTCCGCACGACTAAAATCCCCAATAATGGAACTTTCTAGCACAAATGGCTTTGCAAAGCCCCTCAGCAGAGGTCTGCAACACTGCCAAGGGCTTCCGACACTACGGGGGTTATTTTCGTTAAGAGATTCCTATGATAGGAGGAGGATTAAAAAGCAATTAACCCAAGGCGAGGCTGCGTTTGGGAGCAGGCGGAAAAAACATCGCTATCTCCGAAGGGAAAGATTTGTTGCATCCAGTAAAACAATCCCCTTCCTGGGATGGCTTTTAGCAGCAGCACCGCGGCAGGAACCCACCCTGCAGCCGGGCAGAAAAAGCCCTGCATTTCCAGACGGAAAAGCCCTGCAAATTCCAAGCAATCTGCAAATGGTTTCCCCCTTTCCCCACCCAAACGCCTCCCGCAAAACTCCCGCATTCGCCCGCCAGGATGGCGGGCAGGAAAGCCGAGGGCTCCTACCTTTCACTTGGGTGTCATATTCGGCTATGATCTCCTTATCCTTTTTGAATTTGGCCGGCGACGTCATGGTTTCTCCCCCAAAACGCTGGGCCTGCCCGCGGAGCCCCCGGAACGCAGCGGAGAAGCGCAGCGACGCCTCGCCCCGCCGCAATCACACAGGGAATGGGGAGAACAGCCCCAGTCAGTCCATGGGCAGCGGGGGGCTCAGCGGGGGGACGGGGCGGCAGCGTCGCCTCCCTGCACCAAAACCCGTCGCTGACGACGGCGGCGGCAGCGGCAGCATCCGCAGGGAGAGCCCCCGGACACTAGCAGCGCGCCCGGGCCCTGCGCGTCCTCCCGCACAGCCGCATGCTCGGCGCTCCGTTTTGGGCCGTTTTCCTGCAGCTTCCCGCTTTTCTGCCTTTTGGCTGCTTCGTGTCCGTTTTTCCCCGTAAACGGGCTCGGAGATGGTGCAGCCCAAATCCCAGCGGGCAGCGGAAAGGGCGGCTCGGGGGGCCCGTTTTCCGTGGTGTGCCTGCGGATGCGAGAGAAAAAGCACGTTATGGATGCGATTCATTCCATGGAGCGTTGTTGATTTATCGTTTCGGAGAATTAAAGGTCGCTGATGGCAACCCAAACGCCAAGCAAAGGCAGCGTGGCCCGGGCGCTTTTTGGGGGCGATTTGGGCGGATTCTCGCCCTTTCCGGGCACATTCCCGCACAGCTAGCGGGAACACAACTTTTCCCCCATACTATTTTTAATGATTTTAATGATTTTTCCCTTATTTTTAAGGGGGGGCGGGTGGAGCTGCAGCGCGGGCAAGGGGAGGGGGGCGCTGAAGCGGGACCCGCTCTCCACCCGCCACGAACAATGAGGCGGCGGCGGGAACGGGACCCGCTGGGCGACGCGGCCCGGGCCCCGCCGGGGGAACCGAACCGAACCGGGAGGAACCGGGCCGGGCTGGGCGGTTACCTGGGCGCTGCGGAGCCGCCGCCGCCGCCTCCCGCAGCCGCGCGTCCTCCGGCCGCTGCCGCCCGCCGCCCGGTTCCCCCGC
>JAUBOD010000924.1:7330257-7343479 GCA_032353885.1 Nothura maculosa
GTGGCCAGGAGCAGCGCGTGCAGGACCAAGGTGACGGCGGAGCTGGCGGCGAGCGCCCACCTACCGGCACGGAGGCACCTGCGTCACCCCGGCCCAGCCGGCGGCACCAGCCCCATGCGGCACCAGCACCCACCATGGAGAGCAGTCCATGCCGATCCCGCCGGACGCGCCGTGCCGATCCCCACGGAGCTGCGGGGACAGGAGCCGGAGCGCCGCGTGAGCCGCGGTGCCTCCAAGCCTCTGTCATGAGAGCCCCGCGGCCGCATTGGAGAATGGGCTCAAATGTGTTCTTTGCGCTGTAGTTTGCTGATATTTATTAAAATACTTGGCGATTAAAGCAATAAGCTCCCCAGAAACACACAAGGCAAAGCAGGCAGCAAGTTTGGAGCGGGGCTTCCGCATGGGCTGCGGTCCGGACGTGTCAGAACTCGAGGTGGCCCTTAGAAATCGGCTGCTTTGCTCTTTGTTCATCACGATTATCATTAACCGAGCACTAGACGGGCCCCAGCTCATCCGGGCTCTTTGGAGGGATTTTCCAGTGTGCCTGAGCAAACAGCTCACCAAACCCCACTGCAAATGAGGCGATCGGGAAGATTTAGCTGCATTTGGGCCCCCTCATACCCAATTTAAGCAACTAAAATCTCGTTGAAGTTACCAGGCCTAAGGTAAAAACGCACATGCGGGAAGGGGCATGTCTGGTTCGGAGCCCTTGGCCACACTATCCAAGGGAAGCGACTCCACAACCGCATCCAAACTGTTCCATGGGAGCCCAACTCGCAAGAAAAGCCCTTCCCGGCCCAGCCCGGCCGCATGCGGCGGCCGCAGGGAGGGATCTCGAACCGGAGCTTTGATATCCTGATTAAAGGAGCCTTCCTAGTATCTTTGATAGGTAGATAGCTAGATAACAAGAGCATTATCCAGCCTGTGGATCAGATTATCCGCTCTCCCCTCTGACAGCTCGCTAAGCGCGGTTCATCAAAGGCTTTGCGGATAATCTCGGCGCTCTCCTGCGAAATTCCACTCACCCAGACAGCCTGGCCGCTGCCAGGCCGCACACGCACGTCCCGCCGGAGCCTTTCCCGGCCTTATTGCTCCGGCAAATCCCCCCGGCTGCTCCTTAGGCGGCTGCCCCTCGCGAGTGGCCCGTTTCCTCCCGCGGCGCGGGAGATGCTGCAGCAGCAGATGCCTATCAGAGGCGCGAGCGGCGCGAGAGGAAATTGCAAAATTAGACCCGTATCCAAGTCTCAGTGGCAGCTTCGCTCTAGGGGGGCTAGGGCGAGATCGGGGAGATTACGCACACGTGTGCGCAGAGGTTTCTGCTCGGATGGTGCCAGCTAGAGCGGCGCTGCCGTCGCGCGCACCGGCCCCTTCGGGCTCCCGGGACACCGGCCTCCTCTCCAGTGGTTTTCCTGGATGGATCAGAGCTCCAGGGAGCTCTGTCTTGGCCCAATGTCGGATTGCAAAGACAAGGAGGGCACCCGATGCCCAGGGATGCTGATCCCATGGGGTCTGGCCGCCCTGCGCCCATTCGATGCAGTGCCTCGGTTGGGGTTTTGCCAGGCTTTTCCCCTGGGAAAAGTTGGGGATTTTGGGCTTTTGTTGCAAAGTTGGATGTTCCCGTGGGCTCCTCCATCCTTTCTCCTGGATACGGCGCGGCCACCAGCGGCCTGGAGCAAAGTAAGGAACGCAGCACCTCAACAGGCAAACCAGGTAAAAACGAGCTCAATAGGGATAAAAAAGCTAAATTGGGTTAAAATCCAGCCAAAACAAGCCAAATTGGGTAAAAGGAACCCCAATGAATTAGACTAGAGAGAAACGAGCCAAATAGGGTAAAATTTGTGGTGCTTCAGGGGCCGGAAACGCGCGGGAAGGAGGGGCTGGAGCGAGCGGAGCGCGGCGGAACCCAGTGTCCCAATGGGTCCCCCCATGCTGCCCATTGGAAAGGGCCCCTCCAAAGCCTTTCTCTGGGAAGGTGGAAAATGCTGCTGGGAAAACAACCATCCAAGGCCCCATCAGCTTGCGAGCAGGCAAGACCTTCGGCGCCCGGCGCTTCTGGTCCCAAAGCACCACCAGGATCCGGACAGGTCTTTGTGCAGGAATACTGCAGAGGATTCGTTTTTAGAGCAAATCCATCTGCTCAGTGCAACCCTGCGGGCGCCCTTGCATCCTGGGGTGATCATTGCACCCTCTGGGGTGATCATTCCTGGACATCACCAGCAATATCCCACATATCTGGTGCGGCATCCAGCTGGTGCAAGGCGGCAAAGCCGGGATTGCAGCAGCACCTTGGATGGACACCGTGCCCAGCACCTGCGGGCATCCCAATAAACACAGCAATGAGTAAATAAATAAATTTCCAAGCAATGCAAAGCCCGGCCTGGCACCTCTGTTTTCACGGGAGATGCAGGTGCTGGCTATTTTTAACCTTATTTATATATTTATTTGTTTGTAAGTGCCTCTCTGCCCTCGCCGAGCTCTGCTCTGTGCAACGCTCAGGGTGCGTAAACAGATCTGCAGATTAGAGATGTGCGCGATAAGCGGGGGGAAAAAGAGATTTTTTAGCTCTGTAAATGCCACTCGGGTGCGATTTGAATCTGTCCTGGCTAATAGTGAAAGTGGCTAAACTAGAGGAAATGCAAAAAAAAAAGAAAATGAGAGAGAGAGTGCTCATGTTTTTGGCCTGAGAGCAGCTTGGTGACAGGCCTGAGGCTCCATATCATAGGGGACACATGCGGTCCCACGGGAAGGGCACAGCCGAGCGCTCTTTACGCATCTCCATGCTCCAACGCTGCTGTATCCCATGCATTATCCCTAGGGAAGCGCTGGTGTCCGCACACAGCCTCACACAGGGCATATTTCGCAGCGGGACCTGCTCCCGCACGGCCCCTCTCTCTGCTCGTCGCCCACGGCCGCTTCCAGCCTCGGCCACCTCTATTTGAGCAGCGCAGCCGGGAGCCCGGCCCTGTGGGTGCTATCGCTGCGGGCGATAACGTTATCGCGCCGGCACAAAACCCACCCGGGGGCGTTTGCTCCGCGCGCCGCCCGGCCCCGTACGCGCCCGCTGATTCATGCCATGAAAGGCGCCCGTGTTGACACGGCGCGGGGCGCAGCGGGGCCGCCGCAGCTATAAGAGCGTCGCGAGCGCGCGGCGCGGGGCCGCCCGCCGCCATGCGCCGCCGCCTGCTGCTGCTGGCGCTGCTCTGCGTGCCGCTCGCCGCCGGCCTCACGCGGTAAGGGCGCCACGCACGGCGCTCCCCGTCCCGGGAAGCTGCGCCCCGTTCCCGGCGCCGGCCCCATGGAGTCTCCTGGCGCAGGGTGGCCCTGGCGCGGCGGCGCTCGCTGCGGCACGCGCTGCGCCGGCGCGGCCAGCTGCAGCACTTCTGGAGGGCGCACGGGCTCGACATGGTGCGCTACAGCGAGGACTGCAGCCCCTTCCGCGAGGCCAGCGAGCCCCTCATCAACTACCTGGATGTAAGCGGCGAGTGGAGCTTTTGCACCGCGGGGATCCCGTTCCCACAGTCTCCATGCAAGGGAGCGAACGCTGCGCTGGTGTCTCCAGCCCTGGCTGTGCTGATGGCTCCTCTGCCCCGCTCTAGATGCAGTATTTCGGGCAGATCTCCATCGGGAACCCGCCGCAGAACTTCACCGTCATCTTCGACACGGGCTCCTCCAACCTCTGGGTGCCCTCCATGTACTGCGTGAGCCCGGCCTGCGGTGAGCGCGCGCGGGAACGTGCCAAGGGAAAGCCCGGCAGGATTACAAGGTTGGGCTGGGCGGCCTATGATATGGCTGCAGTGCCCACATGGCCTTGGGGACACGGCTCCGTGGGGACACAGTGCGGGGAGGGTGGGGTGGAAGCTGGGGAAACGGGAAAATGGGAAAACGGGAAAACGGGGAAACTGGAAAATGGGAAAACAGGAAAATAGGCAAACGGGGAAATGCTGGGGCTGCAGCCGGAGCCGGTGCACGACAGCGCCCGCCTTCCTGCAGTGACGCACCCGCGCTTCCATCCCGCCAAGTCCCGCACCTACGAGCTCGTGGGCACCCCCTTCTCCATCCAGTACGGCACCGGCAGCCTCACCGGCGTCATCGGCTCCGACCAAGTCACCGTGAGTGCCGGCGGCGCCCGCGGCCGCGCAGCCTCCGGGCACCACTCACCCCTTCCTGCCGCAGGTGGAGGGTCTCGCCGTGGCCGGCCAGGGCTTCGCCGAGAGCGTCAGCGAGCCCGGCAAGGCCTTCCTGGACGCCGCCTTCGACGGCATCCTGGGCCTGGCCTACCCCGCGCTGGCCGTGGACGGCGTCACCCCCGTCTTCGACAACATGATGGCGCAGAACCTGGTGGAGCTGCCCATGTTCTCCGTCTACATGAGCTCGTGAGGATGTGGTCCCAATCTCCCTCTTGTTGGGGGCAAGATATGGATATTTTGCCCCGAGAGCAAGCGGGATCCGGGTGGCTTTGGAGTGGTTCTCCTAGCACCAGAGGCTCCATGGGGACCCCAGTGTGTGCGGGAAGCCTGTGGGGATGAATCCCACCATGTAGCAGCGCTGAAGAACGTGGACACCTCATTCCCGCTCTTCCCGCAGGAATCCGGACGCCGCTGAGGGAGGGGAGCTGCTTTTCGGGGGCTTTGACCCGTCCCGCTTCGTGGGCACCCTGCAGTGGGTGCCGGTCACCCAGCAGGGCTACTGGCAGATCCAGGTGGACGCGTGAGTGGCACCGGGCACGGGCGGGTTTGTCCGCACGCTCCCCACGGCCCTTCCTTGCCCTGCTCCCTGTCCCGCAGCATCCAGGTGGGCGGGAGGGTGGCGTTCTGCGCCAGCGGCTGCCAGGCCATCGTGGACACCGGCACGTCGCTCCTCACCGGGCCCAGCAAGGACATCAGGGAGATGCAGAAGTACATCGGGGCCGTGCCCATGGATGGCGAGGTGAGAGCGGGACCCATGGACATTCCTACATGATCAGCCCCAGCTAGAGGGACCTGCCGCAGCAGGGACAGGTTGGCACGGCCTCCTCACGAGCCCGTTGCTCCTTCCACATCCAGCGCTCTCTTCCACCCACGCTGAATTCCCCTCTTTCCCGGGCGCGCAGGGAAGGGCCGTTTACCCCAGCTTTGCCCCGGCTGAGCCGTGTGCCCTGTCTCGCAGTTCGCCGTGGACTGCAGCACCATGAGCTCCATGCCCGACGTCACCTTCATCATCAACGGCATCGCCTACTCGCTCAGCGCCCAGGCCTACGTGCTCATGGTGAGAGCCACGGGCAACGCGCTCCTCCGATGGGGAACCTCCATCCGGCATCCTTGGTGGCACCAGGGGCTCCCATTGGCTCCTCACCCTCCTCATCCCCTTAGGAATATAGCGAGAATGTGGCCGTCTGCATCAGCGGCTTCCAGGGCCTGGATATGCCCCCTCCAACGGGCCCACTCTGGATCCTGGGTGACGTTTTCATCCGGCAGTTTTACACCGTCTTCGACCGCGGCAACAACCGGGTGGGCTTTGCGCGCGCCGTGCCCTAGGTGGGCGCGGAGCAAGCGGAGCCACCGCGGCGCCTTGGCCAAGTCACCTTGGTCGAGCCAAGGCCTTGGGCACGTCACCTCCCTGCCCATGTGGAGGGCACGGAGCGACGGTGGCTGCGGAGCCGCCAGGAATGCGGAGCTGAGGGAATGCGGCCCTGCCCCAGCGGGCACAGCCGGAGCTCGGGCAGCTTTGACCTGCCTCGGAGATTCCTGCTCTTCTTGTAAACACGAGCCAATAAAGTCTCCCATGAAACAGCATGTCCATGGCAGCCGGGGCACGGGATCCACCCAGCTCCGGAGCCGGGATGCAGGCAGGTGGCCCAGCCCGGCAGCTCCCGCGGCCTCTCCACACACTGACCTCCCTAGTGCTCCATCCAGCGCTCCAGCCAACCCGGAGCAGAGCCGGCTCCGCAGCCAGCGGGCCCAAGCCCTGCTCTGGATCCAGCAAGTTAAGGGGTGCCGGGCGAGGAGGTGCAGGCACCGCAGCGTGAGCCACTTCCCTTTTCCCTCCGGGATGCCGCCCGGCACTTCCTGCTCCATGCACAGGGTCCCAGGCTGCATCTCGTGGCCGGAGTGGCTGTTGCGAGAGCTCCGCGCTGTCTCATCGTCACGGTCACAGTCACGCAGGCAAAGCCACGCTTTGTGCCCAGAATTGCTGACAGGGGTTAGGCTGTCACGAGGGGACGGTGACAGCGTCTGGGTGCTGCCCACGCGCCCTCACATCCCTGGGTGTGACATATCCACATCCCTGGAGCAGTGACCATCACCCACTCTGCACGGGGCAGGATGCAGGATGTCCCCAAAGTCACTGCAATGGGGTGAGCGCATCCTCCTGCAGAGCCTGGCACCGAAACCGTTCGCTCCTATGGAAAAGCCTGGGCAGGGTCCCCGTGCTCCCAGCCCGTGCGCCCAAACACGGGAATCGGTGGCATCGCGGGAAGCACCGGCTGCACAAAGCACCTCTATCCCCACTGTCACTATCAGCCCCGTCTGAGCAAAGTCCAGGGTGGGTCTTTGCAAGGCCGGGTGATGCTGTGATAGCCCCGATGGGCTTTTTGTTCCCAGCTCTCCATAATCTGCGGAGGCAGCAGCAGATAAGGGGCTCCTGGGGCAGGTAAACAGGACCCGAGGGAGGTGGAGCCTCAAGCCGGGGATCCCCGGGGAAGGAGCAGCTCCTGCAGCTCCCTGTGCCGGCTCCTGGGATCCCGGGGAAGGAGCAGCTCCTGCAGGTCCCTGTGCCGGCTCCTGGGATCACCGGGGAAGGAGCAGCTCCTGCAGCTCCCTGTGCCGGCACCTGGGATCCCGGGAGAAGGAGCAGCTCCTGCAGCTCCCTGTGCCGGCTCCTGGGATCCCGGGAGAAGGAGAAGCTCCTGCAGCTCCCTGTGCCAGCTCCTGGGATCCCGGGGAAGGAGCAGCTCCTGCAGCTCCCTGTGCCGGCTCCTGGGATCCCGGGGAAGGAGCAGCTCCTGCAGTTCCCTGTGCCGGCCCCTGGGATCACCGGGGAAGGAGCAGCTCCTGCAGCTCCCTGTGCCGGCTCCTGGGATCCCGGGACAAGGAGCAGCTCCTGCAGCTCCCTGTGCCGGCCCCACGCTCCGTGCCCGGATCCGAGCCCGGCTGTCTCCACCGGAAGGCCGCGATCCGCAGGGAGCGCCGGGCACAGCCCGGCGGCTGCCCCGGGGCCTCGTTCCTGCGGGATCGGGCGCTGGCGGCCGCTTTCCGCTGATGTCAGCGAGCTCGATCCCGCGGCCGGAGGCATCATCGTGCCGGGGGCGGCCGCCGCTTCCTGGATCCTCCTCCCGGGCTCTTCCCGGCCGGGGCCGCAGGCTCCGGAGGCGGCAGCCGCCGCTCCCTCTCCGGCGCCGCAGCAGGTGGGTGCGACCGGGGAGCAGGGAGGCAGTCGGGCCGGAAAACTCCACATGGAACTGGAAACTCCAAGGGTCTGCAAAGGCCCTGTTGGTATGGAAAAACATCCCGACAGCTTTTCCTATGGGAAATGCTGGGATTTGGGGCAGTGGGTGCCGTCCTGAGGCAGAGGGAGCAGGAAAGCCGGGTTGCTCCGGTTGGGGGGAGCAGGAAGAGGCCGCGAGAGGAGCGTCCTGGAGGGCGGGTTGTCCCTGCGCAGCACACCCGGAAAAATGCAGGGATGAGGCTGCCAGTGCAAGCTCCATGTGTGACCGGGCCCTTCCCTGTGTGCGGGGCCAGTGCCTTGCCTGGGAATGGGGCTGCCGGGGGCTGGGTGCGCTGCCATCCCCAGGGATCTTCCCGGGCTGAGCGGGAGCCGGGGGCTGCTCATCTGGGTGCACCATCCGGGTGCTCCATCCCGCTGCTCCAGCCTCAACCGGGATCTTGCAAACTAATGCTCCAACGGGGGCTTTTCCCAGCCAGGCTGAGGAGGGGAAGAGCAGGGTGTGGGATTTCTCCCGTTTGAGCGCCCTGCAGATGGGCAGGGGTCTCCTTGGCTGTCAGACTGGAGTAAACTCTTTGCCTTGTGCAGTACTTATTAGTTGAGCCAGAAAGCGGTGCTGCCCATCCGCGTTTTGGGGGACAAGGGGTAAAAACTGGAGCAAAGACAGGAGCAAAGATGGGAGCAAAAACTGGAGAAAAGACTGGAGCAAAGACTGGAGCAAGGTGCTGGCGGGCGCCTTCTCGAGCCCAGCCCCGCTCGACTGCTCCTGCCAGCCCAAGTATTTCCAGTTGTGCAGCCCCTGCGTGCCCGGACGTGCGCAGGGAGCCGGCGCGGAGCAGGCGCCGGGAGCGGCACCGGCCCCACGTCCCACGGCCGAGCAGGGCCCTGCAGCCCCGGGACCCCCTTCTCTGCCCCGCAGGGCCCTCCCATGGACTCCAGCAAGAAGGTGGACCTGAAGATCATCATCATAGGAGCCCTGGGGTAAGAGCCCACCAGGGCAGCCCTGCAGACGCTCGCGGCTCCCGTGGGGCCTTTCCGAGCTGGCCTTGGAGCACAGGGATCTCTGAGCAGTGCAAAATCCTCCTGCTAAATGCAGGGTGCTCCTGTTGCACGGAGGACATAGGGACCCTATGGTGTCCGGGGGGCTGCAGTGCTGGGGCTGAGGGCAGCGGGAGCAGGGCAGGCTGTGGCACTGCGGGATAGTGCTGGGAATATTTCCTGGAGCTGCCGGCAGAGCAGCCCGTGGCCGCGCAGAGCCCTGCACCGTCCTCACCCCATGTCCTCCCTGGTACCAGCGTGGGCAAGACCTCCCTCCTGCACCAGTACGTGCACAAGACCTTCTGCGAGGACTACCGCACCACGCTGGGCGCCAGCATCCTCACCAAGGTGGTGGCCGTGGACAGCACCCCGCTGAAGCTGCAGGTGAGGCTCGGGGCGCCGGCCCCGGCTCCCGCGGATCCCCCGGCCCCAAATCCACGGTGAGATTCCCGTGGTGGCCTCGGGCGCTGCAGCTGTGCCCTTCTCTGCCCTAGATCTGGGACACGGGGGGCCAGGAGCGGTTCCGCTCCATGGTGTCCACCTTCTACAAGGGCTCGGACGGCTGCATGTTGGCTTTCGACGTGACCGACAGGGAGTCCTTCGAGGCGCTGGAGAACTGGCGGGATGACTTCCTGCAGAAGGTCATTCCAAGGGAGCTGGGCTTCCCCATGGTGGTGCTGGGGAACAAAATAGACATCTGTGACCGGCAGGTAAGGACGGGCCCGAGACCATGTGAACCCCAACAGGGCTGCTCCAGGCAACTTGGGTGCTTATTATCCAAGCTGGAAAGCCAAGGGCCTCCCCACCAATGGGAACGGGACATCCTGCATCCCAGCTCACGTTGCCTTTCCCGCAGGTGTCCGAGGAGCTCGCCTCGGCCTGGTGCAAGGACAAAGACATCCCCTACTTCGAAGTGAGCGCCAAGAACGGCATCAACGTGGCGCAGGCTTTCGAGACGCTGGCCAAGCAGGCGCTGCTCACGGTGAGCGTGATGGAGCTCCCGGCCGAGCTTCCCGGCGCTCCCGGTGCGGAGCTGCCGGCTTTGGAAGGAGAGGAGCTGGGAAGCAGGATGCAGGGGACACGGGCTGAGCTGTGTGCCAGCACTGGCCTCTAGTGGCAGCCGCCCGGCCCCGGGCCACCAATGTCCCCATGTCCCGGTGCCTCCTCCCGGGTTGGCTCCATCCAGGCTCAGCGGCTCCTGCCTCCGGATGGACTCAGCATTGGGGCTGCCCTTGGGAAGATGGGGCTTAGGATGGGGCTGCTCAGCCAGCCTCGCTCATCCTGGCTCTTGTCTTGTTTTCCAGCAAAAAGGGATTCTTGAGAGTTATCTAACTGACTCCATCAAGCTCAGTCCCAGCGACGAGCCCAAGAAGAGATGCTGCTGAGAATGAGGGGCGCGAGCGGAGCCCCTGCCCGGGCGGCGATGCTGGAGCAGCCGGAGCAGCACCATGGAGCATCCTGGGCCTTGAGCATCCCGGGCCTTGAGCATCCCAGCTCTGACTGCTTCCCGGTGCCCGGAGCTGCTCTCCCACAGCCTGGAAGCCCCCCGGCCATACCGGACTCCCCGTGCATGGAGCAGGCGCCGCCTCGCGCTGCAGTGACGGTGCTGGGAGCCACCATGGAGACGCAGGGGACCCCGCTGCTAGTGCAGACCCTCCCTGCATCCCATCCAGAACCTGTTCTGTTTCCTTGCACCCCCAAACCCCCGGGGTGCACCCAACCCCCAGCCTAACGGATGGGATGTTCTGCCATGCACTTTGCAGGGACTCTCTTTTTTGAAAGAACGGTACTAATAAATACTTCCTGTTTTTATAGATAGATGTGTGTGCCTTGCAGGGCGTTGCTGCAGCGCGGGCCGGGCGCGGCGCTGGAGCTTCCCTGTGTCGGCAGAGGGAGCAGCGGCGGCAGCGCCGCGCTGAGCGTCGCCCTGCGCAGGGAGCCTCGGCCCGTCCTGCCCGTCGTCCTGCTCATCCTGCCCCATCGTCCTGCCCATCCTGCCCCATCGTCCTGCCCATCCTGCCCTCCACGGGGACAGGGATTCACCCTGCCCAGCAAACGGGGCACAAGGGCTGGTGCGGGAGCCCGAGGGAGCGCCCGGCTGCAGCCCGGAGCTGTCCCAGGCCCTCCGTGCCCAGGGTGCTCATCCCGCTCATCCGGGCACCGAGCCGAGGAGAGCGTTTGTGCCTTCGCATCAGCACGAGGAGTATTAACTCTCTGCTCCCGAGGGTGGCCCCTGAAAACTGGCATCACTGACCTTTGATAGGGAGCCGGAGACACTGGGATGTGCTCAGGGATGTTCCCAAGGATTGGGATGGGAGGGCTGGGAGCGCAACCACGTGCTCCAGCCCTGCAGATGTGCAGCCAGAGCCCATGGAGCTGCCCGTGGAGCTCGTGCCCCGGGAGGCTCCTCTTCCTCAATCCTCCAGGGATCCCCGGCAGCCCTAGGAGCACCCGGAGCTCTCCAGGAGGAGTGGGAGCCTCCCGGGTGGTTCTGGACCAGGCAGGATACTAGCAGAAGCGCCCAGCGGGGCCGGGCAGGCAACGCAACCGGGGCTGCAGCACCATAAAGGATGGGGACGTTTGCAAGGGAGGTTTGCGAGGGAGGTTTGCAAGGGAGGTTTGCGAGGGAGGTTTGCGAGGGAGGTTTGCAAGGGAAGTTTGCAAGGGAGGTTTGCGAGGGAGGTTTGCAATGCACCGGATTAGCAAGGTCAGCCCCAGGTTTTCTCAGGGTGAGAATCAAAGGGGAAAATATTTGCCCTGGGTGACACAGGGAGCTGCAAAGCCGCCGGTGGCTCCAGCGCGCGCCGGCCAAGGCGCCGCTCGCACAGGCCACTGAGAAGGAACCCGGGCGAGTCCTCGTCCCGCTGCGGCACCGTCCCACGTGGCTGCTGTGACGGAGCGAGGACATCCGGAGCTCCGTGCCGCGCTGGCCCCTCTCCAGCTGAGGCCACGAGCAAAAACGGTACGAAAGGGGCACAGAGGTGCAAACTAGTGCATGGAAAATGCATTTAAGGACATGCAGCAGAGCCGCACGCAGAAGTGGATATTGCTGTGGGTGTTTGCAGTGAGCGCCCTGAATCCGTGCCTTGGACCCCTGATATGTCTCGACTCCTTAGAGCTCTGGTTGCTTCTCACTGCTCTCCTGCCCCAAGACCTCCTACATGCTCTGGAAATGCGGCACTTGCTGCATTGATCCTCCTGTGCAAAGGAGGCTCCTGTGGAGGCCGCGGGGCCCGGCCTCGCCGCCTCTCCAGCCGGAGCCGCTGTGTTTGCTCTGAGCGTCTCTTTCGAGGCAGCTGGAGCTCGCTCCTGGCTCCGGGCCATTGGAGCCCGGCCACGGGCTGCAGCGCAGGAACATCCCGCGCGGAACTTTTCAGGAATGCCAGCGGGGCTGCCAGCCGCTCCGGCCAAAGCGCTTCCCTATGAACCACCGCAACGGGGCCTCCCTTGCAGTCAGCCTCGACACCGAGCTCTTGGGAGGATCTGGACCACCTTTCCTGTCACTGCTTATCACTTGGGCTTGAGCGTTGGGGTCTTGATGGGCCGCCCAAGGCCCCGTTGGGTCTTGATGGGCTGCCCCCAGGCAGCAGCCACATCCCCATGTGGGGACATCTGCCTTGCACAAGGCTGACGATTTTGCTTTTCATTCCCCTCCAAGCTACGTGCTCCACGTCAAGCCCTTCCCGACAGCACCTGCCGGCTGCGGAGCTTCTCCCAAGCGCCTCCACCCAGAGCCTCCCCACTCTTTTTTTGGTAAAATTCCTCATTCCTAAATTAGAAAACCTCCCTATGCTGGAATCCAATTCTTTGTGCGAGAAAGGCTTTTGACGACCCTCTTAATTCACAGTGTGGGAAGAAACCCCTGAGGGGGAGAGTAATGCGAGCGGCGGGGAGGCCGGAGCCCCCAGCCCGGATTCCAGGCGATCTTCCCGACTCCCGCAGCCCGCGGGTGCCGTCCCTCCCTTGCTGAAATGCGGTGCATTTTTGCAGGAAGGTGTGGGCTGCTCCCCCAGCCCCTACCACCCGCTGGCCCTCGCCGAGCACCTCGGTGTCCCCGCGGCCCGGGCCGCTATCTCGCGCCCCTGTCACAAATATCGTGTTATCTTAACAGCCCCCGCTCAAGGTCGCGGGAGGCAGCGCGGGAAGGAGCGCGAGCGGCCGCGCCGACTCTCCGGCCTCAGCACTTTGCGGTGCTTCCCTCCGGGATAAACAACCCCGCGTCTCCGGGAAGTTCTCCGGGGAGAACGTGTCAATAGCGAGGTGTTGGACATGGGAAAAGGTTCATTTGGGCGATGCACTCGGGTGGTGCAGCATTAGCGGCAGCCGCATCGCTCTGGCGCAGGGCGTCCCATGAGGAGGTGTCCCTTTGGAGAGGCCTTGTTGGAGGGAGATATTCCAAGGATCCTGTTCCCCCAGGACCCCCCTCCTTCCCTCGCCCTCGGGGTGGTTGTTCCTGCAAGGCTGGGGCTATAAAGGCCAATGGGTCAGGGCAATTCCGGAGCAGATAACCAGCCGGCTGCGGGGCCTCTCCCCAGCTCCAAGTCCACGCCATGAACCAGGCTGCACAAAGTGTCCTGCCGAGCCACAGGGCAGTGCCGAGGCTTGCAATGCCTCTCCGCATTCCAGCCTTTATTTCGGTGCTGTAAGCAATCCCGCCGGCTCCCTCTGGGACATTGCGTTCCTCATTCCTCCCCGCGTCCACATCTCCGACCCCTGTGCCACTTGGGGGTTCTCCATCCAGGGTGGATGCTCCCGTCTCCATCCC
>JAUBOD010000924.1:7408033-7426590 GCA_032353885.1 Nothura maculosa
CGCTGCGCATTCACATCCATATATCCATTATAATATATAAATATATATTGCCCTGTGTTAGTTATTTTTGTCCTTTTCCCCCCAGAGCGCGGCCCGGCCTAGGGCAACGTGCGTGGCCGCTGCGGGGAGGCGGCCCCGCGCGCGCCGAGCCGCGCGCCGCCTTCCCATTATTTTAACGCTTCCCGTTCGCATGTGGGGGACGTGGATGTTCGCCACGTGCCCTGACCCACTTCGCGCGGGGGCAGCGCCGCGCGGGGGCCCGCCAGGCCTCCGCACGCGCCTTTCAATCTCGCTTCGTTTTGCTATTTTTTCCTATTTTTTTAATATTTTTTTTTCCTCTTTCTGCGCGAGGGGCCGCCCGTGCTGCGGGGGAGGGGACCGCGCGGCGCGGCCGAGCGCGCGGCTCAAACCACGTTGCGGGGAGGAGCCCGCGGGGGCCGCCCCCTCGAAGGGCCCCGGGCCGCCCCCCGCCACGGGCCGCCTCCGCAGGGCCCCGCGCGCGCCCCGAGACACGGAGCCTCCCCGGCTTCCAAGAGATCCCCCTCGGTCCCCCCGTTTTTTCCCCCACTTTCCCCGTTTTTTTTCTCTCTGCAAAGTGCTCGAGCTCCTAGGTTGCCTTTGCTTGGTAGGAAAGGTAAGATAATGGATATTTGGCTCTGGAACTTACCCGTTTTCGATGTGTTTTGGGTGATGGGTTGTGTGTTTTGCTTCCAGGGAGCCCGCTGTAGGTTATGTGGTGAATACAGTTATTTTTGAATAATAAATAGGACGTGAAAAGCAGCTGTGAAGCTTTACATATGGAATATATAGGGGATAACCTTTATATTTTAAATAATGCTTCCAATACAAGAGAATTAAAAATGTTAGAGTAGGGCTGCTTTGCTAATTAGGGAGGAAATACTTGCTTTTCAGTGGCTCTTTACTCAACAGGCTGTTTAACCTCTGCATGCACAGGGAGAGGCAAATAAGCCCTAGTGTTTAGGGAATAGTTTGGTATGCAGAAGGGGTGTTATTGGGGCAGTGTGAACCCTGCGCTGGAGCCTCCCTCAGTTTTGGGCCTTTTGCAAGACAGGATATTGGCCTAGATGGCCTGGTGGTTGAAGGGCAGTGCCTGTGTTGTGGAATCCAGCGCTGATGTGACTGTGCTGCTCAGGGGGACACTTGGGGCACGTTCTGCTGGCCAGGGACTCGCCAGCCTCGGAGCCTTGCTCCAGGTAAGGAGAGCGTTGTGCCTTGACAAGCGTGACCTCTAAGCTCAATGAACTTGGGAAGCAGCCGCTTCTGAACCAAAATAGTGCCTAGAACATCACGCCGTGTTGTGAAACACCTCGCTTCCCACAGCTGACCTGTCCTGCTCTGGAGGAAAAGGCAATGCCAAAGTCCAGGGGGCTGTTAGGAGTAGGACAGGCACCTTTGGCATGTGCCAGAGAGAGATCCAGCTGCTTTGGATGTCCCTTCTGCAGCGACAGGAGGCAATTCTGCAGTTGCTCCAGTGTATTACATGAATTCACAAGTGACTGGATAGCTGTCATCATAGATTTGAATCCAAAACTTTTTCAAAATGTGTTTGTGTGTGTGTATTTCTTTGTGGATATCTTCCTATATTGTTAATAGAGAAGTCTTCTGCAAAATTTACCATCAGTTTTAGTGATGGGAAGGTTTGTCTTAGTGGTTTTGAATTAGTTTCCTATTTTTTTTTCTGCTTTATTTATTTATTTATTGTAAATATTCATCCAACTTAATGGGAATTGGGAATGCCCACTGGGTTCTGTTCCACTGAGAAAAAGACTCGCTTCAGACTTGAGTCTGATTTGCAATTAGTTTCTTAAAATTGCTCTGTAGGAAGTGGTAATAAACCAACCTCCCTTTACCTACAGGCTTGATGTGTTTAAAGTCAGAGCCCTGAACTTTCTGTTTAACCAGAGCCCCCTTAGGTGCATGAAGAATGTGTCTTCATCGTTGTTACAAGTGATAAAAATTAAAGATATGGCCGTTGTTGAATCTCTACATTCTGTTGCTGAGTGTTCTAAAATCCCAAGAGCTGATGCCCTTACAGTTATGTCCTTATCCATTCTTGAGTACAAAAAGAAATAAAAATTGAATGGAAAAAAATGAAATAAAAATTTGAACTACTGTTTTCGTGTACAGCATCAATTAATGAATCCTGGTCATGTCTTTTAGCCATGAATTTTGACTTGAAATTTGCAGCAGTTCATTTCTGCCTCTTACTCACTGGTCACTTTCACTTGCTGGTACTCCTCTACTACAGGTATTGCAAAACAGTCTAGGCAAGTATTTAATTGCAGCTTGTTTGTTTGTTTTTACATTTTTATATTAAAATCATTAATTGACTTATTTCAGTGTTTTGAGGCTTTATAGCTTTATTTTCCTGTTCTTCTTTAGTAGTAGCTCTCAAAACTGAATCTTCTGTTGACACTTCATGGAAAGATGGTTCTTGTAAACTCCCTAGTTGCAGGGAAAAAATAAATTCATCTACTAAATGTGACTTGTTTTGATGCTGAGATTATGCCTGGGCAATGTAAATCTAAATATTATGGTGATTTTGGAAATGCTTCAGGAGGTAGCAGGAAAGCAGCACTTTCTGGGGGACTGGCATTTAGCCTAGGTAAGATGCAAAGGTACAGTAAAAATCAAAGTACTATGAGCAACACAATGGTTATTTTCCTTGCCCTTCAGCATCAGAACATTTCTATATTATATCTTTAAAATATTCTCATTTGTAGTTACATTCAAGTGGAGGATGGGCACAAGGCTGCTTAAACTGTTGCTGCATAAATCATTTAATTTAATTGTTTTATGGAGTTTCAAGTCATGTGTATCCCTAAAAATTCTGCAGATACCATGAGCAGTGCCTAGTCTTACAGACGTTGGGAGTTACACCAAGTCCAGACCCAAACACTGACCTCTGTAATTGGGAACCTCTAGTCGGTGAGTCTTGTCTGAGTCCAGTTGTGCCAATTTTTAAATAGACTAACACCATAGTGACGTGTTTTGGGTAAATAACTGTCACTAGGTTTCAATGTTTCAACTTCTGATGCGTTAGTTTAAATTAATGTCTGCTTATTTAAGACCTAAATCTAGCATTGCACATCTGTGCATTTAGGAAATATTGCATATAGGTATTTTCAGTGTATTTGTGTATCTGTGTGTAAAGAGGCACCTTAGTGATGCTTTAAATGACACTGTTTGTTGGTAACAAGTTGTCCTTGAAGTGCAGCCACCGCCAACAGGAATGAGCACCAGAAAGTGAAACTGACCACTCTGTCTTTGCCAGGCCTCTTAGAAGCCTTTAAATGAAGAAAAATTGATAGTTTTTTTCATTAAATACCTAATTTAGATGGTTATATTAGTTAAATGCTGTATTAAAACAAACAATGAAAAAAAGTCAGTGATTATTTAATCTCTAATTCATTTTACTTCCCAGATTGGACAAGAGGATAGGCTCATGTTTCTGCTGATAATATTTGACCTAAGCATTCCTCTTCACTACGTGCTGTAATCGGTTATTAGCTGGGAATGGGGTATTATTATGGGATTCTTAATCAGTTGTGTAGGCATTAAGGTGTACTTGTAATGTTAATACTGCTTTGCATCATTGTTAATGCTCTTGTTAGGCATCAAATGTTAGTTATGAGACTTACGGTAGAATTCCTAGTTCTTATTAAATTATTTGAATATTGCTGTGCTCACATGTTTCCAGTGTATCCTGTGACTGAATTATCAGGTGATTGACTGTTATTCCCGAAATTCTGGACTGACAGCTGCTGCTAAAACCTTACACTTTTAGGGTTCCTCTTTAAACCTTTCCTACCCAAGTTCCTCCTTGTGTGCACATCTTAAACATGGAGTTGAATTAGCAAGAACGTTGTCTTGGGCATTTCATCCATTCATCATCAGACCATTTCATCAAGTTCCTATCGTCGCATATTGGTGATATGTGAATCAGTGATATCAGAGTAGATACTTCCTCCTGTTTCTATTTTTTCTCATAAAAAAAGAGACTTCCTTGCGATTCTTTTCTGACATAGTGCATCTGTTTTCTTAAGATACAAAAATCAGTGCTTTTGTAAATAAGGTAATGGGAATATATCAGGGTTTACATTCCATGCTTTATGTTCTTTAGGCTTCAGTAGATTTTGGAAGCGTAACTAATTTAGTGGCAAGTGAGGC
Organism: Nothura maculosa; assembly: GCA_032353885.1. Taxonomy (NCBI): domain Eukaryota; kingdom Metazoa; phylum Chordata; class Aves; order Tinamiformes; family Tinamidae; genus Nothura; species Nothura maculosa. The sequence goes on from JAUBOD010000924.1 coordinate 7,412,225, forward strand.
ATTGAGTTAAATAACAGCTATTTAAGTTAAATGTCTAGAATTGGCCATTCCACTTATATTATTAAAGGTACTTAGTTCCTTCTGCTACTTTGTTTGCTCAGAGAGCAGAAAAGGTGCTCATGAAGTAAAGAAAACATAGATCCATGCTCATTTGCTATCCAAATAGATAGGGTGTATAAAATGCCTAGCTTTCCCCACTGGTGTGTCAAATAATAAAGCTAATCATCATAAATATCTCTTAAATCTCCTTGAAGAATCAAAGTAACTAAGTGATAAAGTGCACACAAGAGGAAGATGCTGAAAATCTCTCATGTTTTAGAAGGAGGGGACACAGAGTGGGAGCAAATACCTGGAGAAGGAGATGGGAGAGTAAATGTGACTCTATTGAGCTGGAATAGGCGGTTTCCTGTCCTTTGTGCACCCAAAAAGAGGCCAGGAAATGGTTTTGTGAATTTGACTCAATATTGGAAACCAAACAATTTCAACTATTGCTACATACATTGGAATATTTAGATTTTAATTCTAGAGTATCATTTTTCAACTCTCAAGAGATTATTTGAAAAGTGAAGTTTGGCTATTTTTGAGCATGTTCAATTCACCTGCTCATTTATATGAGGAATCATGTTTTACATTAGCTAGCTTTGAGATGGGGGACCAGGATGAGGTCTGACATTCAACACTGAGCCAGTTTTAAAAGACGTATGTGGGGGGAAATAACACCTTAATTACTTAAGTATTTTTAGCCTGTCTAAATCCATCTTTATTTTTAGGATGCCAACGCTGCTTTCAATAATTGTAACTGAAGACATAAGAAAGGTGCAACAATTTTTGTGGATTTAATAGCAAAAGAGTTGCGTGGCACCAGTTAAGATGCCTCCTCTTAGCTGCAGTTGTGAATTCACCAAAAAGCACCTGCAGATCCTGAGAATATAATCGAGGCTGTTGTAATGACTCTAAGAAAATACTGTGTGCACATTGCTGACTTGGAGTGTAAAAGTGCCTTAATTGTGAGGGTTTTGGGGTCTGTGGTGGTATGTTATATAGAATAATATACTTTGTTATTATTCTAAACTAGGAGTCTTGCACTGGAAATGAATATATGATATTTTCTTGTTAGCAAAAGGTAGTTTTGCATCTCTTGAGACTGAATTGCTGATCTTTTTCCTCCCTTTTTAACAGGAACAGGAAGGTGGTCGATTACTCACAGTTTCAGGAATCAGATGATGCTGGTAAATCACTTTCTTAGCAATATAACGTTGTTGAGATACAGCACTTGATTATTTTGCATATTAATTGCTTTGCTGCTAGTCATATCTTTAACCTAAACTCTCAGGCATTTCTTCACAGTCTCTGAACTGTTAATAAACATTTGAAAATGTAATGATTCCCAGATGTTTTATATTAAACAAACAATAGTGATAGGAATCTTATTATTTAATGCCTGTATTGTTGTAGTGCCTTTAGGCTCTTGGCAGCAACTTCTTCCTTGGTCTATGCTGTGTTCTATGGCAAAATCTCCTTAATGCCACTTTTTTATTTCTTCAGTAAAATATGTTTTTAATTTATTTTAGTGGACTGTAGTTAATCCCATAATACCAGGCATTTCTGTGATTTGGATCTTAAAGGAAAATAAATAAATAAACAAACTTGATTCTCTATGAATTAACTAAATCTGTAAGCTGTATGAAATATGTTTTGTGCTCTTAAAAAATAGACATACGGCTACTGTTTGCTGAATGAGGCTGCACTGATCATTAATGGAAACAAATATGCAAAACTTTTTAACTGTAGTCTCCTTACTCATTGTGTGAGATGTTGGGTAACAGTGGTATAAAAATTACACTGTAGATTTACTATATAGTGATCTACTTTTTCTACTTTACTTTTTATATAGTGATCATGGACAGTAAATAAAGTTTTTTGCTGTTAAGCGCATAAAGCTTACGTATGGATGTTAATTTTAGAAGATTTGCTCAATAAATGCATTTCTGACTATAAAAATAAGATGCTTCCTCTTATGAAGCTTGTGTATTTCTTAATACTTCTGTGTCAAACTTGATTGTATGTTACAAAATATTATTTGAAGCTTTGATATGTATAGGACTTCCTTTTGATGTATCTGAAATGGTCTTTTTAAGATATAGTAAGGAAGTCGGTTTGTGGAGCTGATAGTCAGTTTGCTGGGAGCTAGGAGTTTGATTCAAAACCGTTTTGCACTGTCCTGTCCAGATGAAGATTATGGAAGAGATTCGGGTCCCCCATCCAAGAAAATCCGTTCGTCTCCTCGGGAGGCTAAAAATAAGAGGCGATCTGGGAAGAATTCTCAGGAGGACAGGTAAAACACCCATTTAATCTGTTTAAAAAACTTTAAAAATGTTTTTTAAATCTTAAATTACTGATATAAAGATGATCTACTTAATTGCCCTGCAGCTTTTTAACTCTCTTTTTCTGTATTCTCATAGCATGTTAGGAAATGTGAAGTAATTGTAACCATAGCAAGAGCCTGTATTTTGCATCTGAGCTTGCATAATGGGAAGAGTTAGATGTTTGTAACATACCAAGGTCTTTGTTGCAGTGCTGTGAACCTTGGTGTTAGCGTTTAAATTGCTAGCAACTTTATCTTGTAATCTCCTATCGTATCTGGCTTGGTCATTTGATCACCTTCAAGTCCCACCTTTCAGAGTACTCGAGTAAGAGCATGTGCTAAACGTCCTGCCCATAATGATCTTGAAGTAGATGGAGACTTTCTTTAAGTAAGCATAGTGCCTGAGTGGGAAATCAGTCACCAGTTCTAAGCATTTAACTTGTCAAGTCTCTAAGAGCTTTTTGTTTTACAGTCAGTCATCTTTCAGGCGTCAGTTTGCCTCCAGGATGTGTATAAATTGGATTAAGGGGGAAAAAAAAGTGAGCAATTCTGTTCTAGATTGCCTGATAGAGACACTTCATACTTTTCTTCCAGGAGAATGAGGGGTCCAAAGATTCTGCAAGTGCAGAAATGACTTGCTCTGTTGTGCATAATAGGTGAATTCCTTGGAGCAGTTGCATGTCTACAATCATTTTCCTGTATGTGGTGGTAGGATCCTCTCAGGAATGGTTGTAAGTGGAATTCAAAGTGTGTGGTTTGAGGTGTAGAACTCCGGAGCACAAAGCCTTCAAAAGCAGCTTGGAGGGTGAGGTCTCCTTTCTTATTCAAATAGCCAGGGAAATTGTGGGCGAAGTACTTGTCACTTCAGAATTAAAAGCTTTCCAGAGTTAGATGCTTGCAATAAGGAATATGAAGAATATGTTAAGGTTACATAAAAACAGCAACAAGGGCAAGGTAAGTTACTGGCTCGATGCATTTCGTTTTCTATATTTTATTCAGTCTGCTCTTGAGAATAACTATTTGAGACAATACACTGAATGTAGTAGCGGGGGTGAGGTGTTAGTTTTATTTATTTGTTTGTTTATTATTTCCTGCTTTGTTTAATTCAAAATAAAGTAGCTTATTTTGGTAACTGAGTTGTCATACCAGGTGAATGCGTCCTTCTTTTGTGAAAGATACCTTGTTTTTCACAACATAATTTAAGGTTACCATAAGACACTTTTTTTTCTTTACATCCTATTAAGTCAATTGACTGCTTTTCTAACAAAACTCAATTTTAGGGATGGAGGTTCTGCTGGCTGGTTCTTACTATATCTGTGACCCAGGCCTCTCTCGTCCTGTAGCTGTAGGTAACTGGCTGGCAGAGTGTCCTTAGGAAGGTCCCTCCCTTCTGTATCTCTGCTGTAAGGTAAAAGCTGGATAGAGGCATGGGAATATTTGAGCTATCTGTCTGCCCTTGGGAACTGGGAGGCAGAGGCAGATTCCACCCTGGCTTTTAATTGTCCTGGAGATATAAGTGTGGAATGGATTTTTTTTAAGGAGTTCTTTCCTGAAACTCCCTCCTCTTACTGCCCCTAATTGGTTTTGCACTGTTTTGACACAAAGGATGAGTAGGAATTTAATGCCAAGATGACATGCAAATACTTCAGATGTCTACCTGTATTCTTCTGGATAAATCTAGTTTCATCCATTGCTTGGCAGATTTAGTGCTGAGCATATTATTGCAGCAGTTTGCTTAGGCCATTCTAAGCATTTCATTTTTGCAGCACTTCCAGAGAGATTAAACTGCCAGAAAGGAGCTTGCAAACTCAGATAACACTTGCATTACAAAAAGCATTATTTTACAGATGTGATCTTGCATAAATAAATTGGGCTAGGGAGCTCCCAAAGCATCTAAATGGTTGACCTTGAAGTCCTAGCAGCTTTGGAGATTTTGGAGCATATAAGAGCACTTCTGTGCTCTTATATATGATAAAACGAATAAAAGACTGAAAGAAAAAAACAAAAGTGGTCTTGATGGTCTCTAGTGTAAAATCTTAAACTATTGAAATGCTCCTTGTCATTCTGACTGTTGAACTTGAAAGTAGTGATGCTTTGGTGAGACCTTTGGTGAAACAGGCACCACAACTGTTCCTGAAACACCCTCAGCAGAGTATTCACCATTGCTGCTTCAGACAAGCATTGGCTGTAATGCATGTTCTGAAATCCTGAAAGGAAGGAGTGCCCTCTGTGCTTGGTAATTCCAGCCAGTGGGAATGAAAAGCAAGAGGGATGTGGGTGCTTCCTTGAAAGGGTATATATAGCTCAGAAATCCGTTCATTCACTCAAAATTGATGTTTATTTCACGTAGCGTGTTTAGAATCAGAGTTTAAAACAGAAGCATGCTCTTTCTTCCTCTCCTTTTCAGCGAGGACTCAGAAGAAAAAGATGTGAAGACAAAGAAAGATGACTCACAATCAGCAGGTAACTACCACTATTCCCTGCCAGAGCAGCTTTAAAGTGAAGATGAGTTTGCAAGAGAGTTGCAGGAGTTTGCAAGAATGTCGCAGAAATTAGGCCAATTAGAAAAGCAGGCCTATCTAACCTGGGTGCTGAGTTCTCCTGCTTTTACTGCCAGCCCTAGCTTGGAATATTGACTATTTTTTTCCTAATAGATATCATTGTAAACTCAGGTTGTTAATCTCTTCCTTGTGCTTCTCATCCCTATGTTTCACTGAATGATGTTCAAGGAATTTTGCTTTCTCGCCTTTTCTTCCCAGATGAAGATTTTGGCAGTGAAGATGATGACTTAGGAGCAGATGATGGCAAAGCTGACAGCGACTATGAGAGCTCTCAAAAAAGCAAAAAAGGAAAAAAAGTTAAACCAGACAAGAATAAGAGAGCCTCCAAATCCAGGAAAAGGCCAGCAGGTAATAAAAGGAGTGTATTGATTTGTTTGTTTAGAAAGTCTGTTGTGATAAAGAGCAGTATTTATTAAGTGTGGCTGATGTATTCAGATTTTCAGACAACATATATTGTATTGCAGCAGTTCCACAGTGTGTATGCGCTTCTCATTACATTGATTTTTGTCAAGTAGGGTGGTCAAAGTGGTTCATAATTCAGCAAGTCTCCTCAACTGTTAAGAGGGGAAGAAAATACTATTATTGGCCATAGCTACAGGCTTTGGCAGTTTGTTTTTTTACTATTTCAGAGAAGTTACAGTTCAGAGTAAGGAACTGCTGTGTTTTATGTGTGAAGTTGTAGCACTGCCCTCCAAGCATCCTTCATAAGAGCTCAGATGAACACCTCTGAAACCAAATGTATATTTAGGAGAAGTGCTTTAGTACTATTCCCTAGATAATAATACGGATAACGATGGCTGGCAGGGTTTATAGCACTCAAAATGTGGGGCTAGTCTTTGCATTGGAAGATAACTGCACAGGTGCCGTGTTGAGTGTCTCTATAAACTCTTGTTGGGTTGCATGGGATTGTGTTCTCACAACTCGGTTATTCAACAAGCATCTTTGGGTATGACTTGGCCTTTGTTTAGTCTACTCTGTGTCAAGGCAGTTTTGTAATCTGTGTCCTGCGTCTTCAACGTAACACGGTCGCTTTGTGTTGCAGAGGACAGTGAGGATGAGAAAGAAGACCACAAAAATGTGCGTCAGCAGCGACAGGCAGCGTCCAAAGCAGCTTCCAAACAACGAGAGATGCTTATGGATGATGTGGGGAGTGAGGAGGAGGAACAGGAGGATGATGAGGCACAGTTCCAGGAAAGTAAGTAAATGGAGTTGCATGGCAGATGCAACAAGTTAAAATTAATCATAGATCTGGTCAAATGGCACTGTGTTGAATACGGCAGTGCAGGTGTCAGCTGTCCTACTTGAGAACGAATTCATTACAGCATATCTGTCCAACAGCGTAAGCTTACACTATCATTCTAGCATTTTTGCTCCAAGCACAGATAAATGTCTTTGCAGAGCCTCTTTCAGGGCTGCTTATAAAGTTCTTAATGTTTCTTACTGCATCCTGCCATCCTGTCTGTTTTGAGGCATTAGTGTTGCTTTTAGAGCATATGAAGGTATCCCTTATACCTGGTTGATCAGAGCAATTTGTTCCATCAAAAGGGTTGGATTTAGTCTCTTAATGAACTGCAGTAAGTTCCTGAAATAAGGGGAGCAAACATGATTTCAGAAAGGAGTAGCTGTGCAGGTATTACTTACTTTATTTCTAAGTGAAGAGAGTCTCTTCATTTTGAAATGAGATATGATATGAGATATGTGATATATGAGATATGGAGTTGAAGCATTTTTTGAGAACCTCACAACATTTACCTGTTTGATCATGCTAATATTTTATGAATATGAATCCTCTTGCTATGTCAGAATCCCTTTGGACAGCAGCTCTGTGGCAGTTAACCAGGTTATAGTTCCAATCTCATGTCTTCTCAGTCTACCTAGTGATCTCAGCTGTATCTTTTTCTGCTTGCCTCCAAGTAAATGAGAAGCTTTTCCTTACAAACTTAATTTCTTTGTTGTTTCTGAAGATTCGGGAAGTGATGAAGACTTCCTCATGGAAGACGATGATGATAGTGACTATGGCAGTTCAAAAAAGAAAAATAAAAAGGTGTCCAAGAAGTCCAAACCAGAAAGGAAAGAAAAGAAAATGCCAAAGCCCAGGCTAAAGGCTACAGGTGCGTCCATGAAAACTAGGCAGTTTGCTTTTGAAACCACTATTTCCTTTTTCTGCTATCTAAGACTTGGTGGTGGGAGCCTTGGGGACCAGTGGGCAGTCACCTAATTTCAAGGGCCAGCTCATGTAGCTTGCAATGGATTAAAGCAACCCAAGGAAACAGTAAAATGGCTTTAATTCATAGCTAATGAACAGGTTGAATTGCCTCCCTTTGAAGGGGGAGGGAAATATTGTACAAATTTCTCTGCTCTAACATTACAGTCTAGCTTTCTACACATCATATCAAATAATATTACCCATAGTTTTGTTTCAGGCTCTCGGTCTCCATCACAGGTTTTCAGTCTGGGGGCGGGGGGAAGAAACTTGAAACAACAGTAATTTGGGTTCATTTCTTGCAGGAAATCTAAAATGATAATAAAGTCATTCATATTGGTTTGAGAGGCCAGCTCCGACGCTTAATGAAGTCATGTCCAATAATGAGTCAGGACTTGCAATTAAGCAGCACTAATCATTGGTTTTCATTCAGTTAAGCTTGGATAATGAGGAATGCAGGGAATGCCGTGCGTTTGATACGGCCAAAGCAAAATGAGAGCTGCCACTCACGTGCAAATCCCGCTTGTGCAAAGCTGTGTCGCTTTTGTCTCTTGAGCAAATCATGACCTTCATTGGGTTATTTTTTCCCCCTTTTCCAGTGACCCCCAGTCCAGTGAAAGGCAAAGGCAAAGCCGGCCGCCCTACAGCTTCCAAGGCAACGAAAGAAAAGACCCCGTCCCCCAAAGAAGAGGATGAAGAGCCCGAAAGCCCCCCGGAAAAGAAAAAAGCAGCCAGCCCTCCGCCAGAGAAGTCAGGGGACGAGGGCTCTGAAGATGAAGCGCCCTCTGGGGAAGATTAGATGGCAGTTGAAGAAATCTTTGTTTAAAAAAAAAAAAAGAAAAAGAAAAAAAGGAAAAAAAAAAAAGGAAAAGAAAACATACTTAGGGGTAGAACACGGTTTTGGCTGTGGCTTGACTCATGGGCTTTGAATGCTGTCTTTACTTTCAGCTGTTTAATACAGTGTATCCTTTTTTTAATAAGAGGAAACCCTTATACAGTAATATTATGAAGTCACTGTTCTCTGTTGGCCATTCCGTTCTCCCTCCCCCACCAAATCTGAAAGCCATTTAAGACAAATTAACAGACCGGTGAAATATATATTTTTTTCAAGGGGTACTGCAGTTGTGAAGCAATAAGGTTTGAGACTGATACGTGGAAACCATATTTACAAATCGTTAAGTAGAATAGATTTGCCAGTGCTGGTAAGAATTCTTTAAAACTATTATTCCTTATCTGAATATGGGGAGAAATATGAACCTGTGCTTTAACAGATTTTTGTTGATACGAGTTTATTCTCAGAAAAATGAATTACTATGAATTGAGGAGGAGGAAACATGGGGAGCAACCCTATGTTTCTTTAGTTAATATGATTTTTTCATGGAAAACATGCAGAAAACTTGTAGGTGGGCCACTATTTAGAAAAGACTGTCCAACTAGGGTGGAAGATCTTTGCTGGATAGATGACCATTCCATTTTAAGCAAGTTACAGTTCATCCCATACACTTTCACATGTACAGTCTACCAGCTGCTCATATCCGTCAGTTCTATTTTATTTCTTGGAAGCTTGGCTGTAGATGGGCAGAGTAGAGAAGAGAAATGGAAAACACTTCAAAATTCTGGTTTCCATTTAGTGCTACGGGTATTGTCTTTGGAGATGTTTTGAGGAACAACTTCAATAGATAGCCCAGAGCTAAATCCCGGACGTTTTGGGGCGAGGGATGTCCTTTTATCCATGTGAAGCAGAGGATTCCTGTAACGCTCTGGTCGGTCTTGGCTGCCACGAGTCACACTCAAGTGTTTCTCTTCTCCAGAAAGGGGCTGTGCTCGGTACCGCTCAGGTTTTCCTGATAGCTGCAGTGTTGGACAGCAGGTTGCCCTCGGTGGTAACGTTACCCCATTTCTTCCTCCTTCCTCCCCATAGCACGGGGGCTCCGCTCCTCCTGCCCCACATCCGCATGTCTGTGTCTGTCCGGTCATCGTTCTGCTCCCTAAGCCTGGAAAAGGGCTGCAAAGGGAACAGTACTGTATGGATGAAGCTGGGAGGAAACGAGGTTTGGAAGAAGTGCGACAGGGCTAGAGTTTCCTAACAAAAGCAGGATGTCCCTCTCAATGCAAGATACTTCAGATTGCGCAGTGCATTTTTATGTGTTTTTTTATCAAAGCAGCCATATCCTTTTTTTTTAAACATAAAATCCCCATGCTTTGGTTTTCAAACCTTAATGCAGAGGTTGCTGCCATGTTTGTTGGTGGAAATATTAAAAACTGGACCTGCCATTTTCCTTTCTTTTTTCCCCAAAACCCTTTTGCTGTCTGTACGTTGCTCACAATTATCTCATAGTTGACAAGCTTTGCGTCTTTCTTTTTTTCCCCCCCCTTCCTTGTCACTGAACTACATGTGTTTTGTAACCAGCCTCTCGAAGGTAACATAAGGCAGCTAATTAGTTGGATTTCTGGTGCCCTTGCTACCAGGTTTTTAATCCTGTTTGGATTTTAAAGAGCTTTTAGATGTGATGATACACTAATACAAGCGGGAAGGATGCTTGGCTGAACAGCATAGGGAGCCTGAAGATACTGAGCGCAGTGTGAAGCCCAAAACATGCAGTGAAATATTAATAACAGCCAAGTGAATGTCTTGTGTGATTCAGAGCCGTGGATTTTACAGAGGCTGGTAAATACCTTATCTTGGCTTATACAGATTTTTAAGTTCTCTAACATTCTTTACTATGAAATTACTGTTGCCGTTACAATAAAGATGATCGGTGTTTCCATTGTAAATTTTATTTTTTAAGCGGTTGACTTTTGCAGAACAGCTTAAGGCTGAAGTACCAGTCCTGAACAAGAAGTGAATGTAATCCCTGCTCCCTTCCTCTTCCCAACTTCCACGCGTCCGGGAAAGCAGAGTCTTGCCTTTCCTGCACTCTTAGTCCTGCGCTTCTCGGGTAATACGGGGAAAAGAAATGGCCAAACTTGGAATAATGTTTGGACTGATTTGGGGAGGGGGCACCATAAACTTTCCTAAGTGTCTGGTCAACACAATTATTCCCCTTCAGTCCAGAGGTGGTTTTTGAGTTGTAATTGTCTATTGGGTTGCTTGTTTGCTATTAAAATATACAAGGATTGCTTAAACAGAAAATACCTCTAGCTGATCTGGTCAAACAGCTATTCCTTTACCTGCTGGACCAGATTTTTTCTGAAGAGTGTGTTTTGTAAGTTCCACTTAATATATATATTTTTTTTTTCTAACAAATTAATGTTCAGGCCGTGGAAGAATCTTTCCATTGTTCTCAGTTCGCGTTTTGGACTGTGAATTACTTTACGCCTGGCGTTTTTGACCCTATATCTTGTAAAATGATTCTGCTTTCTCCTGTGTTCTTCTCTAACAGCAGTTACAGGATGCACGAAGCTTCTTTTTTAGCTTATGTCACAACCCAAACACTATGGAAATCCTGTACTCCTCCTGGCATTTTGTAAGGTTTTTCTATATCAGGTTGTTTTGCTGATCTTTGCAAACACTAAGCCCAAACGGTCTCTTTCTCGATTACTCTGTTAAAAATACAAAAGTTTCCATTTTTACAGGTTGAAGAAAAGTTTGAAGGTGTGTCTTCTGGTTTGGGTTTTTATTTTTTTGTACCAGCAACATTTTCCAGTAGTGGCAGACTTAACCTTTTGTGAAATGTCCTTTTTAATTCGTTTGTATCAAGCCTTCTGATTCCTCGAAGGAGAGCTGTGCAAAACGCCTTGCTTTAGGAGCAATCATAGTTCTTCCTGGAGCAGGAAGTTTCGTTCACAGGAGGCGACTTGGGAAAGATTCTCTTCTGTTACCCAGCTGTAGCTTTGGAGCCTTTGCAGAGAGGTAAATGGATTTATTCTGGAGTTGAGTTAATCCAGGGCCCTGCCCCGGGCTCCCTCTTCACCTGGGGTTTTATCGCCCACTTCCATTCCAAGTCCTTCTGTACATTCTGTTTCCCAAGCCACACTGCAGCATTGTTTAAGGTTGATAGGCGGTTCATGCTGCCTTGAACTGACCGCAAGGCTTGATCAGCAAACAATTAGTGGGGATTTCTTATTAACAGTGACTTCAGGTGCCGTTTGAGCAGCATGAAAACGCCCATCCCATTGAGCTCCCTGGCTTCCCGAATGTAGTGTAGGTGGGAGCAAGATTCCGGAACGGGGCAAGGGAGAAACCCTTAATTTTGTTGTTATTAAATAGCTCCTTAAAGCAGACGAGCGGGTGGGAGAGGTGCCCCTTGTGCCCCCCTGCTTGGGAATGGCCACAGTGCCAGGGAAGGGCTCCGCGTTGTTCAGCTCCTGCTCCACATTCCCAGATTCCACTGCCACCCCCTTGGGGATGGTCACTAAAATCCCATTAACACTGAGGCACCCAGCTGAAGGAGGGAGGGAAGTTAACAGGCTGGAAATCTTGGAGCTGTGGAAACCAGTGCTTTGCTCTATGGAACTTGTTTGTGCAGCGTTTATTTTTATAACAGATCGTATTGTTGAGCACATAGTTTTTAAAAGCCACAAACTGATGCAGGAGTTTCGGGCTTGGAGAGGTGGGTGCTGCTCTGTCAGGAGAGGCGGGATCCAGAGACGGATGGATGGCGAAAGGACGCGGTGCTGCAAACACGTCTTTTTGATCAGAAAGATCATATTTTGATCAAAAAGACCATATTTTGATCAAAAAGAGCAAATTTTCCTCCAACTTTGAGTGCTTTTCTATAGTTTGGGGCAAGTTTAATGCAAGGTCTGTGCATGAAGCCGGGAAGCCAAGCTCTTTCATTCATGCTGCCCATGGTGACTACTTTTTCTTACCGTACTGTGAAGAACGTAATTGTGGCAAGGTGTCCTCCCCAAACGAAGCATCCCCTCCTTCCCAACTGCCCACGTCAGTACATAACTGGCACTTGAATGTCTCTTTTTCATTAAACTCTTTATATTACCAACTAAAACGTGACTATTTCTCAGTCTAGGCAAGTTCTCACGGACTCGGTGCAGCCACCACCACTAGCAACAACCCCATAAACCACCTGCCCCGTTGGGCTGCAGTGACCCGAGCGGTCCCACCAGCCTGAGCATGCCAAGCACCACCGCAACCCCTTGTGCACATGCTTTATAGAGCAAGGCCAGGGTCTTTTATAGGTATTTTTGGGGAGAAGGTAGCGGGTGGGATGGAGAAACCCTCCATGAGCTTCAGCCAGAACATTGTGTGCAAAAGCCCCTGCCGTGTTTGGTGTACGAGGGCGTGAGTGTGGGAGTGTCTGCCATCCCATTCCCTTTGGGTTCTGAAAAATTTATTTGACCTTTTTTATTATTTTTTTCTCCTGCAGAAGCAATTGTTACAAAAAATGTAAATAAGAGCGACATAATTTTGTTTAACCATGAACACCGTGTCACAGCAAACCCTGAGCAGATACTTTTAGAGGAGGAAGAGACGCGAGGTAGGGCCTTGGCCCCTGGCTATCAGCAAGGCGGCGCTGGCTGGTATGCAGTGAGTAATTGTCTGGAGTATTTGCAATCCTCGGTTGAGGTTTTTCAAAAATCAGGTCCTTTGCAGTTCCCGTTTCCCTTTTCCCCCACTTTTTTGCTTGGATTTGTTTCAATCCGAAGCGTGGTCAGGGAAAGGGGCAGCTGCAGAGGGGCCCGTTCCTGCTGGCCCGTGACCTGTGGATGTGGCACCACTGGGCCTGGCACCTCTTGCAATACCTTGACAATACGGAGACCTTCAGCATGGTACTAGGAGTTAAGTTTGAATGTAACATTAATGCTTTATTTAAAATAAAAGGAAAAAAAACACCACTTTTTTTTTTTAAGGGGTTGAAGTGAACATGACTTTGTTGACCATGTTCGTGAATTTATAGATGCAACATTCATTGGTAGAGTTTTGTGATGGTCTTTTGTGCTACTTAATTTGACATATTCCAGTCTCTGTATGTACCTGCAAAGAAAGAAAAAAAAGAAAAAAAACAAAACCCTGCTTTGCTTTTATGGAAGGGTTCCCAGGACTGCATACCTGCTCCTGAGCTCTGTTTTAAGTATGTGTATCCTTCGCTTGTATTTTGTATTAAAAAAGAGAAAAAAAAGAAAACACAAGGAAAAAGAACCCTTTATTGTTCAGCATGTTGGAATTGTGTCCCCTCTTTTATTTTTCCTCTCCCTTTTGGAATATATTAAGCAACTCATTCTTCTGTATCTTTTATTTTCTTTTGTAAACTTTTTGGTTTTGTTTAAAAATGGCTTTATAAAAGGGCTTTTATAACCCAGAAACGTGACTTGTGTAATTTTTCTGCTCTTCTAAGGTATTCTGTGGTTGTTCTGTGTTACCTTCAGCAAGGTGTTAAACTGTATTTATCTTTTGCAGGGCCCCTTGGGCTTGAGATTAATTCCTTTCTCTACCCTAAGTTTTCCCTAAGGATGCTAGTCAGCTTTTGGCTGAGCAGTTTGGCAGGTAGGATTGTTTGGCATTGCTACCTCTCAGGTAAGGGAAAGATCTGAAGAATTAAGGGAAAGATCTGAAGAATTAAGGGAAAGATCTGAAGAATTAAGGGAGAGATCTGAAGAATTAAATCATCTTGGCAGTAGAGAGCAGAGAATTGGTTCCCCCAAGCTGTCCTGCAAAAGAAGTGTGACTTGAGCCTTGAAAATTCAAAGCCTAAAGAAAATCAATCACTAGGACAAACAAAACCTTCTCCAGGACATATTTGCACCACCAGCTGCCTCGGCCATCAGTAGCCTTTCTATTTTGCCATAGATATTCCAGCAACTTATCCGTGGGCATTAAGAGGAAAGACAACAAGAGTTGAGCCAATCTGTGCACTAAATCTTTAGGTGGATGTCACTTCAGATAGTCTGGAGAGCAGGCCAATCTGCTTTGCCATCATGTGTAGTAGGGGCTGGTCATGCAGAGCACGCCAAGAAACCTCTTGCTGAAGATTTAAGCTATTTTCCTACCAAACCCTCATGTTTTTGGTGGTGGTGGTTGCTCTTGGGGCTGTGTCATCCCGTGGCCTTGCTGGGGGTGACAAGGGGACCTTGCAGCTCGGCGGTTGCTGCTGGGCAGCAGAGGGCGAGCCTGGTCCTTGCAGCAGCTCCCACCGCGCGTCCTGTCCCCATCGCTGCCAGTCCCTCCTCCCGTCCATCCCAGATGAGATGGACAACGTTCAAACCTTCATCAAGGCAGTTCAAAGCAGGGGTCAGCCAGCAGTATTTCACCACGGTTGCTTTGATGAATCCTGCGTCT
>JAUBOD010000924.1:7431704-7448945 GCA_032353885.1 Nothura maculosa
CGGCGACGCGTCCCGCTTCCCCCGCCCGTTTCCGCCGCGGCGGAGAACGCCCAGGGGCCCCGCGGGGCGGCCCGGGCCGGGGACGGCGGCTCGCGGCTCCTGCCGCCCCCGCGGGACCGACCTCCGGCCCGCGCGCCTCTCTTCGCTGCTCTCTTGTTGTGTGATTTCTCGTGCCCGTCCCGCGGGTTTTGTGGCTGTTTGCTCGTTTCCGCGTGTCCCTGCACCGCTTTCCGCGCGGCGGGAGCGGCCGCCGCCTGCAGCGGTGCAGGAATGCGCGGGGCGCGCATGCAAATACATGCAAACCGGGCAGAATGTACCCGCCGTAACGGGGCAGAATATAACGGGGCAGAATACAACCGGCCGTAACGGGGCGGAATACAACCGGCCGTTACCTTCGCTTTCGCGTGCGGAAACGCCTTCCCGTGCGCGAATATATGTGCGCTGTGCGTATGCGTTACTTATACAGTACTTATTGTACGTTATCCCGTGCCAAAGGCATCATCCCTGCGGTCCTGCTGCCTGCCCGGCTGGATTCAGCACCAGGACACGGGGCCGGGGGCTGCCCTGGTTCTGCTGCTTTGTTTTTGAGCAGTAGCCTCGGGCAGGAGTCGCTGTGGGGATTTCCCTGCTTGCTGGGAGCAGCACGGAGTGCTCGGAACGCCTGGATCCTCCCGGTGAACGCGGTGCCTGTGCCCGGCGCAGCCGTCCCGACCAGGCGGCGTGTTCGTGATTTGCGCCGGCCTGTTTATTTTTAGGGTCTTAGTGCCTGTTTGTAGGGAATAGTTGTTCCATCGTCATAGCAACCCGGCTGAGTGTACTATAAACACGATTAGAGGAAACCTTTTCCGTCTGAAATGAGACTTCCCTTTCGTAATAAAGTTAGGGTCGGCAGAAAGTGGCAAACCTTTGGTTTGAGGCTGGTCCGGGGCGCGTTGCAGGGACCCGAGCCCTGTGGATAACCAAGGATGCTCTGAGCGTCAGCACGTGTGTTGTGCCTAGCGAAGCCCGTCCCCATCCCTCCTGTTCCCGGTAAACATTCCCTCAGCCCCTTGCGTGGCGGATAAGGAGGCAGCAAGCATGATTTGTTTGAAGGGGAGCTCCTGTGGAAATAAGGATTTTATGGCTTATTCAGGAAGATGTGCAGCAGTGTCAGCAACCCGTCATTTGCTCTTAGTTTGCTCTTCCCTCTGCTTGTCCCCAGGCTCCCGTGCTGCTTCCCTTCAGGCTCTCATCCCACCGCAGCAGGTAAGGAGAAGGCCCACGTGGATCCCAGCGAGGCTGAGCAGGGATCCAGGTATCCGCAGGGCCGGAGGAGCGGGACGGCTGCAGCAGCTGCAGGAAACGCGCGGCCTCTGTTTGGAAGCGGCCTTTGTAGCCGTGTTCCAACAGGTCGGAACATTGTTGAATGGCAGGGTGTGCTCGCCAGCACCCGGCTCCTTAACGAGCCTTTGTCTGGCTAACAAGGTTTAAAGAGGTCCCTTTGGCACCGCAGCCAACGCCGTGATCCTCTTCCCTAGCTTGGCTGGGAATTCTGCTGCTCGTGGGGTCCCCGGCGGCTCCGTTGCCATTGCTTGCTCACGAACATAGAGGTTTTCTTAGGAGTCTGGAAGCAGAGAGCATTAGCAAACAAGAACCCGGAACAGGAAAGGCTTACTTTTTAGGTGGGAATTAAAAAGATGAAACAAGTTGCTCCGCAAGCCCAAAATATTTGCAAACATCTTAATTTCATGTATACTTGCAGCTTGATTTTTGAGCCAAGAACACCAAACTTTTGGTGACATTTGCTTTGCATAAATACAACTGTCAGACTTGGAGAAGGATTAAGCAATGAAAACTCCGGAGCAGCTCTTATCACGGGACATCCTCCAGCGTTTCCTTCCCAGGAACTTCCTGCCTCGATAACCAGAGTTTCTCTTTCAGAACAAGCTGATTTTCCGGCCAGGCTTGGGACCAAGAGTGCAGTGAAGAGCAGAGCCAAGGGGAAGACTTGTTTGCTGGAGCCTCGGGTGTCCCCTCCCCATTCCTTCCTGATTTGGGTATTTATTAGGGAAAGGGCAATTTAAATGCATCTTAGGAAGCCGCCAGTGTTGGGATTTTTGATGGTGATGTGGCAGATGCAGGAATTGGGATCTGCAGTTCAACTCCGTGTGAATAGGAGCTTCATCTTATGGTAAAACAGGCTTTTTGGAAAAGACCTGAATACTGCAGTTCTTGGCTTGCTTTCCCCCACCGGAGCGTGTGTGTAGCTCTGGACGGTGGGTTTGGTGTGAGCTGGGCAACAGGTTCTTTCTAAAACAAAGCAAAATGGGTAAAATGCTGAAAGTGCTAGTTCCAGTGAGTCACTTGGGAGCCTGAAAGTATTTTCTGACAAATTTATTAGCAATGGGATATTTTAGGTGCTGTGCTAATTAAATCATTTCTTAGTTGTCTGTTGATAACCATTTAATTAGATGCTTCATCAGTAACAACATATTGCAGCTCCTTCTCTTCATTAAAATACAACTGAAACTGGCCATTTTCCTTCCTGCTTTCCTCCTTTTTTGGGAGGAGTGAGGGGAAGAGAGCAGCAATGTATTTATTTGTTAAGCGGACAAGGCCCTGAGCAACCTGGTCCAGCTTTCAAGATCGGCCTGTTCGAGCAGGGAGCTGGGCCTCCTGACTTCCAAACATCCCTCTCCATCTAAATTATCCGTGTTGCTTTTTTTTTTTTTTTCCTGGAACAGCTCTCCCGGGCCTTGTCTACGCGGGGGTATTGCACAATGTCCCGGGAGTTCGTGTCGCCGAATTCCTCCTGCTCGTGCACCGTGGCCATCTTAATCTGTTTAAAAGCCCCAGGAATAGCTCCGTGCGAGCCCAGTGAAGTCCTGGCAATGGGGGCTCCTCCGGTTGCCTCATTTGGCAGTCATATGGGCAGATATTGGCTCCGCACACTGCCTCATGTAGACCTCCTGCTCACCTGGTGCCCCGCTGCAGGTCTCGCTTGCAGCATTAAGCAGGAGGCCCCGAGCCCATCGCGAAGTTGTTGCTGCTGGTCCCAAGCTGCTTAGAATGGAAGCATTTCTCTTAAAATAAGTCCTCTAGGAAGAAAGGAGGACCCTGAGCTTTTGAGCGTGGTGTGTGTGTGCGTGGAGGGGAGTTTGTTTCTGGCAGTCCTCGAGCAGGGTCTGGACGGTGCTGCTCTCCTTGCAAAGTTGTCTTTTGAGCTGTCCCTTCTGTGTGACTGTCCGGGCAGCCTGAAGTGTCCCAGGAAGGGCTCGCTGGCCCCGTCGTGTGCCAGCAACGGGGCAGCCTTCCCTTCCCTTCCCTTCCCTCTGCCGGGCACCATCCCCTGCGTGTCTCTGGAGCCCTGAGGAGCTCGCGCACCCGCCTGGACTTTCCCAGGACATCTGGAGAAGCCATTGGAGGCTGTTAGGAGGAATGGGGGTGACAAAGGCCGCGAGTGCTTCCCAGGGCTGCAGGAAGCCCCTTGCCCGGGGGGATAGGGCTGAAGCCCTGGGATCCCGCCGCCCTGCCCCTTTGGGGCTGCTTGGCACATTGAGGGGTCCCTTTCTGCGTCACCCCAGGGGCTGGAGCCCTCGGGGTGCTTTGCACAGGAGCTGTAGCCGGTCCCACGTGCCGCTTGGGAAGCCGTTTCTCCCCTTTGCCTTGCAGGGGTTCGCCTTCCTTCTGCAGAAGATGTGCAGAGCCTCGACGCTCCGCAGTCTAAAGAGGCTTCCTGTATCCACGAAGCTTTGTAGTGGCAGAGATGCCCCCCTCGTGCTCTGCGTTTCCACGAGGCCTCGAGCGAGGCTGCAGCAGCAGCTCGAGAAGGCCCCGCTTTGCAGCGCTCCTGTCTGGATACTGCAGCCAAGCGCTGCCAGGCGCCCTCTGTTCCTCAAGGGGTCATCCGTAGGCGTCAGGAAGATCTCAAGACAATAATAGTGCTCTATTTTAGCATGCTCATTGCAAAGTAGAACTGCCCTCTGCCTCCAGCAAGTGTTTTTTTCCGCACACTGGAGCGATGCAGAAGAGGAAAGGCCGTTTTCCTAAGGGGCAGCCCTGCCCCTCCAATTCCTTCATTGTCTTCTCGAGTGGGACCTTTCTCCTGCTCTGCGGGCTCTTGTAAGGAAAACAAAATTCAGCAAAAAAGGGAGCGCTTGCAGCAGCGTGCTGCAATTATTGGTGTATTCATCTTGAAGCAAAAGCAGGCAAAGCGCTGGGCTTTTTGTGCTGACAGGGAGCTTTGCTCGCAGATTGATGCCTCTTTTTGAAGGGAGCCATGGATTTGGAAGCAGATGAAATGCTATTTGTGAGGATGACAGAAGTAACAGCGTGTCGGCGTGGAGCGGGAGAGGCCTCGTGGCATCTCCTCCTCCTCCTCGTTTCTGCTCGCTGCTGTAAGGAGCAGCTTGTTGCTGTTGCTGCAGGATCTGCTCCATCCTTCCATACCCGCGCAGAGAGGAGGCCTTGGGAGCACGTGGCCCTCAAGGGCTCTGCGAGCAGCACAGGGCAGCTGGTCCCCGGCACGGGCTGCCAAACGCAGCCAGCAGCAGCCTCAAAGCCAGGAGAACAAGCACAGGCTGCTGCGATTGCTCGTTAATCCGTGAGGCTGCAGGGCCTGCTTGGGAAAGGCCTTTTCCTACCCCAGGTGCTGAAGAAGGCCCAGCCTTTTAGCACATTACACTGATATTTTCCTGAGTGCTTTTCTGTTGATTTGACATGTTATGCGGAATGTGCCTTTTTCCCTGCTGCTTCCCAAAGAAGCAGTGATTCTTTGATGCATTTTTGTGCAATGCCCAAGGAAGCTTAATGAAAACATTAAAGGCAATGATCTTCAGTCATAGTACAGCATTGCGTGCCATATACGTACTGCTCATTCCCAGGTACACGTTGCTCCTGAACTCGGTAGCAGCAAGATCCACCTGTGTTCCTATGTGTGGGGGATGAGGATGCTCCGCAGCGCGCGTGGTCCGTTCTGCACCCGGCAGCACACGTCGGAGAAGTCACGGAAAGGTTTTAATTCGATTCCCTGCCTCAAAATCCCTGCAGTTTTCCAATGGGGCTGCACAATCCCAGTGCTGCAAGAGGAGTCTCCAAGGCCGAGCTCAGCGCTGCTGTTTTCTTAGACTACTGAGCAATTAATTTGGGCAAGCGCGGAGTGCCGTAATTAACCAGGAAAGCACCTTAGGCCAGCGGAAGGCGGTGGTGTGGGTGTCCTTCACTTTGAGATTGTTCCTTCTAATTGCAGCAATTTAGCGGGCTGGATCAATGCAGCAGCCCGCTGCAGTCACGGAGGTGCCATTAGGCAGGTATTCGCAAAAACGGCTTGAAAGAACTGGGCTCTGCCTGCAAAAAGTACCTGCCCTGGGGCACCTTATTTTAAAAGCATGCGGCCTCCTGTGCACACTGTCAGCAGTAATCCCTTTACAGGGCTGACTAGATTCTGAAGCTCTGACACGTAGACTGCTCTCTTCCTTATATAGGGCTGTCTGGTGGTGGATAAGTGCTGGGCAGTAATGGGATTGGAACAAAAGGCTTGAGGAACAGAGCAGGAACTGGCAGTGCTGCCTGATCTTGAGCTTACCTTGGGGGGTCTGGTTTGGGGCAGGTGCTTGGGAGCAGCGTTTGGTCCTCTTGGCTGCCTGGATGGAAGCCCTGGTAGTCTTCAGGATTGTCTTTGTTGAGCTTGGTCTCTATGGGAAGGATCTCGCCTGTACCAGAATGTCATCAGTGGGAAGGCTGCTCCTGCAAAGTGGCTGGTTCTGCTTTTATTTCATTGGAAGGAGTTTAAATTATAGTGAGAGAAGGCATTCTGTTCTGGAATAAGATGATCCATGTAGGACGTTGCATTAGTATAACTTTGCTTGATCTAAACCACACTGCGGCTTATACAACTCTGGTTGTGCAGACAAAATCACGTACTGTGCTACCAAACCATGTCCACTGTGGTGGTGTCTTATGCAGTCACATGTGATTGGGGAACAGGCATCTCTCATGAGAAAAGCAGATGAGAAAGATCTTTTTGATAAACTTTCTTACATATTCTTAGAAAAGGCAAGGATAAAGTCCCAAAACAACTATTTGTATAAGAGGAGACGGGATACAGTGGGTTGGGAAGACCTCTTACAAAGAGGCGGTAGAAATATGAATATGGAAGGAAAAATCAATTGTATTCTTGCTGTTTGGGCCTGCCGATGCCTTAAGCAGTTCCTTGACCTGCTGTTCATTTTCTTGTAAAGACTCTGCTGTTGGAGGTGGGTGTGGGTAAGGGAATGAGGAGGCAGTGAGAGGGATTTGGGTTTGAGCAGGTGCCCCTGAGCTCTTTCTCATAAAGCAGCACAAGTCGGAATGGGCGAACACGGAGCAACTTCGAAGTTGGCTTTTTTGAATAGTGACTCATTGCAACTTACCCAAAGTGACCTGATTTAGTTAAATGAGGCTAAATATAACCCATGTGAAAAGGACTGACATGTGGGAGGAGACGACAGCAGTTGGCTCTCAGCCCCCCTGTTCTGCAGGGAACATCTTTCACGACTGGTGACTAATAATTTTTACTCCTGCTGCCTTTGGAAATAACATCGCTGCTCCCTTAGCACCTTCTAGGGAGACGAAGAAAATGTGCAATTCCTAACGCGTTGCCTCTTGTCTGCCTTTCTGAATTGCAGCTTCCTGCTATGGACAGTGCTATCACCCTGTGGCAGTTCCTCCTCCAGCTCCTCCAAGAGCCTCAGAACAAGAACATCATCTGTTGGACCTCCAACGACGGGGAGTTCAAGCTGCTGCAGGCAGAGGAGGTGGCCAGGCTCTGGGGAATCCGCAAGAACAAGCCCAGTATGAACTATGATAAACTCAGCCGTGCTCTCAGATACTATTACGTGAAGGTAACCGAGCCCATAAATCCACCTCCAAGCCTTATCCCGCTTACCAGCTTCTGCCTAATGAGCTTGGCTTCCTTTTCCCTTCTCCCCAAGGAGATGGGTGTCACTTCTGTCCCGCAGGCTTTGGTGAGGTGTGCTGGTTTACATTTCATTGTGTTTAGTTTAGTTGAATTTGCACCCAGTTCCTCCCCAGTCCCAGTTTTATAAGGCTCTAGGTAGCTTTCTGCAAAACGTTACCTCTTTTCCTTTATATCTTTGCTAATAGGAGCTTTCCTGTGAATAATAATCTCCTTTCTGCTCCCTTTCCAAATGTTCGTGGCCTTGCAAGGGTTAAAATCCTGAACATGCCAGCACAAGTAAGAGAATAAAATGGCAAATATTGCACCATCTTGAGACCTTTGCTGTGACTGACTGCCAAAAGGCTCTCAAAATATGGATTGCCAGAGAGGCAACCCGCAAATCTTCTGCATTTCCTCTTTGTATTCAGCCGTGCACCTATTTTGTGGATAGTGGATTTGGTCAAGATGAGCAAGACACTTCTCTTCTTTAGCGAGTGTCTTCCAACAACTTGTGAGAGTCTTTCGTTAGTGTGCAGGTAACGTGGAGGAGCTCAACTGGAATCACAGGGTGGGATTGGTACCTGTGTTTCAGTAGCCTCTCCCGAAGCCGTTTATCCCACAACTGTTACTGTGTGGGTGTGCGAGATAAGAAAATAAAACACAGTTTCTGAGGAAGCTGTCGGTTTGTAGCAGGTGGTATTGCTGCTTGGGGTTTGTTATGGGGGAGCAGAGTGTCTTCAATCTGACTTTGTACAGAGAAGTCGTAGTGATACCAATTGTACAACAAGTAAGAGTCTTTTTAGGTTGAAATTGCACGTCACATATCAGTTATGGGCACAGGAGGTTTGATAGGTGCTCCTTGTGGCTTTGAGATTGCTGATTAGCCTACATTTTGCTGCCTGACACAGCTATTTGTTTTCTTTTATTGTCATTCTATTAAGAATAGGGCTGGACTGATCCGATTAGGCCTCAGTCCAGCAGACCTGTAAGCCTTAGCTCTGCAGGTTCTCTTGCGTGTGAGTAAGATTATATTTACTGTACCTAGATGAGTGATTGTGGCTTGGATGCAAGAAATGGAATATGTTTTACTTCCTATACGATCTCTGAAAATATTTTAAACAGAATTGCTTTTCAGCTTTAAGACTCTTGTCCGTATATTTAAGGTCAAGTTAAACTCACCTACTTCAAGAATCCAGTGTATGTTTAAAAAAAAAATGTTTTTGGATTAAAGGGTACAGGCTATCTGGCCATCTAGTTCCTCGATCTATTTTAGGCAATGTTTATATCATGAAAATTAAGCTGCAGAAGGAATAAAAATATTTATCTTCTTACCCACAGAATATCATTAAAAAAGTGAATGGTAAGAAGTTTGTGTACAAGTTTGTTTCCTATCCGGAGATTTTAAATATGGACCCGCTTGTGGTGGGCCGTATAGAAGGAGACCCTGAATTGGCTGGTTTTGCAGAAGTCAGCAGCGCTCCGAAGGACGTGGAAAGCTGTGGGAAGGAGAAGTCCCAGTCCTGCGGGAAATCCTCTAGCCGCAATGACTACATCCACTCAGGCTTGTACTCCTCCTTCACTCTCAACTCCCTGAACTCTTCCAGCGTGAAACTCTTCAGGTCCATCAAGATTGAGAATCCAGCTGAGAAACTGGTGGAGAAGAAACCTGCTCAGGACCCGACGCCATCCGTCATCAAGTTTGTAACCATGCCCTCCAAGAAGCCTTCCTCTGTCCCCCTGGTCGCTGCCACTTCAACCATCTCCATCACTTCAGCTGCTTCTGCCACTTCAGCTGCATCCTCTCTTCCAGTGGCGTCCGAAGAAGCTCTGCAGACCTTGGAGACTCTTGTTCTACCCAAGTTAGCTGCCCCCGAAGCTCCAGCACCTTTGCCAAACTTAACCACCAGCTTCACCCCAACTCCCCCCGTGTCCTCGGTTTCTCCCACTCTGCACGTTCCTTCTGCGCCTCCTTCGCCACCCTTGAGCTCTAATCCCGACCTGGACATTGACACGGACATAGAGTCAGTGGCTTCTCAGCAGCTAGAGCAGGCTCAGAGCCTTCAGCACCAATCGCCAGAGCCCAAAGAGCAGGATTCCTCTGTGCTGGAGAAGGAATTTGCCAATCACCTCTCCAGATCTAAAAAACCCAAAGGGCTGGAGCTGGCTCCCACTCTGGTCATTACAGGCAGTGATCCAAGCCCGCTGGGGATACTGAGCCCTTCCCTCCCAACTGCTTCTCTTACTCCAGCACTTTTCTCTCAGGTAACCTAATCCATTTCTTACCCTTTCTTTTTTATTTCATAATACGGGTGGTTATATTTAAAAACCGCAGAGTACAAGTGAAAAATAGCCAGTAGATTATATTTGGAGTTCTGAAATCAGGATGTATCAGGGTATCACTACCTTCTTTTTCCCGTAAAACAGAAGGTTGTTCCAAAACATTTGTAATCAATGTTAACTTTATCCCTAACGGGTGCCTGTGCGTTTCACCTGTACGTGCCTGGGCAGGGTTAGCGTTGGGAGCACGTCCCAACCCAGCACCCGGAGCTTCCTGGTAAAGCTTCCCAGACTGAAAGGAATTGCTTTAAAAAACCCTAAAACCTGTCCCTGTCTTTCAGGCTGATTGTGTAAATGGTTTAAAAATAAACAGAGAGCCGCTGAGGTGTCTTTTATCGTTGGTTTATAATTTGATTTAGTAGCTATTTGCTTAAGACAGAGTGTTGTGACTAAAAGTCATGTGGATGGCAGCCTAACTGGGGTGTTAGCGCTGTGTGGAAAGGAGGGGTTTTGTTCCTCAAGGGAGATCTGGAAGAACAGCATAGGGCTAGGCTGCTATATCATTCTGTATATGTTTAATCCCTCTCCTTTAATAAGCTGCAGCTGGAAGGAAACCGTAGGGAAGCTGATAATTGAAGACCAAAACAGCTAAAGACAGGAAAAAACCTCAAGCGTAGCTGCTTTTTTGGCACCCTTTAGAGTATTTGGCAGGGGAACCTGGCAAATCCAGGGGTTGCAGAGGTTGGATGCAACTTCCTTTTGTTGGAGCTGACATTTGGTGTCACCCAGGTCATGCGTACGCCCAGCGCCTGCTAATTTTAAACTCGTAAATTGAGTCTTCCCAAACCCCTTACAGGTGTTGCACGCTGAATTGCATGCACCTGCTTTGCTGCAGGTTGCAGCAGGAATTGGCAGCTGCTGGGAAAAGGGGCCAATTGCCAAGAGCAGGGAAGGGGGCAGGAGGGTTGGTGCTCCCGTGGGTTTGGAGGGAGGAATGGCAGTCCCTGATGCTGGGATCCCGCCCTGTGCAGCTGTAGGAGCTGGGTTATCGTGCCTGGATTTACACATGCAGCAGGTTTAACTCGTGGCTGCCCCTCTTTGCTCCCTTGCAGACTCCCATCCTGCTGACGCCCAGCCCCTTGCTCTCCAGCATTCACTTCTGGAGTACGCTCAGCCCGGTGGCTCCTCTCAGTCCTGCCAGGTTGCAAGGTGCTAACACCCTCTTCCAGGTAAGCCACGCTCAGCCCGTCTCTGCCACAGGGCCACACACTTACATTAATGGTAGTTCATATTCCAGTGGTAGTTCCTATGTAGTTGGAATTAGAGAAGGAATTTTTTTAGGTCTGTCCCTCCTGTTAGAAAAAAAGCCTTTCTGTCCCATTCTTGGTTGGTTCTTTACCAGAAATGGAATTTGATGCTCTCCACGGAGTCCTGTAACAGTTTGTTGCAGCTACTTCTGCTGAAGCACATTAATTAAGTCTCACTGCTATTAATGGGAGGGAGGTTTTGCATCTGTGTGATCCCTGTAGCAACATGCAGCAGTTTTGCATGGTCTTAATAGTTTGCTCTCTTCTGCTCTTTGGAAATTCTCAGCTTCATGGTTTTCGATGCCTATTTTTATTTAACTAATACATGTTTTTAAAGTCCTCACTTGTAATTGCTGATGCTTCTCCTCCCCTTTGGAACTAGAATAGCTCTATCTACTGCCTGATTCTGCTTAGAGGATGAAGCTTAAATTGTCTTTTGGTTTATATCTGTCATCTCCATGGAGATGAAGGGAGTAGCTCATATCTGCAGTCAGAACAGGGGTTTAGCAAGGAGCTCTGAAAAGCCGTTGGATCTCTTTCTCTGTAATAGCGGGTAAGGAATCGAGGAACAATTTGGAACTGGTGTTTCCAAGAACAGGCATTAAAGTCCCCGAGTCTGGCTCAGCCCAGCTGAGGCCATGGCCCACGTGAGCGCCGGGGTTGCAGCCCGGTGCTCTGTGCACAGCAGTGCTCACAGTGCAGCCGGAGCAGCTCACACTGCAGCCGGTGACACCCCGGCACTTAAATAACCCATCGGCGGAGGAACCCAGGAGGTTCCTGGAAAACATGTTGGTCTTTTATTGTGGGGAAGCTTTTATAGGCACAGGTGTGAGAGGAACAGTAAATTAAAATGGCCTTTTTCTTGATCATTTATTTTGTCTCTTAGTTTCCATCAGTGCTGAACAGTCACGGGCCGTTTACTCTGTCTGGACTGGATGGACCCTCTACTCCTGGACCATTTTCCCCGGATCTTCAGAAGACATAGCACACGAACTCATGGAAAGGACATATTGGCGAGCAAGGGAAAGATTATCAGACTTATATTTAACCATGTTTTTTAAATGAGCAATTTATAATTCCACAGAGATTATCAACAGTCATAATTTCTGCCATTCCCAATTATAAAATGCCTTTTTTTTTTTTTTTCGAAATTCCCTGTTCTGAAGACCCAAATCGGGAATGTATATGCAAACGCCTTAATAGGAGCCCAGAGCTCCAGTCTCTTCTCTTCCCTCCTGGTTTGGAAGACTTCGCTATGGGTAAAGGGAATTTCACTTTGTGTTGCAGTAGCTGAGTCTGCACTGACTGCAGTAAGAGGTATCAGAGAAGTCTTTTCTCTTTGACTCTTGGAAAACCCTCTGTTCTTCTGCTTCCTGTGCTTGGCAAGAAGAAATCTAAGCGTGATGAAGCTGGCATTCCAGGAAATGCTGGGAAAGGGGTGTGAGCACTCGGCTTTGCCTTGGGGCCTGAGAAACTTGGGCAGCAACAGAACAGCTCGCGTCTTATCTGCTGTAAAAACCTCTTGTCTTTTTGCAGGGAGCAATTTTCAAGGAAAAAACTCAGCGACGGTTACTGAGATACAGACATTTGTTTTTGAACAGCGATGCATGCAAAAACCTCTCCAAGGAAGGGGCTGGAGGCTTCCCTGCCCTCCCTTCGGCAGGACACAAGCGGATGGCGGGGTTGGTTCCTTTCACTTCTCGGATCGATTGAATGCTCCAGTCCAAACATTTCTTTGACAGCAATCTGTTAGAAAGCCGGTGATTTGACTGCTAGCAAATTAGCAGAACGATGGATTTTCCAAGAGGATCGAGGGTGTGTTTGTACTCGGTGAGGTTGCTGCCTGATGCTAGAGCTTCAGACCCAAGCGGTGGGTGAGAACACTAACGGCCGAGCATTAACCTTACTGCTCTTTTCCTGCAGTTGAGAAGTGGAAAAGCTCCTTTTCTCCCAGCACTTACCCCAAGTTTTGCTTTAAATCTATTGCTTTTGTTATTTGAGCAGGAGCTGAGACCCTGAAAAGGTTAGGCCTAGTGTGTACAGATAGCTGAGAGGTGTCACACTATATCAACCTTACTGTAAATTTGTGCTTGCTTCTTTTTCTTGGTGGCTTTATGTGTATGGATTAGTATGAGTTTAGTTTCCAGAGCCATTTGAAACACTGATGAAATTAAGTTTGTACATAGATTTTTAGAACCTCAGGAGGCCTTTTAAGAGAACTGAGGAATGAAGAAGAGTTTCTCTTCTCCCAGCCCTTGGAGAGTGGCTGCCCTGGTCCCTTGGCACTGGGCTGCCTGTCCTTCCACTGTGGCCATCTGCTGCCAGGCAGCAGCTTCTGTTTGCTACGCGCATCCGTATGTGGAGCTGGTGACGCAGGACAATCTTTGGCATAAAATGTCCACTAGAAGCCAGCGCCCGTCTCTTTGCTTTGACATCCTGTCTTAGATTGAGGTTTATGGAGCAGAGCCGGGTTGTACCCTCGGAGCAGGGGAAGCTGGCGTTGCACTTGTACAGCGTTGTGCTTCTCTCGGGTCCACCCATCCCATGGAGCCGTGGGGACCTCGACTTTGGGGAGTTTTCCCTCTGCCAGACTCTGAATTCACTGTAATGCACGTGTGGCGATGCCCTGGCTTACTAGACCGCAGGGAGGTTATCTCCGTGTTCCAGCAGTGACGGACACCAAGAACCGGGTGGCTGCGTGCACCGGTGTCACTTGAGGGCACTGTTCACACGGAGAGCCCCGTGTCCCGAGGGAGGCTGCAGGAAAGCCCGTGCCTGGCTCTGGGCAGGGGCTGCAGGGCCTTAGCTCCTGCAATGAACTGTCTTCCCGCTGGCTTCAGTCCGAGGCATCATCCCGCTGCCCGCTTTAATCAGAGGAGGATACAGTTCCCGTGCTGGTGGCTCTTAAATGACAATGTGCAATATTGACACTTTTTTTATTTTCTTAATGCAGGAGGAAAGCTGCAGATCATGATTAAGAGTAGGCATTGGAATTTTCTGGTTTGCATGAGAGTTGATGAGTCTGCTCTAGAGATTATATATGGCTCTATATAAATAGCAGCACTTTCAATGGTTGTATTAGGTTGGCCGATTTTATTCCCACTGAGTGTGTGGACCTGACAGCAACATTGCAGATTAGGATTAGAATTTAAAAATAATTAATGAGCACTAAAGACTTGCAATTAAAGACTTGCAATTTAATTGCTTCCCTTTCCTTGTACCCTTTGGAGAAAAGCCACGTTTATTTGCTTCAAAGTTGTGGATGTGCACACGTGCACTTAATGTTTTTTGGACTGTATCACTTTGAGTATAGGTATGCAAGAGAACCAAATGCGGATGTAGCTTTTCAGTTTGGCTTGGCCTCGTGTCATGCTCCTCTTCTCCAAGTATTTTCCTAAGATTGCACTGCCACGGGTGGCTGAGGAGAGACACGTCCATCTTTTCTTCAGGAATTCCTTCTTCAGAGGAAATGAATATGGAAGTAAGCGCAGCCTGGGTGTGTTGGTTTCAATGCGATAATGCCCAGCCTCCTGACAGGTAGCAGTGCAAGGAGATGGTTCTGTTCCTTAGGCACTCGCCTGGGGAAACCAAAGCCCCGTACAGGACTGTAACCCCAGGAGGCAGTTGGCGCGGCAGGTTGGAGGGCACGCGAGCTGAGGTGCTTGCTCACCTCCTCTCCAGGTTGCTCAGGGTGATGCCATCTCATGAACCGCACCGCTAACCAGTACCCGACTGCCAGCTTTGTGGAACGGGCGCGTTCCCGACGGAGCGCAGCGCCGCTCTGCGTTCCTTGGAGCGCGTCAGTGAATCCAGCTCCATTCAGAGCATTTTGCAGCTTGTTTTTTTAACACAGCATAGGGAAGGTAGGGGTTAATACAGACTTTTCTAGTTGCTATGTAGGCTGTTGTATACGAGTATGATGCCATGCTGGTTTAAAGCAATTTAGTAGTGCAGCATTACTGAAACATTTTATTACATTAAAATTCCCGTTGCTGACGTAGCTATTCTCAAACGCTCTTGCGTTTTGCATTGCAGTGGTGAATGCACAGCTGGTAGAATTAGCACATGTGCCCTGCTTCTGGGAGCCTCGTTCCCTGTCGCTGCTGCCTTGCACTGGCAGCGCAGGGCTGAGAACCTCGTGCTGCCCTTGCCCCCTGTGCCGCGACCGGCGCTTCTTCGGCTCCTGACCTGCAGGAGGCCGCTAGCAACGCGTGCTGCTCGCAGAGGCCATCCGTGCAAGGAAGACATGGGTTACCAAAAACCTGTGGTTATAAAACCATCCTTGTTTTGCCTCTACCTGCTTCCAGGGAATGGAAACCTCGCAATGAGGAGGATGGAGGGAAGTCTTTTCCCTCCCTCAGCTAAGCCTGGACCCTTCTTTCAGAAGACTGGTCTTCAGCAGCGTCTGCTGAATGTTTTCCTGTGCTTTGGCTCCCTGTTGCAGTAGGTCAGGAGACACGGAAATTCCTTGAATTTGAGCATTCTTTGTAGTCATTTCGGCTCTGGAGATGTCACTCTCCATGCAGTGGCATGTGAGTTTTGCTCTTAAAGGCTTTGTTCAGTGGTTTGTCTGGGATAATTTCACCTTTTGATATATTTTCAAGCTCAGATATCTAGAAAATAGGTGAGTTTTGTTTTGTATGGTGTTCATTTGGACCCTGTGAAGGCCGCCTCTGTGTGTGTGTCCCTTTACGCAGCTTTTAGAAATGCAGCCGTCCAACGTAGGAAGGTTCCTGCCTGCAGCTTTGGCGCAAGAACTCCTGCAAATTGAGCTCGGCGCAAGGAACCAGACCATCCCATTGGTGCACTTTCTCAGGTGAACTGAAATGCAGAGTTCTGACCCACTTCTGTAACATTGTTTTAGCACAATCCTACAGTTCTGACAATCTACTGGCTCCCCATGTTTGATTCCTATACCCTTTTAGTTACTTTTTGCTCCTGTTTTATAGCATATATAATTTTTTATGTACTCGTGTTCTATTACACAATTTAACCTCTTCCTTTTCAATGCATGCTTGTTTACAAGGCGCATCTCAGTGTTGCATCAAGAGGTGAACTTGGCATTGTCAGCAATGCAAATACTGCAGCAGTAGTTGAGGAACAGTGTCGAGGTTGACAGGTATTTTAGAACTTGCTGTTTGGGTTTTGGGTGGCCACACCAATTCCATTCTGTTTTGCTCCTTAGTTCTCCTGTGTAAGAAATGCAAGTACCCTCTGGCCTCTAAGGTCTTTGGTATGGATAGTTTATTTTAGCTTAATTATGGAGCATGGTATTGCAAAGAGCCTGAGCCCCACAGGACGGTGCATGCAGCAGGCAAGCTGATAATCCACTCGAATTGCAGTCATGTCATTTCAAAGCTGATTTGGGGTGTTTTTTAACGAGGTCAAGTATGTCTTGCCTAAACAGGAATTTTAATAGTGTGATTGAACTTAATTAAACAGTAAATGGCAATGGCAGCTCTTTAGCCTGAGCAGTATTAGCACATGTCCTTAATGGGGAAGCCTTTGGCCATGCCACCAAGTTGAGTAGTGGTTAACACGTGAAATGCTGCCGAGATGCAGACTAAGATAAACTGCAGTGCTGGTTGGTTTCGGGAAGCGTTCAGGCTGAGAACTGCCGCTTGGTTCGAGCCATTTCGACACCATAGCAGCCCTTTATAAAAGCTGCTTCTGCATGAGGAAATATTTGAGTGGAGTGAACCCAGCGCCTCTCTGCAGCCTGCCCTGAGCTCTAAGGCTGCACTAGTGGAACTGCCAAGTGCTGCAGCCTCCCCTCGTTCCGTCTCTTGAGGCCGCCTAAAGCAGCAAGGGTCAGTTTGGGCTTTAGGGGGGTGGCTAGGGGAGCCTAAACTTTGACACTTATTTTGCCTTTGTGCAAAGAACAAATAAAGAAGGGAGAAGGTTTGCAGCAGAACGTCCATCCTTTCGGAGGATGCAGCTTTGCTGACCACGACCATGTTTTTTTTTTTTTTTTTTTTTAATAAAAAAAATGATTTGCAAGATAAGAAAGCAGGGCAGGCCCCTATGTTTTCTCTTGAATGTATATGCTAATGTATTTCCCTTTTGGGGTAGCAAGCTTTGTATGTAGTATTCTAAGAAAAAAAAACCCCACAGTGAGCTGACTAGATGAGATTTGTAGTGACTCTCCCTCTGCAAAGACGTTTGTGAAGGGTTTTGGCTGTGGAGCTGTTCTGGAGCTGGGCTAGAAAGCACCCCCTGATGGGCGCCAGCCTGGGGCTTTACCTGTGCCCCTGAGGCTGGCGGGTGAGCTCGCTGCTGGGCACACACAGTGCTGTGCACACACACGTGCTGCCCACGGGGGCCGCGTGCCCAGCGCTCGGTGCCAGCCGGGCCGGGCTGCACCGTGCGGGGCGCAGCTGCCGCTGCCCAATGTTTTGCACATGTTCCTGTGGTCCTGGGGGGGTCTGG
This sequence comes from Nothura maculosa, assembly GCA_032353885.1. NCBI lineage: Eukaryota > Metazoa > Chordata > Aves > Tinamiformes > Tinamidae > Nothura > Nothura maculosa. Next base: position 7,448,634 of record JAUBOD010000924.1, read on the forward strand.
GGGTGTGGGGGGACCCTAATCCATGGCACCACAGTGTGGACTAAGGATTTGCCAAAGGTTATTTTTAAATGCAGCTTTGACGTTGATGTATGCCACATCTTTCCCAAAAAAAGTGTCTTAAATTAATCTCTGACTAGTTTTATGTTCATGGAACAAAAATTTTGTTTTTTTTTCCTTTTTCCCCAAACAAGTGCTTCTCGGTAGGCGTTGCAGAAGGTTTTCATCTCAAAAAAGTCCTTTCTTCTTCGTTTCTGCTTTGTGACCCTTGGGGAGCCGGGGCTGGTTCTTGCCGTGAGCCACTGCTTGAGCAGA
>JAUBOD010000924.1:7449045-7460563 GCA_032353885.1 Nothura maculosa
GGCCTCCTCGAGGTGTGCTGTGGGTTTTTGGGCATGTCTTAACTCTTCAGGCTTTGGAACTGCTTTAGAAACTGGTGTTGACCTTTCTCTTTCTTTTATTCTTTTTTTGTTCTGCTGTTGTTCAGTTGCACAGAGTTTTTATATATTTGATGTACTAGTTTTAATGTTAATTCTCTGTGAACAGGGTTGAGATTATTCATTGTAGTTTAAAAATAAGTTGTATTCTGAAACTCCCTTTTAAAAACTCTTGTTTGTATTCTGTTGCAGTGTTACCAGATGGCCTTATGTACGTCACAGTGTTTTGTGATAAGTACAGTAGCACATTTATGCTTATCTCCCTCCTCCCCCTCTGTTTTTATAGCTGAGAAGTATATATTCTTAATAATAGAGGTGACTAAATGGACAAATTCTAGTGACTTGTAGAGTAAGGATACAAATATGGGTTGTTGTTTGTACCGTGTGTTAGGACAGCTGGGACGAAGGCGACTGACTCCACAGGGATCGTTAACCAGGGATCGTCTGTGTCAGGAACCAGGGGCTGGAAGCGGGAGCAGAGCCCTGGGAGGGGCGGATTTAACCCGCTGAGACTCGTTCCGTGCAGCCTAATGTCCCACCACACGTAGGACAGGGAAGTTTACATTGAGGTATAGAGCACTTAACAACCTAATCAGCAGTGGTAACACAGGGCAGCTGTTCTGTTTATTTTTGAAGTGCACGTCTCTTTTGGAAAGTGACTTTTGGGTGCTTTTCCTGTTACTCTCAATGGAGTTTTTCCGCTCAGCTGATATGTGCAGGCTTTTTTAATGCTCCAGCAGCTCGGACATCTTTACGGAGGATCAGCTGAGACCAGTCATTTCAGTCAACTTGCTCCTTAGCTCCGAAACAAGAGGCCGCTTCACTTTCCAGTAAGTTGCACAGACCTGTCAGGAAAGCTGTACTGAAGGCAGCAGAGAACACTTTCAATGACTCTTTCCAGAACAGAATTGCATTTAATGTATACTGCCAAGTCAAGGGATGAAATAAACTTCTGTTATGGGTAGAGAATGTCTGCTGCCTTCCTACACTGGACATTTAGTCTAGACCTGGTCTTTAGGAAACAGCCCCAGTCTTGCACCCTGCTGGTGTGCGGGTTAGGGCTGAGTAAACCTGCCTGGGCTAGAGAAGCGTCTCAGCCTAACGTCTTGTTTTGGAGCACACACCTGTAATACAGAGTATCTTAATGCCCTTGTGTTTAGAACAGCGCTGGTATGTAATGCAAGTACATAAATAGCCAAAGTTTTTCCGTAATTGTTTGATGTTACTAAATTTGCTTTTATTTAACCTTCCAAGGTGACATATTAGGAAGACCTTCAGCATGTTGATAGCATATTGAAAAAAAAAAAGAAAAAAAACAGCTTTACTATAGCAAATATGCAGTTATTTGAATGCATTTGGGTGTGGCAACAATTTGCAGGGCAAAGTTCTAAGCTCCCCAGCTTACTTTGGAGGAGGTGCACGGTAAGGACACCTCAGTTTCAGATGCGCTTTGACAAGAGCGGCATTTCTGGCAGTTGTTACTCAAACATCGTGAAGGTCTTTCCTGAGAAATCAGGTGACTTTTCTATTGCTTCAATTTTTTGTGCAAAAAAAAAAATGTATTGCAATCTTTTTTAAAAAAGGGGTGGGAATAGTTAAAGAAAACTATTTTATGTAAGAACTGACAGAGGGATTTGCTTTGTATAATGCAAGCTGGCTTTAAAAAAGCATTGTAGCAAATTATTCAAGTCAATCATGTTAATAGTTATGTGCAACCAGACATGCAAAACAATTGTATTTTTTTAAATAAATATTTTTAACAAAGTGATGCCTTTTTGCCTGTTTTTGCTGGGGCCGTTGGAGGCGCAGGGAAGCGAGCTCAGTGCTGGGGCTCACGCTAACCCGTGTGTTCCTAGGGGCACGTGCCGGACGGAGATGGCGCTCCAGGGGCTGCTGCCAGCCTGGGAGCTGCTGCATGGCTTTGTCCATGGATCAGGTACTGTTTGATTAAGGTTTTCCTTGGCAATTGCTCCAGACAATGAAATGCTGATGGTGAAATGGAGACTTGTATTATCAAGCACCCTGACAAAAGAGAAACGCTTTTCCGGCACTAGCCTTGAGCCAAGCCTTGTCTTATCCTTGCAAGGTGAACAAGGCTTGTGTTTGCTGCTGCCACCCTCTGTACTGACGTAGATGTAAACGTCTGCGTTGACTTCTTTCAAAGTCAACATGATTGAGGGTTTCATGCCGATTTCTCACAGACAGGGCTGGAGGGAGCGCTCTCATGGAGCTCCATTAATGGCAGATTCTATTTTCTGCTGCAAATGGCCTTTTCAGCACCACTCTGCCCATCCCAGCCCTCTCGAGCAGAATTAACAGCGGCATCCTGTGGTGCTGGAGAGGAATTGCAGCTCCTCTTGCTCTGGATCCAAGGTATGAGAAGAACATGTAGGAGAAAGCCTCTAAACCCGGTTGCATTTACCACTTGCTCCCTGCTTTGGCTGGGATATGAAGTCAAATCGACACCTCAATTCTTCTGAAAGGAATTGTGCACAAGAGGGAGGTTTTGGGGAGCACTAATGCTTGAAGAAAAAAATAAATTCTAAAACCACTTTAAATTAAACAGCTATCATAATGAACTATGTTCATTATGAACAGTTCAAGTGTTTAAGGTGTAGCTGATAATCCTGGCCTACAAAGGCCTTAAGTTACCCGAGTCCAGTCATGCTGAAATCTAGCAATCAATCATCTTTAATTAAACACTGCTTTATATACACACATACATATGTACATCCACATACAGCAGTTAAAGCAAAAATACATGTCCAATCACTCACTGAAGAAATAGATGGATGCAGCTTTATGCTCTCCCAAAGCCAGTCCTTTCTTCATAGCTTGTAATGGGTCATGCGTGGGGTATAAAAAGTACCTTACGGAAGGCACCTGTTATTAACAATAAGTATTGCACAGATCAAGCAGCTGGGGGCTGGCTCCCCAAAACTTCTGTCTAAGCTTCAACTGGAAGCCAGAAATAGAACCGCCCTATGAAACACTGCAGTGTAGCAGCTAAACTAATGACCTAAAGCAAAACAAACCACCACAATTCATTGTTGACTCTACAAGCTTAATGATTTTAATAATCAAGAGGCCCTAGCATGCTGAGTAAGACAGCGTCTTGCTGAACATGTCTGATGCTGCGTTAATATACAAGAATTATCAGTTGTGCAAATATGGATAGAGCCTGCTACCGCTGTGCACGTGGTGGTTTGAGAGGAATGTCGTTTTTCCCTTTGGGAAGATGCACGAAGCTCACATGGGCACCCCAGTGTTGCACAAAAATGAATTCAAAACCAGTTCTGTTCTGTAACTCATAAAGGCCCCTGTAGACCCAAGGAAAAAGTTAAGTTCCTTGGCTAAGCCAAGAGGTAATTACAATTTAATAAACGGAACCGAGCCCCCTCCACCCCCCGTGGTCTCTGATGTACGAACCAGTCGCTGTTCCCCATCCTACCTGCGGCGTCTGCCTTGTGCATCCCAGGCCACGCTGCTGTTCCCAGTCGTCTTGGCGCGTGTGGCACGGGCAGCTTGTGCTCATCCTCACACAGTGTCTAGGGCAGTTCCTCCATTCTGACTTACTCCAATCTAATGTGCGTCTGATTGCAGAGAACTTGCTTGATTCAGTCATAACGTGTGAAATCATCCTCAATGCTAATGCTTAATTGTGTGTTGTTTTATTGCTTGTCTAGGGCTTGTCCTCTTTCTTCTTAGCGCTGATAAAGTCCATTGTCCTCTGTTACTGCTGGCTTGTCGGGTGAGGCGGCATCCGGATCTGCACAAGGGGACATGAGGACACTTCTGAATGCACCAGCTAGGGGATTTAAATGCATATGCTCTCTTAACAGGGGCTACTGCTGCTCTGTCACCTGCATTGGCATCAGCTTCATCAGCTGAGAGAAAGGCCTCCAGCTCCCCAGCCTGGACAAGCTGTTTGGCTTTCAAACCCTGCGGCTTTTGTTACAAGTGCTTAGGTAAAAGCAACTCGTCCGAGGCAATAGATAGAGGGATCCTTTGTCAGTGATGCTCTTATTGGAAGCTGTTTTCGAGGGGACACCCAAGATCTTCCTGGATTTTGGGAAACGAGCAGCCTTGGGAAGCTGGTGGAATCCTCCACGACCAGGACTTACCCGTCTGCTTTTACCAGCTCTGCAGCATCTAGTGCACAGAGGGGCTGTCACGGCTCCCATCCTCTTTGGGTGATGGCTCCTCTGTGCTCTACAGAACATTCCTACTTTTCCCTCACTTCTCTAATGCACAAAACCCACAATCCAGAGCTGTGGCTGCCAAGGCTTTTGCGGGCAAGTCAAAGCAGGAAGAGGGGACAGGAAGCAGAAGTAAAATAACCATTTCCTTGCATTTTGCTGCAGTGCTGCACACTGGTTCGGTATTGATGCCTATGGCACTCTGCCTCTCATTCTAGAGCAAGGCTGAACGCTGGCGCTTTCTCACCTGACGAGGGCTTGGGGTACATCCTGTGGAAGAATAAGAGGAAGGCGTAGAAGGTAAAGGCCAGGCCTCCAAAGATCATCCCGCAGACGAGGAAACTGTAGCTGCCCTGCTCGTGTATGATCTGCAGCGAGAGAAGGGGAGAGAGAAACATGTCGTAGCCTTTAATTACTCATTTAATTAGCCTTTGGTGACTAATTCCAGCTGTATTTGGTGGGCAGCTGCAGAGGCTGGCCACATAGGGGATACAAGATCTCGCCTGTTCCAGGTGGTTTCGCACTCCTGGACCCGGTCCCCACTTACCGAGCCCACCAGGAGCTGCAGCACCATCTCCCCGATGCCCGCGCCGGTCACTAGCACCGTTGTGGCACAACCTGCAAAGCAAACGGCGACGCCTGGGCACAGGGAGCAAGTAACACAGCCGCGGGTGGGAGCTTCTTTTAAACTGCTCTTTTAGGTCTCTTTCTACAGCATTTACAAATCCTTAATGGATGTTTCCTTCTGGCACCGAGAACGACTCTTCTGACACACGGTAACATAGAGAGGTAAGGCTGAGGTCCCTGCCTACCCTGGTACTGCAGGATGTCCTCGGTGTAGGCCAGCATGCTGGGGAAGGTGCTGCTGAGGAACAGCCCCAGGCTCGCCGTGCCCACGAACAGGAAGGCCACGCTGGAGGAGAAGAGCAGCAGCAGGAGGAAGGTCACCAGGACGCCCACCTGGGAAGGACACAAGCAGAGGCAGGTAAGAGGCTGACTGCAAGAGACTGCAGGTTTTGGTTTAAAAAATAAGAATTATTTTGAAAGGAAAATAAGCTGTACTGAGAAAGTGATCACCGTATCTGCAAAATAACTAGCTTAATTAAATTTGTCTACCTTAATAATATAGGATTTGATTCTATTTCGAGCAAGACTTGAACTACACAATTAGTATATCTCAATTTGATTAGGTAGACCATAACCAGGAAAATATTTTTCAGCTCTTAAATAAACCAATCCTGCCACTTCTCCAATGTTTAAGTGTCTCAATCACAAAAAACTCTTATTCAAGCAGCTAAGGAATCTACCCATGAAGAACCCTAAAACATGAGGAGTAAAAGCTGAAGAAGCCACAAAATTCACCAAACTTGCTCTCCCTCTGGTTGACTTTAGCACAAGCAGTAGCAAAAACATTAGAGACCAACTGTAGCAGTGGCACAGAGTGTCAGCAGAGGGAGCTCGTGCTGCCTGCAACACCCACACACCTTATTTGTCTTAATTGCTTAGCCTGATTATGATGTGGGTATTTGAACATAGACCAGTTGGATCCAGGATTCCCTCCCCTTTCTTCATAAGAATGTTAAATGAATTTCATGAAATTAATGTATACCAGATATTTCCCATACTAAGCAGGGAATACATTGATCAACCTTCCCTCTCTCAGGGCTAACAGGGGCATAACTTTCCCTGCAAGAGCAACCCTAGGGATTGCAGGAGAGGAGCTGCCCCCGGCACATCCAAGCGCAGCTCGGACACCAGCAGGAGGACACGACACAACAGCAGCCTCACCACGTTGATGAAGACCATGGTCGCAGGCTTCACGCGGTAGGACACGGGGATGGAGATGAGCCTGCCCAGCGTGATGAAGCCCCAGAAGAGGCTGGGCAGGTACCCGGCGACCTTGTGCACGACCGAGAGCGGCTCCTCCACGGCGTAGCTGTAGACGAAGGCCGAGTACTCGCCCTGCGGGGAGAGCGGCGCGGCGGTCACGCTGCGCACGGGCCTCCTGCCCGGCGCCTCCCGGGCCCCTGCGCTGGCTGCACGTGTGGGTTGTGCAGAGCCGCGCGGGGACGTGCGGGCGCGCAGGAGCAGCCCTGGTCCCAGGGATTTGTGTCTGGGCACAAACCTCCAGCAGAAGCGGAACACAGAGTAAAGACTCCAAAAGGACAAGACTAACAGCAGTATTGGGTAAAACACATGCAAAGTGCTTAGCTTTAAAAGACAAAAATCCTTTTCCCCAACAAGGGCCCGCTTTAGAGGGAGAGCAGCTCTGCAGCTTTGCTCAGCCCAGAGCCCGGACCAGCTGAGCTCACCACAATGCCGTCGGTCATGAAGAGAACCAGCGCCCCGGTGATGTGCACCGCGAAATAGGCGTACGAAGCCCCTCGGAAGTTCTTGCTTTGGCAGCAGCTAAACAAGTCGTCGTGACCTGGGGAGAAAGAAGGCAAAGGCAGCTGGAGCGCTGTGGGACGGAGCCCCAGCCTCCAGACCCCCCCGTATATCCCGAGAGGCAGGAGGGGTTTGCACAGGGGCTGCTGCCCCGGCTGGGCGCTCACTGCTTTGCTCAGGGTTCTTGTTCGAGCTCCTCTCCCCCTTGGGGAGCTCCCTGCTGCTGGCCCCGCTCTTACAGGCAATGCTCTTAGAGCAAAACCTCTCTAGACACAAGAGAATCCACCCTGCAGGTGCTCACAAAGCCCCTGCAGCCCCTCACCACCTCCATACTCAGATTTAATTTGAAAAATAAAAAAATCAGCTCTCTGCAGGGTCCTTCTGACGTTTAAGCTCAGAGAAGCCAGCTCACATCTTGACCAAAAGCCAGGAGGAAATAAGGGCACGGCTTTCACATAGACTTGAGTAATTTAGGAGCCAAATTTAATTTTGGAGTGAAGCAGCCTGGAAGCCCAGTGGCCAGTTACTAGCTAATGCTCTGGGTCTGTGATCCCATCAAATTCTATATTCTTCGGTGTGTGATCCCATCAAATTCAAGGGTAACTGGTCTCAAAAATCCCTGCTGGGGTTCCCTGGAGTTGGAGTCACTTGTGCATTGGGGTCGTCCCCCCTTAGTCAAGAGGGGATGGGTTTCACCTCTCCAGCTCACCAGAGTGCAGCTTTTCCTGCCACGTCCCCTTCCCAAAGCCGGTCCTGGCGGCAGGCCGAGCCCAAACTCACCCCTGGCCGCCGGGGGCCTCTGCACGGCGGTGGAGAGCTCGTCCTTGTCGGCCGGGCGCGCTTCCATGGCCAGCTCGTCGGCCGACAGCAGCGGGTGGCTGCTCCCGTTCCAGCACGGCACCATGCGCTCCTTGTAGAGCAGGAAGAACACGGCGATGGGCACCGGCAGCTGCGGGCACAGGGCACCGTAAACGTCACCGGTGTCACAGACACAGCCCTGGGCCCAGTGGGACCGAGCCCGGCCATGGAACCGGCCCGGCACACGGGGGCTTCTTGTGGGAAAGGAGATTCCTGCACGGAGAACGTCATTCCCATCCCGAGGTGTCTGCCACGATCCCCTTTGGGCTGCGCCGTGGTCCCAGCAGCTCCTGCAGCGCTACCTGTCCCAGGAGGGTCCCGGAACCGCTCGCATTTTGGACACTGGAACGGAAGGCACCTGAATGCAACCCCTGTGCGCACCAGCCTGCCCTTCACACACAGAGCAGCCGCTCCTGGCCAGAGAATAGAGTGAGAATCATCACGATAAAGCAGCTTTAGGGCCGAGCTGGTACCTGCCCCCCAGCTCCCGGTCCCCCAGCAGGACCCGGCGCCTCCGCGGAGCCGGGACGGGCTCCATCCTGCTCCATCCCACAACACGGTGGCGCCTCCAAACCCAAACTCGCTCTTTTTTGGAGAAAAAAGGAGGGAAGTGAAGGCAGGGCTGCCCCGGCTCCCTTTGCCCCCACGCGCTGCTTGTTGTGCAGCAAGAGGAGAGCCCCGAGCAGCAGCGCCCCGTGCGGCTGCCCCCGGAGCAAGGGGGAGCTCCGGCTCCCCGTGTCTGGCCTTTCCTGGCTCGGGGCAGCATTTAAATGTATGGAGAACCCCCCGCTTCCCCCTCCCACCTCTCTGCACTGAATTCATTTACGAGGATTTCATTGTTCTGGGAACAATGGGAATCGGAACAGTTAGTTCAGTCCCATGGAAGAAAAATGCATTTGCTTGATAGTTCTAATCCTTCCGGAGGTCGGGAGCAGATTTTATTCTTCTAAACTGCAGATTTTGCAGGAAAAAAAGAAGACGACAAAAACACACCAAACCCACGCACCTGCAGAGGGCCTGGCCACGCAGGTCGGTGCTGCGGAGCTCCCAGCCTCGGGAGCACCAAGGGCCGCGGATCCGGCCCTCAAACCAGCCATGGGGCTCTGCTCCCCACCTCTCCACAGACACCCTGTCGCTTCACCAAGATCCCGGGACCCTTCCAGGAGGGCAGGGGGAGCCCATGGAGCAAGATGAAGGACCAGCAGCTCCCCAGGGCTCCCGGAGCAGCTCCATGTCCTGCTGGCACAAAGCCTGGACAAAGTCTTCCATGACCGGCACACGGGAGAGGCGGCCATAAATCCCGGGGATGGACAGGGCCGTGGTGCCCGTGAAAGCAGCTCGCTGGGCACACGGGAAGGAGCCAACGGAACGGACACCCGTCCCAAAGCCAAGGACACGGAGCCGGGACGAGGACAGCAGCCCCTGGAGCACCCTGCACCCAAGGGTGCTGCCCGTCCAGCAACATCCAGCCCCACCAGCTCGGATGCATCCCAAATCCAGGGGTCCACACAAAACGGCCCTGCACGTGGGGTGTTTTTGCAGGAGCCCTTTTGGGGAGGGGACAGGGGCACCTCAGCATCGGGCATGGGGGTAGTGAGCAAAGCAAGCAGCAATGACATGCCCAGATCCCAGGGAAAACACGGAACCCGCACGATGGGGCCATTCCCTGAGCTCCCGGAGGCCTCTCCGGGTCCCCCCAAGCATCTCCCGCCGGGGGCGCCGGGTTGTTCCCTCCTATTGTGTCCTGGCTACTTTGGAGCAACCTAAGCACAATGGAGCGTCCCGCGCTTCCCGTGGGAAACCACCTTCCGGACAAACACATCCCTCTCCGAGGAACATTTTCCTGATTTCCAGCCCCTTGGAAAGGGCTGCATGATGAAATTTCCGTTCTGTGGGAAACTGAATTTTAAAATGTGTTTTCTGTTCCAAATCTGGATGAAAAGACAAATTTTTCCTCTTAGAATGAAAAATTGGGGCTGGGAGTCAGCCCAGCACTTCATTTTGATAATGTTGAACCATTTAATTCCACTAAAACAAAAACATTTCCCTCCAGGAACACTGGAACAACTATTCTAATAGCTTTACACGTGGCACTTATGCCAAAATAAAATAGAGACATTTCAACTCTAAACAAAGCAAGAAAATTGAGATGAATCATTTTGTCTGTCAGAACGCACACATTTCTGGAGAGGCAGCACGGAATTGTTTTTCTGCATTTTTCTGACAAGAAAACACAACTTGATGCCCTTGGCTTCCCGTCCTGCCTGCTGCTCCTTGCATCCTTGCTCCTTGCACGGTTCCCTGTGACCAACGCAGAAGAGAATCCTCCTCCTGCCAAGTCTCCTCCAGGCCCTCAAGTTCCTCCCCAGAGTAGGACATTGGGGCTCCAGGCATCAGTAACTGCTGTCACCTCCGGATACAGGATGCTGGAGTTGGCCTGAAGGTGGCAACAGCTTCCAAAACAGCTTCCAAGGTGGGAATAGCTTCCCGAGAGATTCCCAACGGACAGGACACCAGCCCACGGTCACACTGAATGGTGCAAGAACAGCACAGGGCTGCTCTACATCCACTCGTCCTGCTCCAGAACCAGACCCTTGCAAAAGGGACCCTCTGCTTTCCAGTCTCTCTCTGTGACCAGGAAGTCCCAAAAAGCACCAAAACATCCCCAAATGAGGCTGCAAGGCCAAGCAGCAGGACGGGCCCGGCACAGTGCGGGCTGCTCCGCCCGCAGCACTTACGTTGATGAGGGCCATGATCCAGAAGGCGTAGGACACGTGCGTGACCACCATGCCCTTCATGGGCAGCGCGTAGTGGGACAGGTTGCCCGGGTGGTGCGGGAGCAGCGACTTGCGGATGTGCGGCAGGTTGCGGGACGCGTTGGCCGTGCTGTTGGACAGGATGCAGTTGGTGTCCGAGAGGAAGGGGTCGGCGATGAGCGGGCTCAGCAGCGCCCCGAAGCCCACGAAGAAGTGCAGCGCCTGCGGGCGAGGAGACACGAGCAGAGGGGGGATCCACCGGCCCTGCCTCCCCTTCCTGTGGATGCTCCATGCTCACCTGCAGGAAAATAGCCGAGTCCTTCTGGTAGATCTTGACCAGCTGCATGTTGGAGATGGTGTCGATGCAGCCCATGGCCAGCCCCGCCACGGCCATCACCACGGCCAGCACCACCACGTTGTGGCACAGCGGGATGATGGCGAAGACCAGCGAGATGGCCAGCGACGAGGCAAAGAGCGCGAACAAGGACTGGGCCAGCCTGGGGCGGGGAGAGAGGAAAGCAACGGGAATTATCACCAGGAGAGCAGCACCACTGCCACAGCTCTGCCTTGCACCTTCAAAGCGGCTCCATCCGATGGACAGGCACCAGAAGAGATGCACCTGGAGGCTGCAGCTCCCGTGAGGCGGCTCCAGCGCACGGGAACACTCCGCACCTCGCTCTGCACCAGCGGAGCTGCACAAAACCCCAACTCCCGGCAAGGGGAGGCAGCTGGAGCTGCCGCTGTCCCCGCGTCACCCAGGAGCTGTGACACCCACCCAGCCCGACGGGGAGCCGCTGCCGCCTCCTCTGCCAGCACTGACCATTCCCAATGCCAAGGGCTGCTTCTCTGCGCTCGGGGTCGGTCTGTGGGGATGCTCGTGGTGCAGCAAAGCCAGGGCGTTAGTCCCATCCCAGGAGCAGAGCTGGGGGCGGCTCCACGCGCAGGCAGAGCCCAGGCGGGCACCACGCTGCCCGGAGCTGCCCAGAGCCGAGGCACAAAGGAAGGAGGCAGATCCCAGACAGCAAAGCTGCTCAGTGACCGGCAGAAGGGGACTGCAAAGGCACCGCAGAGCAAGCGGCGCAGACGCATCCCAGCCGGGGCTGCCAGGCCCCTTCACTGCCCATTGCAACCCCCTGCAGCCGCAGGACCTCTCAGGAACCACCACTGCAACCCCCTGCAGCCGCAGGAACCACCACTGCAACCCCCTGCAGCCACGAGACCTCTCAGGAACACCAACCTCCT
>JAUBOD010000924.1:7468018-7481628 GCA_032353885.1 Nothura maculosa
AAAATCGTTGCTTCTTTTGGAACAAATCTTTAAAATGGTTTCCTTTGAAGCGCCCCTTTCCGTCGCGCAATGCTGTTCAATGCAGGGCTGGGTGCGAATGGGTGACCCCAGAGCGTTCCCTGCCGCGCAGCCCGGCCACGCGGAGCGGCCGGTGGCGCTCCGGCCATGCGCGGGGCGCAGGGCGCAGGAAGGCAAGGAGGAACGAAAGCAGCAGGAGGCTCTCGGGTTGTGTGCCCAGTACCCAAGCGGGAGCCTCATCCCGCTCACGGGAATGCTAACGGGACACCAAGGTGCAGCACAGGGAGGCCCAAGGCGCAGCAATGGGAGGCACGGCAGAGCTGCAGCAACCGCTCACACGGAGCCCGTGGCTTTGGCAAGCCAGACAGCTCTGCTTTGAGCCGGGATTCCCATGCAAACCCGGGACCCTCGCAGGCCTCCTCCTCCTCCTCTGCTGGGCGCAGCCTCGGCTTAGGCAACAGGCACGGATTTAGCACAGACTTATGTGCTTAGACAGAGCTTCAGAGGGACGGCCAGTGCAAACCAGCCAGCGCTCCCCAAAACCCCTCTGGGCACCATCCAGTGTCCGAATGGAGACTCCGCTCCCACCTCTTCCCATCTCCTCCCTTTTCCAGGGCCAACCTCCCTACATCTGCTGATGTTTTGTGCTCAGCAGACTAGACCATTTCTCCAACGTGTTCCCACCTGCCTGTTCCCAGCCCGATCCCGGGAGCCCTGCCTTTTGCCGTGGCCTAGTTTCTGAACCAAAGATATGTCCTGGGAAAACACACAAACAAATTAAACCAAACACTGAGGAAGCTTGGGAAAACGGCTTTCTATTTTTAATTCACTGTGTGTTAGGAGAGGGAAACAAAACACCTATTATCTCCTTCGTTTCTAAGCTACAATGTAGTTTTGTTATTTAAAATCTTAACATAGAACTGGCGATGGGCTGGGCCAGGAAAGGCGTGTGCGTATTTGTATGGAGAGAGTAAAATGAAATAACTGCCTGTAAAGTTTTATTGTTGGGCTGTAGCACAGACCTTGGTACTGGCATTATTTTGCTTGCGTTTCTTTAATTAGCTATCAGCTGGAGAGAAGCAAGAACGCAGCCTTTCCTGAGCGCACATCCAAACCTTGTTGGATAAGAACAAAAACTGCAAGGAAAACGTCTGGAACATGAGCAACAATTTCTCTTTTGTCAAAACTCCCAATCTGTGCAGAAGTGTCAGCCATGTGGTGAAGCTGTTGATGAAGAACCCACAGAATGACAAAAAACCCACGAAATTCCAGAGAGCCACAGAAATTCCCAGCATTTTCCTTAGTGCTAACTTAAAACCCAAATTTGGAACCATGCGCGGCTCCAGGAGGAGCAGGGAAGGGCGGCACCACCAGCTGCCCGAGGAAGCGGAGAGCAGAAGCAGCAGCCCGAGCTGCAAGTGCTGGGGCACCAGCAGCCCCTCACATGGAGCGGGACCGGCACCATCCATGTAGGAGCTGCTACACGGGGGCGCCGGGCACCTCCAGGCACTGGGCCCCTCTGCATTTGGGCTTTGTCCCCCTGGGGCTCCGTGCTCTCCTGGAGCTCTCCGTGCTCTCCTGGAGCTCCGTGCTCTCCAGGAGCTCTGTGCTCTCCAGGAGCTCTGTGCTCTCCAGGAGCTTTCACACGGCACCGGCCCCTCTGCATTTGGGCTCTGTCCCCCTCAGCCCCGCGGGCTCGGTGCTGGGCAGTGGGCCGGTCCCGTGGCTGCAGCCCGCTCCTTGGCACTGGGTTGCGCTGCAGCGGGCACAGTGCCACGCGAGGCCGGGCTCTGCGGCCAATGCGCACGAGCACACGGAGCTCGTGAACCAAGCCTGGCTCTGCGGGGTGCCAAATATTTACACAAACTATCGCTCTCCTGAATAGGAATCAAATAGCCACTAAATGCGGCGGAACAAAAGGGGTTATCTTAAGCCCGAGCTGTTTGGAGAGCATGGGGCTAATAAATAATAGTGCCTCCGCACAAAGATCTCCTTCAGGTCTGTAGGAGAAAGGCAAAGGCTGTGAACGAGCAAACAGCAGCTAACAGGCCCTTTCTCCTTGCTCTCTGACCCTGGGCAAAGCGGGGCTGGCTGCGCAGTCCCTGCTACGACTTTGCACCAGCCTTTCCCGACTCCCTATCATGACTTCAGGAGGTGACTTTGCCTTTCAGGAGCAGCGGGGACAGCCAAAACCACCCCCGGCTTGTTGGACGGGCGACAAGGAGCTCCCGTCACCCCCAGGAGCTCTAGGGGAGCAGGAGCAAGAGCCTTTCCCCCTCCTCGTGCCCATGGTCACCTCTGCACCACGCGCACCCATCACCCGGTCCCCAGCGGCACCTGCCCCACTGCAGCCGCTGTCTCCGTGAGCCGGATGCCACCGGAGCTGCTAATCCGGGACAGGCTGCCCTGGAAGGCGCACGTCTGCTGCACAGATCCCTGCTAGGCCAAGGAAAATTCCACGTAAAACGCCTCGCGAAAGAGAGGATGACAAGGCGCGAGTTCAGCCTCCCTGCAGCCAACACCTCCCTTGGCGACCCTCCCTCCCTTCTGCTCTTCACAAAGCCCCGTGCAGCAGAACCCAGGCGAAAGGCTGCCCGGGAGCTGCGCCTGCCTCAGGGCAGGACGCGTCACTGGAGGCTGCTGGGGCTCTCCTGCTCTCCCCTGTTCAATGGAAACAATTAATGAGCTATTCAGCCCGCCGTACACTGGACACAGCGACAAAGGCACTGAGCAGGGATGGGCAAACCTCAAACAATGCAGACGTCTGGATGCCTGTCTAGGACAAACCCCGCCTAGCAGCTCGGGTCTGCGGGAGAAGCGCTGAGCACTGCGCGCGCTCGGGCACAGCCTCCTCCCGGGGCCTGCGGAGCTTTGGGATCCGCTGCTTCAGCCTCCCCCTTGGCATGTCCAGAGCGCCGCAGAAATGCCACTTTGCAAAGCAGGACAAGGGGACAAGGGGGCTCCAAGGCCCCGCTCTCTTGGGAAGCAAAGGCGTGGAGGGTTTCCAGCCCCTGAGCAATGCTGCCAGCCAGGCTGGGAGAGCTACAGGATGGGCTCAGAGCCTGGCATTTCCTGCCAGTCCTCCCGCCAGGAATGGGGTCACGGTGCCTGTCATGCCCAGAGCCTCCCAGCCATTTCCTAGGGCTGCAGGAGCGATGGGCGAGAGGACGAGTCACCCAGCAGAGCCAAGGGAAAGACGTAAATACGCTGCAAAAGGCAAAACTGCCGGCAGCGCTCGCGTACTGAACACATTCCAGCCTGGAAGCTGGAGAAGCGAAGCGGGGCCCCTTTGCCCGGGGTTTGGCGCGGTCCTGAACCGTGCAGGGGGGAAAGGCGCCAGGATGCGGCATCCGTTGGGAGCCGCGGCGCGCTCCGGCATCCCGCGCAGGAGGATCTCGCTGCTGCCGGCGCCGTGTGACGCTTCCCGCTCCTCGCCGGGTCTATTTCGGGCCCCGCAGCTGAGCGGTGGGAGGATTGGCACCTCTCCCCTTCCTCTGGGCGCCCAGGCGCCGCGGTGGGAGCGCCCGGCACCGCGAGGAGGGGCACGGGCTCTGCCGCGTCACGCACAACGCCTGGGTGGGAAGAGCCGCTCGGACACCGAGAGACGCTGGGAGTCGTGGCCATGGGCTGACAAGGCGGTAGCTCCGGGGACGAGGAACGGGCTGCGACGTCGGTGCCTTGGAAAGGGCTGGATGAAGGGCTCGTCTCGGCAACAGGAACCAGTGGGTGCTTGGAGTGTGTCCAACCCTGCTCCTGTCCAGCTCGACCCACAGCCATCCTCTATCCTGCTCCCATTCCCAGCTAGGGATATCTCTGGAGCAGGCGGGCCATATTATAGACATGATGCTGGCAAGGAGGGGGAGATGCTGCGGGAACCAACGGGAACCCTTTACTCCCAACCACTCCATCCTTCCGTCTGGATTCAGGTCCAAAGACAGGGAGAGCAAACGGGCTCTGCAGGGCAGGGCAAGGGACGGTTAGGGAGGGCTACCCTGTTTCTTGAGCTTCAGCCTCTCCAGTGCCTGTCTGGGCCATGGCCCCAGTCTTAATGTGGCTGTCAATGTCTCTCCAGGACACGTTTACACAAGGAGGAGACATCCTCCTCACACAGAGGCAGCCGTGTGAGCCAAGGGGTGTTGCCAGAGATGCGTGTCCAGGCCAAGAGGCTACGTACCAGGATCTGGCAGCTCCTCAGCTCTTGGAGCAGCCTCCCTCTGCTCACTGAACCGCCGGCATGGAGGTCTCCATAGGGCCAGCGTGTGCCCCCAGATCAGGGCAACTACTCCCTATAGCACCTGGACAGAGGGTAGCAGCTCCTGTCTGATGGGCACCACATGAAAAGAAGGGAGGAGGAAGGTCACGGATCTTCGCAACAGCTGCCGGGGCGAGGGGCGGTGGGAGAGGGTGGTGGGGATGGGCAGAGCAGAGCTCCAAGGCTGCTCCAGCATCGTCCTGCTCGAGTCAGTGATTCTTCGATGGGTCGGGTGGGAGCGGGTTGCTGTCTCCTTTCTCGGTGCTTGGATCTCCATGGTGACAATGGGAAGAACATGAGATCCAGGTTTAAAATATACTCTGCCTCCTGTTCTTCCCCCGGGCTGAGGAAGAGAGAGAGACGGGTCACAGAGGGCGGGCGGAAAGCGGGAATTTGCAGGGACCCCCTCGCAGCACTGCGTTGCCCTGGGGCTGCTGCCCCACAGCACCCGGGTGCAAGGAAGTGACAGCCCAGGATGCCCCAGGGGTAACTGGGGGCTGCTGTGGGCTCAGGGGGTGGCAGGGACCCACTTTCCTTTTCCGCACCCAGGTGCCGGCGCTGGGAGCTCCCCATGGCCCGTGTGCTCCGTGGCCCCTCTGTGGGCGCTCTCAGCCCACAGGGGCCGGTCTCCCTTTCCCCAGCCCTACCTGACTGCTGAAAGGCTGAGCCTCGGTAGCCCGGGTCCCTTTGAAGCTGGATCTCCTTCAGCGAGAAGATGGAGACATCTGGGAAGAAGGGCCAGAGAGAAGGGTCAGTCCGGCTCGCTAAGCCAACAGCAGGGCGCAAACCCCGGCTCAAGACTGCGCCCAAGCTCCTGCTCTCACGCCCAGACACCCACCCCACCAGGGTGCACGGGCACTCGCCTCCCCGAGGAAAGGGGCGAGTGTGAGAGCAGCCCCGGGGCAGAGCGGAGCCCCCGCACTTACTGTCGGGCAGGAGGTGCACGCGCTCGCCCAGGCTCCTGAAGTACGCGTGCCGCAGAGCGGCCTCCGCCGACACGCGGCTCCTGGCTTCGTACTGCGCCGGGGGGGAAAGCAGGGTCAGTGCAAAGGGCCCTGCCTGGGCAGGCGCATCTCAGCTCGTGTGCAGGGGAGGACTGCGTGGGGCCCAAGGGATCTCACGTGCTACGTGGGGACAGGGGTCCAAAGCGCATCATGGGCACGTGAGGCAACCACAGGTGTGCATGTTCACAAGGAATGCGGTGCACTAGGAGGGCAGCGTTCATTTAGGTGTTATGGATCACATCTCTGTGTTTGGGCAGGGGGAGAAGGATGGGTCATCCACCCGCAAACAGGATGAAGGGCAGACAAGGGCTCCGAACAAGCAGGGTATAAACGCATGAGGAGACAGAAGCAGAATCTCCAGAGCATTTTGGAGTGAACCCAGTGCAGGTCAGAGGGTGCGATAACGGCAGGGGGTTGCAGAAAGCATCTATATGGCCTTAACTGTATGACCATGGCTTAGTCTGCAGCCCCAGCCCTTCCTGCATCCAAACTAAGTGTGGGGGCTGCCAAGGTACTTCAGCAAACCCCAGTGCCGCCCACCCAGCCTGTGCTCGCACTCACCAGGAGAAGGTTCATGAGCAAGTCGATGCCTTCCGAGTCCAGCCTGAGAGAAGAAGGAAATAAACAGCACAACATGATCATGCCCGGGGACATTGCAATAGCCAAGACAAGGTTCAAGAGTCAACTGGGAGCTCCAGGGTCCAACTTCATTGAGGCTGCCACTTCCACACGGTGGAAATGAACCGGCTCTCCCCAGGTTCCCGTTTAAGCCCAGCACAAGCCTCCCATGCCTTATGTCCCTGCTCAGGAAGGTACCTTGGGGCGTGATTTATTAGCGGCTGTGCTCGGTACTGCGTGAAGTTGTAAGCCTTAAACTCCTCGTTGGATGTTATTCCAGGCCAGGTGTCTTCTGTTGGGGTTCCTGAGAGGGGGAGAGAGGGAAACCCATCATGACCCTTTAGGAATCATGAAATTAGATGACAGAAAGAGCTCCATAGATGTAAGGACATAGATATAGGACAACAGCTAGTGCGCACCTCTCCCAAAGAGGGGGCAGCACAGAAAACATGACTTTCATCAGCAGGTCTGGACTTGGGGGTGCATCCTATGGGGCAGCAGCCCAGGAGCTCGGCCGGCTGTGAGGCTGGTGCAAAGAGAGGGGTTCTGCTTTGCCCATAGGCCCCATCCAGGCACCTGAGGTGGCTTTTTCACAGTACCTGCAATCAGCCACTGCCCTCAAGTGGGGATTTAGGAGATAGCAGAGGACTCACCCAGCAGCCTGAAGATCAGATGCAGCTCTTCTTTCACGGTGGAGCCGGGGAACATGGGCCGTCCAGTGACCATCTCGTAGTGTATGCAACCCACTCCCCTAAGGGAGCAGCAGAGTATTAGCAAGGCAGAACCCTGTGCACGTCCCAGCGGCCCTTAGCAAGGGCTGGAGGGGGTCCCGAGCCCCCGGCTGATTGATTGAGCTCCAAGGGCCACTTCCCTGCACAGATACAGACAATCATTTACATGGAAAGTGTGTCCAAAGACCTTGAGAGCCATGGGACACAAATACCAGCATTTCATCCAAGATGGGCAGACACTGTAACCATCAGCTCAACTCTATCAGCACATACACAGCTGAACAGGCAGAGGGAGGGCTGTGCCCAACCCACTCGTCTCAGAGACTTTGGGAATCTTCATTTGGAAGTTCACCTCTTCCCCACTGCATCCTGCAGCCGAGCGCTGGGACTTACCACATATCGATGGGTGTGGAATACTCGGTGGATCCCAGCAGGACGTCTGGGGGCCGGTACCACAGCGTGACCACCTCATTGGAATACGTTTTGGTAGGGACCGACTTGGCTCTGGCCAGCCCTGGGGACGAAGGGCACGTGCACCAGGGAGCTGCACGCAGCCGCGCCTGGCTGCAACGCTGCCCTCTTCCAAGGGGCAGCACGGGCAGGCAGAGCCGGGCGGGCACCGAGCACGGCGCTGCCCGCGTGCACCGCGGCGCCCTGCCCCGGGCTACCCACCGAAGTCAGCCAGCTTGAGCTCGCCCCTCTCGTTGATGAGCAGGTTCTGGGGCTTGAGGTCGCGGTGCAGGATTTTTCTTCCGTGACAGTAGGACAGGCCACGCAACAGCTGAAACATGAAGATCTGCAGAGGAATCGGCAATTAGCATGGGGCCCAGGCATCCAAAGCGAGCCTAAGAACTAAGTAAAGCCTGTGGACAGCAGAGATGCCTTGAAGCCGGCCTGGGATGAAATGCACTGCAGACCAGTGCTCAAGCCTATGACCAGCAGTCCAGAACAATGTCTGCCCACACAGGCATTATATATAAGATAGTTGTGGCTTAAGAAAAGCTGGTGGAGCATCAGAGCCTGCAGAGAAAGGTCAAGGGGTGGTGGGAAAGGGCTGAATTGAGAGAATGGGCATCCCAGCCTCATCCTGGCCTCATCCCGGCCTCATCCCAGCCCTGTGACGTCCCAGGATGTGCTCCGGACGAGCTCCCTGCGGCTCCCTGCTCTCCTTGCAGGGAGCAGGGGCACAGCTCCCCGCAGTCCTGGCTCACCTTCACATTGTGCACGCTCATGAGGCTCCCACAGTTATCCAGGTACTGTTTGAGGTCGTTTTCCTGCAGCAGGGAGGAATCCATCAGACTGTCCCCCTTCCACCCAGAAACCTCCCCATAAGCTCCCCGCTCCGTTCCATGGGAGCGCAGCCCGCGGCGGCTCCCGGCCCCACCAGGTACTCGAAGACGAGGGTGAGGGAGCGCTCCGTGTGGATGATGTCGTGCAAGGTGACGATGTTGGCGTGCTTGAGGTTCTTGAGCAGGGACACTGCAACGAGAGCAGAGGGCAGCGCCGCGGGCTCGTTGCTCTGCGCACGATCAGCCACACGAGGCACGGCGCGTTGGGCCGGCGCTCCAAGCACTCACCTTCCCGGATGGCCGTGCAAGGGGCGCCCTCCTCGTGCTCCAGCCGGATCTCCTTGAGCGCCACCAGGTTCTCCGTCAGCTTGCTGCGCCCCTTGAACACCGTGGCGTACGTGCCCTGGGGAGCACACGGAATACAGGCCCCGCACGCACACAACGACACAACGCGCATATATTCCGTGCCACTTGCAAGGACAATTTGAAGCTAAATGGCCTGACATCCACAGAGCGAATTCATCTAAAGAGCCTTAGATATGGAAGAAATTTTGCTGCTCTGTCTTTTGCACTATAAGCTGCCCTTAAAACTTAATTTAAACCTTGTAGGGGGCTCACGCTCTCCTTACCTCTCCCAGTTTGTCCAGTTTAACATAGGTTTCCAGCTTCCCAAAGCCGATATCGGACTGCAAAAGAAAAGGGAGACCATCACTGGGGGATCTCATCCAGGGAAAGCTTAACCACCTGGGGAAGGTCAAGTCAAGGACGCAGGGCATAAGAGCTTTAGGGGTGGATAAATCAAGGTCGCTGTTTGCATGCAGCGGCCCAGCTGATCTAGGTCCATAAAGTCTATTACTTTTCCAGACAAGCAGTGCAGACAGCCAGGGAATCAATCAGAGAGCTCCACAGCTGCCTGCTTAAGGAATACGGATGACCCCGGCTGCCGACATCCCAGCACAGCGATGGATTGCTCCTACCCACTCCCATGCCTCCAATTTCCCTCTCCTTCTCCCCACTGATCCCTCCCACCCATCATCCTGACACGCCACCAGCAATGGATCAGTCTAACAAGAGCAGCGGGTTTTGAAGAGCAGAGGCTCCTTCTGTTGGAGAAACCCAGTGGGATCACACTGCCATTCCCTGAGCGCTCTCCTACGCGTTGGTCTGCATGAGCACTCAGTGCATTGCTCGGTGTCCTTTCCAAATCAAACACGAGGGAGACATTTCCCTGTTTGGAACAGGGAGTCTTTAACCTATTGCTGAGCCCTGCTCTGGGATACCCAGGGAAAGAAAGGGCAAGCACTGCAATACAGGAGACTGAGGTTTCCTCCTAGCAGATCCCTTAAATCACACGTGGCCTCCGGTTTCCTGAGAAGCTTCCTCAGTTAATCGGGATCATTCACCGGCCAGGGCACGGGCTGGTTCCTAGCAGAGCCACCTGAAACCTGAGTTGCTCCTTGCTCCTTTAGCATGAATAATAAACTCGTGTCATTCCCCTTCAACCTCCTTTGTGCCCGTGGGGGCCCCGTCACGGGGCCAGCTCTGCCTGCAGCGCGGCTAAGGCTGCCCAGCCCGCAGCGCTGCCCTTGCCGTAACCAGCTTCCTGGCTCACACCACCTGGTTTGGAACCAGCACTCCCGGGGGGACCCGGAATTACTGACTGCAGCGCCCCGAACACGCAGCTACCCCAGAACAGTGTTGGGCAGGGCAAGGAGGAGGCTGCTGCAATGGGAAGTCTTGCAGAGCCGCACTGTGCCATGTGCTGGATTTTCCAGGCGCATGCCTCATGGTTCAGGGACCATGAATATTAATAGCACGTCGCTTCGGCCAAGTCTATTTTATTCGCTCGACAAAATGTGCAGGTAAATACGAGCTGCCTGTTCTCTGCCCTCCCTCCTCGTGAAGGGCCATAACAGAGCTGGAAGTGCCCGCCAGGACCTCTGTGCACCACTGAGCAGTTGGTGCCGCAGCACTCGTGCTCGCACGTTTACAAACAGGCACCAGGGCCTTGCTGCCACATATGCTGATGCTCTGCAGTGAAAAAAAGCGAGAAGCCAACATTAATGCAAAGGCTAATTCATTATTTAGCACCATTTGCATTTCAACGAGCAGAGGCTCCAGCACTTGCTAAACCACAAGAGGCTTTCCAAGAGCTTTGCACCTCCTCCTCTTGCAAGGAGCCGGGCTGAGAGGACAGGCAGGTATGTGCAGAGAGGAGTGCAGGGTGCAGGCCAGGGGTGTGCACAGCGGTGCGTGCAGAGGGGGTTCGCACGGGCACGTGTATGTGTTTGTGTGCGTACAACCTCAATAATATACCAGGATACAAAGGAGCTGGCTTAGGAAGGCAAGGCTGCATGTGAGCAGGTGGAAATAACACACACAGCTGCTTGCTGCGACCTATATGGGTGAAGCAAGATTCCTGCACACGAGAGGGTGGAAATAACACACACATGTGCTTGCTGGGACCTATGCGCACGCAGCGAGCCGCTGTGCGGGGCCCTGCTCGCCCTGCGCGCTGGGACTCACCAGGGAAGCCCGTCGGGACATCCTGCTCAGGGGCTTGGGGAACTCCGGGCTGTCCATCTGCAGCTTCTGCAGGAACTCCGGGGGCAGGCGGATGTCCATGGGCAGGGAGAGACGCTTGTTGACGTCCTGCGGAGAGGGCCACGAGAGCTGGTGACGAGAGCTCACGGAGGACCGGGGGGCGCGTGCAGCAAGGGGACGTGCCCTGCTCTATATCCCGCCACGGCCCCCTGGGATGAACTGGTGCAGACACCAGCCGGCAGGTCCTCGATGCCAGCGGTGCCGGAGAGCCCCCGTGCCCCTCTGCCCGCTCCCACTTGCCTCCATGGAGCAGCGGCGCTGGCTGCTGCTGTGTCGGTAGCGCACGGCCACGGGGGACTGGCCCTCTGCCTCCGACGGGGAGATGGGCGACGTGCCGGCCCGGAAATCCCTGCCCAGCTGTCCCAGCTGCAGGTGCCCTTGGGCCAGGTCTGGGGATAGAGAGGAAAGGGAGTAAAAGGGATGGAGAGAAAGGCGCGAGGCCCAAACCGCTTGTGTCGAGGACAGAGAGCGCCCGGGGCAGGGCGGTCTGGAGACCCCGACACAGCTGGGGTCATGGAAAGTCCTTGTCCTCCGCATGGAAGCAGCAGAGGGAATTCCTGCGCTTTGCTCCGGGCTCCCGGAGCGCTGCCTGCCCCGCTGCTGGCACACACACCTATCCAACCTGCTTGGAACAACTATTTTGGCCCCTTCCTGCTAGCCAAAAATCGCTCTTTTCGGTACAAACTGCTTTATCCCGAGCTCTGAGCAGTGCTGGCACCTGGCTGCAGCCTGCCCACCTGATGGATGCGGGAGGGCAGCCCAATGAGCCGGGCAAAGCTGCAGTTTCCTGCCGCGGTCACCGGGAGCACAGAGGATGGAAGAGCAGGGAAGCGGGATGTCATCCTGCACAGACAGCCCACGCACTCGCTGCTCCCTCCAAGCAGCTCTCTGAGCAGGAAAGGGCTGGGAAATTCGACTGGAATTAGTTCAGCCGCGGGTATGAAAGTGCATGGGGTGGAACTGGCTCTGATCGCTCTAACTTGCTGCCCTCCTGAGCAAATTACCTTAAACAAAAGGCCATTTAGCAGCTGAATGACAGGACTTATCGCAGGATGGATTGCAGAACAGCTAATCCGGTGAGCAAAGGAGGATGTACCACAGAGATAAGCGTGTTTGCATTGGTTTCCTCTTCCCACTGACGCCAAGGAGAGCTTGCTGATGGCCAGGAGAATTCCCGCAAGTGCCGCTTTGCTGGAATGGGGGCTGCCGAGGCGGGACAAGAGGGACAAGAGCCACCCCAGGGCAGGTGCCCAACTGGACCCTGCCAGCACCACATTTCTACAGGTCAGGACAACAAGGCTGGCTGCACTTTTCACAGGAGCAAAATCTGAGCGGATGAAGAATGAAGAGAACGAATACGGCTCCTTTTGGGCCATACAGAGCAAATCCAAGCTGAAAATCCCTCTCTCCGGTGTTTCGGCAAAGGAGGCCTGTTTGGATCTGCTCTGCATTTCATGTGGGTTACAGGGAGCCCTGACACCTCACAAATAATGAGGCTGCATGGGATATCAAAGCAAATTAAAGCGAGACCGCAGACGCAGCGGTGCCTTTGACAAACCTCCCGCTTTTTTTTCTTTTTTAATAAATATATTTAAACAGAGCTTCTGCCAAAACAAGCTTTGATCTCCCGAGGAAAGGGGCCAGAACCCTTCACTACTTGCCTGACTGAGAACTTTTAATTACTTTGCTAAATGCGAGCTCTTCTTTCCAGGCTCTGCTGTGCTCGCGGGGCAGAGCTGCACTCAGATCCCGGATTATTCCTCCTCCTTCCTCCCCCATTCATCACCCCACGCCGTGGCCTTGTGCTCCCAAGACCAGCTTTGCCTCTGATTTATGCCACTGCAAGCCAGGAGTTATGCACGCTTTGCAGCCCATATATAGGGCTTTATGTGGCCTCAGAGGACAGCCCGAGCAGCAGCTGTGAATCCTTGGGATGGATGGGAAGTGTCGCCCCGAGCCCTGATCCAAGTGAACGGGAGCTACCAAGGCTCGATGCCTCTGCAAGGCAGGTCTGGGATGCTCAGGATGCACAAAAGGAAGGAGCCTGGAGCACGGACGTGAGTTTGGAGCAGCCATGGAGAGGGAATCTCATCCCCACAGCTGGTGCTGCTGCTGCTTCTCCAGGGGCAGCCGCTGTGGCCAGTGTCAGAGAGGAGGCACCACACAGAGCACAGCCTGAATGAAGCTCTCACCTCCTTCCTCTTCCTTCTCCAGCTCCTCGGACTCTGCCAAGGTGACCTTGCCCGGGACAGGAGCTTTGCAAGCTGCAAGGCTGTTTGCTTTTCCATGTGCCAGCCCTGCTGCTTCCCAGCCTGGCTTTATTGGCTGCAAGGGAGGCCACGGGACTCCAGGATGGGGAGCAGGGTTGGATTTCCCACCCACCACCAAACCAGGCAGGTTTCTACCCAAAGCAGCCTGAGCCTTGTCCTGCTGCCAGCAGCTCTGCAGGCTGAGAGCACCTTGAGCAGGTCCTTGGGCTGCACCAGCGCCTTAGGGCAGGCAGAGCTGCTCAAAGCCACCTAAGGACAGCATTGCAGACAGCATCTGCAGCCTGCCGGGGGCCTGGGAGCTCTGATAACCTGTGATTTCTGATGCTGCGGATGGGAATAAAGACGGCAAGTGATTCCCCGCAGAGCGGTACGAGGTGAGGAAGCAGAAGCGATGTGCTGATCTCCACGGCTACGACCGTCCTTCCCTGGTGTCAGTGACCACCCTGCTGCCCCTGGGCACCCACTCACCTGGAGAGCAACGAGCACTGGGACACGCAGCCCTAGGGGCACGGTTGGACACCCAGAGCGAGGGAAAGGAAACCGGAGCAAAGCTTTATCCGTGTGTCATGCAGGAGAGCAGAGGCACCGGGGACCTGCCACGGCTGCGGTCTCAGCTCTGCTCGCAGCTTTCTGCATGACCTTAGTCAGCAAAACGCCTTTGCCATCTCTGCACCCTGACGTACATGCAAAATGCAGGATATTCCAGCAGCTCCCGACTCCCTAATTTGGACCCCTCTCCCGATCAGGCAGCTTCTCAGGAGATCCCGTCCTCACAACCAACCCCTGCAAAGGAGGAACCTGCCACTGAGCCCCATTCGCTTCCC
>JAUBOD010000924.1:7481728-7499806 GCA_032353885.1 Nothura maculosa
CAGCTTCTCAGGAGATCCCGTCCTCACAACCAACCCCTGCAAAGGAGGAACCTGCCACTGAGCCCCATTCGCTTCCCCTCCGGCATCCCCAAATGGATCCCCAAACTGCCCCGGGGGTGCTGGGCTTGTGCCCCCGGGCGGCTCCACAGCCGGGTCCCCAGCTTGCTTGGGCTGGGCCCCTGCCAGGGCCCCCTGGCACCAGTCTGCGGGCAAGGAGCTCCCAGCGGCCAGGGCTGATGCTGGAGATGCCTCCGGCAGATGTGGCTGTCGGGGCTCTCCATAAACCACGGGCGCCGCTTGCAGGAGACGGAGATGAAGGGCACCGTGGAGGTGACTTGTCCGGCTTGTTTACAACCCAAGGGAGGCTTAATCAAGAGATCCTGGCCGGGAAGGGCGGGCTGGGGGTGATGGAGGAGGCCTGTTGGGGTGGGAGGGCTCAGCAGGGATAGCAATTCCCAGGCTGTTTCGCGCTGGAAAAGCTTTAGGTGTAAATAAGGAGCCGTGAACACAGGAAAACGCGGCACGGCACCAATGTGCTGCATCCAAGCAGGGAAATGGTGCAGGGCTGGCTCTTCCCAGCCCCATCCTGGGTGCCCAGGGCTGTCAGGAACCACGAGGTGCCCCATGGGTGGTGCTGACATTCCCCAAGGCCAGGGCCAGCTCCGGGTGCCCTCCTGCATCCAGGCAGAGCATCCCCGGAGCGCTGCCCTGCCCCTGCCTGTGCTTGTCTCCTCACCCACCGCCGGGCTGGGAGCACCCCCAGAAGCAGCCCCAGGCTCAGCCAGCGCTCACCTTGCTCTTAGTCCCTCCCAGGTATCTCGGGAGGACGGAGCCCACGCGGGGGCGAGAGGCAGATGCTGCACGTCCTGCTCTGCCTTCCAAGGGCACAGGAAGCAGCAGGACTGCAGCCTCTTTAGAGCAGCAGAGCCGGGAAGAGGCTCCCCAGCGTTGCAGAGCGCAGATACCAAGCCCAGGCTTAGACACCCCTGAGCTGCCGGCCCCCAGGGCAGGAGCAGCTGCAGCCATCGGTGCCCGGCAAGATCTCAGCCCTGCCCCATTTTATCCCCACATCTGCCATGCATCTAATTAAGGACTCGAGGTTAATTAGAGTCTGCTGGCGAGGGTGCAACGGGAGGCGTTGGTGGGAGCGGCACCACCTCCTTTTGATGGTATGGGATTCTCCATGGGGCCTCAGGTGTCGGTGCAGGGAAGGAGGCTGCAAACGGGTGCTGTTCAGAGCACCGGGGTGTGCACAAGGGCACAAGGGTGTCAAGAGCTGTGGGAGCGGCTCTAAATTAGGTTATTGCATCTCCTACTTCAGGCAGACAGAGATGATCCCTCCTTGCCGGGGCAGACGCAAGCGCCAGGCAATTACATCACAGCCTCAGCCTCTGCTTGCAGCAAAAGTTTCTAGCAATTATGGCTGGAGAAAGAGCTGGAGCGTGGCCTGAACGGCGCTGAGAGCACCCACGCATGAGCAGGCTGCGCTCGTGGGAGGCGGCAGCAAACACACAATGCACCTGCAGCAGCAAATGCAGGATGCAAGTGCTCCCGCAGCAGCGAGCGCTCCCCTGCCCGAACCCTGTGCAGGGCAGCGGGGTTCCCGAGCGCCCGCCGGCTCTGCCTGCCCGTGCAGGCCCTGCCTCGAGCGCCTCCTCTCCCTTGGGCCACTCCGAGGCGGCAGGGCCTGTCCCGGCCTGCAGAGCAGGCGGCTGCTCCGCCCGCACCGGCGCCGGGCCCGGCTCAGCCTGAGCGTCCCGCTGCTCCGTGCCCTGAAAACCGCACCACGCAAAGCGGGACCAGGACCGGACGGTTCAGGGAGGCCCAAACGCTCCCCGACAGAGGCAGCGGCTCCCGAGGTCCCGATCCCGAGGTCCCTGGTGCAATTTGCTGTTTGCATCCCTGGAGGGAAGGCTCTGCCATCGCTGCCAGGAGGGGCGCGGGGCTCCTACCTTCATTCCTGCGGTTGTTGAGCTGCTCTGTGAACTCGGTCAGCGACTCCTCGATGGTCTCCGTCCGAGGAACCGAGAGAGAAAACCTCCGCTTGAAGTTCTTCATCTTGTTCATTTTACCGTGCGCTGCAGGAGCCGGCAGAGCCCTGCGGGAAGGGAGAGGATGAGCCAAGGGGCTCGGATGGTGCTGGGCAGCCCCCCATCCCCTGCAGCTCCTGCTCCCTGGAAGCGGCGCCCAGGGCCGCTGTCACGCCTGGGGATGCAGGATCCGCAGGATCATCCTCCTTGGGGCCCTGCTGCTGCCCCGGAGCAGCCTCAGAGTCACCAAGGGAACTGACCATGGTCAGGAGATGCTCAGGACCTGTCTGAGATATTAGACACGGGCCAGGACACGATTACGGGGGCTGAAGCACTAACAGCAGCACAGGATGTGCCCTAAAGCATCCTTGGAAACGTCAGAGACGGCCACAAAAAGGGAAAACGGAGCAGGATCAGGGAAGCAAGAAGGAAAACATAATGTCAGGAAAGACTCCATGGAACACTCCTCCTTGTAGCAGAAGGCAGCCCTGCCCCAGCAGCTGCTTTGCTCTTGGTGTCACTTCCCAGCGGGACAAACCCATGGAGCAGCCACGGGGGCTGCAGATCCCGGGCCTTGGGCTCGGGCTGAGGCGCCGCTTCCAGGGATCCAACCCCGGCAGCCCTTCCCTGGCTCCCCCTGCCCCTTCCAGCCCGCTCCGGGCTTGATCAGCACTAACAAATGGTGCCCACATTCCAGACGGATGCGATCAGAGTCGGCGTGCAGGAGCGCCGGCATCGCGTCGCTCCGGCAACAGGAGCGCCCGGGCCGCCGTGCGGAAGCTTAGCGGATTATCCGGCCCTACCCTAGACACCGGCTCGCCCCTCGGCTGCGCTCTGCCGCCAGCCACGGGCCCCAGATCCGTGGGATCCACCCGAGTGCTGCGGATGCACCAGGCCCACATGTCCTGCCTGCTGATGAACGTCCCCTGCCACGCTCAATGCTGCAGAGCGCTGAAGCGGAGAGCTCAGCCGCACGGTGTGAGCATCGGGAAGCAAGGCAGGGTGCCCAGGGTGGCATGGAAAGGAGGCTGGAGCTGCAGAAATGGGTGCAGAAATGGCATGGGTGCAGAAACGGTGCGTGCTGAGCAGCCTAGCAGTGCACAGGGAGCAACCCCGCAGCTCCCCAACACCCACGATCCACAAACGGAGCACGGAGGGTGCTACGTGCACCCCCTCGAGGCTCCAGATGTGGAAATATTCCTCGGCACTACACAAACAAGCTTTGTCAATGAGGATGCCCTCACCCATAAACGCTGCACTGGCCTCGTCTCCCTGCTGGGGCTGTCCTCGGAGCCAAGGGAACGACCTGCAGGCTGCTCCTGCAGGGAAGGCAGGACGTGGCGCTCGCGCTGGGAAGCGTCTGCACGGCCACGCTCCGAGCAGGCTCCCCGGCTTGCAAGGGAAGCAAATTGCCAACCCGCCAGCCCTAGAGTGCAGCAGGAGATGCCCGATGTGGACAGAGAGCAAGTCAGGGAAGGGTCTTTCCTTCTCCAAGCACCCACCCTCCTTCCATCAGCGCAAAGGACGAGCCCCTCATCACCGACAACAGTCTGAGCACTATAAATTGCCGTGCAAACACGTCCTCTTCTTGCCACCTACTGCAGCGGCAGCTGCTAGAGGCCACTAAATATAAAGCTCGTCAGTAGGGAAGTGGGACGGGGTAAAAATATCCCCGATGCTGCGAGCTGCCTCCCCTGCTATGCGCAAACCTGTCCCGCTCTCTGGATCTTCACGGCTCGGTGCAAGTGTGCGGAGCAGAGCCCGCTCCCACAGTGTGCGGATCCAAAGAAGACTTGCCAGTTATTGCCTCGTTTCACATTAATTATAGCAGGAAACGGAGGCATTTATTGGGTTTCTGAAAGAGAGCGACACCTGAGAGCCAGGCAATGAGACCCTGGGATCTCAAGGACTGCAAAACCTCTGGAGAATCGCAATAGCCACGGCCTGAATCGCAGACACCTCAGGGATGGAAAACTGATCAAAACGCACAGAAACACGACCTTGCATGGCAGGACACGACAGGAGGCAGCGGGCTGGAGTGGCAGCCAGGAACTGAGGCACCAACAGGCAAAATCCGAAACGAGTCCGGCTGGACTGCGGCCAAGCAGCGGGATTAGAGCCAGCAGTGTGAATGATCTGCATTTGCTGTAATACAGTCAGATAGTAAATACGCAGATAAAACACTTCAAAGAGCCCAAAGCTGAATCCCATCAGGAAAGCTAATCACATGATCAGGACAAGATGTTAACAATTCTTTAAAGGCTGAAGCCGGAGCCCCATTAGCCGCACTAGCAGCAACCGCTCGCTGTTTTTCCAGGAGCTATTCCCACGGGCATCCAGGCTGAGCCTATCCACCTGAAGATCCCCTGCATTTGCACAGTAAGCCCACCAGGCCCATTGCATTCACGAGGCCGGTATTTCAGGCACCAGCAGCGTTCCAAGTTGTCCCCTTGTTCTTCAAGTGTATGACAGGGGCTTGGGAAAGCAGGGCTGGTGTCCACAACCACGGCCGTGCTGCTCTGCAAAGGAGAATGCTTCCGTTTTTCCTTACCATCCTACCAGACTCCTGCCCTCGTCTCTGAGCTAAGGGAAGGATGGGGTGATAACATGCTTGTTTTACCCTTGATTTCCTCCCCGGGTTGATTAGCACAAGGCCAAGGGCCCGTCCGTGCAGCAGCCCAGGGCCACTCCGTTCAGGAACGCCGGGAGGCTCCGAGCCCGGCCGAGCTCCGGGTTTGCTCAGCAAACACAGGCCCGGGCAAATTCCAGGCTCCCGCTCGCCGGGACAGGCAGGGAGCAGCCCTGCGGACGGGCTTCCAGGGGATGCGGCTCCTCCGCGCGCTCCAGGTGCCAAGGTGCTGGCGATGGGAAGAGATGGGAGAGATGCCGCTGCTGCGGGCACATTCCTGCGCAAATGGGAGCACGGCACAGCCCAAGCGCTCCAGGAGGAGGAATTCCTCCTCGGCACGGCCTGGAGAAAGAAATATGGAACGGGAAGAGCGTTGCCAAGACCCTTGGCTGTTCTTGAGCTCCTGGGAGGAATTATAGGAGCCTGGGGACAACTTTAAGGTAGTCCAGGGCAAAGCTGAATTCCCTGGAGCAGCTGGGAAGCCTGCAGGGGTAAGGGCAGGAGATTCCCTTGTGCCCAGGAGGGGTGGAATGGGATGCCAGCCCCAACCACCAGCTGCTCAGCTCCCAGCAGGATCAGCTCCCGGAGCAACCTGCTCCCAGCAGGATCAGCTCCCGGAGCAGCCTGCTCCCAGCAGGATCAGCTCCCTCGACAGAGCAGATCCCTCTTGCGTGGCCCTTGGAGGAAGCCCAAGCACGGACCAAGTGCCTTGACGGGTGAGACGGATGGAGGCAGCTCGGAGCAGCAGCAAGAGGCCGGGCACAGCCCATGGAGCTGGGCTCACGGAGCCCATAGGGCTGCTCATGCAAAGTGGCCATTCCCAACTGCCCTTGTCCACAGAGCGGGTGCTGGGATGAGGACAGGCCCCTGGGAGCCCCGTCCCTGTTTGCTGGGCACTGGTTTGCAGCAATTCCTCTCCAGAAAAGGTGAGCAATGAGGGGAGAGAGCCAGGGCAGCCCTGCCCTGCACACACACCCCTACACAGGGAGCGGAATCCCGCCAGGAGGAAGGGACTACGATCAATTCCTATTAATCCACAGGATGCCTGCAGCAAACAGCTGCAGCCAACAGGACCTTCAGCCCGGAGCAGGGACCAGGCTGAGCACATGCCTGAAGCCTGGGCTCTGAAGAGCATCAGGACATCTTCATGCTGTGACCTTCTTTTCCTCCTGCAGTGGCTTCCATAAGTAGCCGAGAGTGCGATTCTGGTAGCCAATTCTGGGTGCCCATTCTCTTCATTCCTGCAGTTCAGGCCAGGCTTGGAAGAAAAATGATCCCGTAGCAAATGTGCAAGCCTGGCTTTGATTACATCTCTGGCTCTCTTGGCATGCCTCCGTTTCCCAGACATAAATCAAGGATGCCAGGGCTTCCTGTTTGCCTTCTCCGTGCTTGCGAGTCTTGAAGGCAAAGCCTGGTCTATGGAACATGCAGCACCCAACACAACGAGCTTCCAGTCCTCTTCTGCAGCAGATCCCATCATTTGCGCCATCGGGATTGTGGATGTGGAAAACTGGTGGCAAAATCGACAATAATGCAGGCAAAATGCAGGTGAGGTGGGGCACGTACCAGTGCGAGACCTCGTGGTCCATGCAGGTAGCCTAGGAAGGGGGAAGGATACGGAGAAGCTCCGGCAGAGGAGCCTTTGGAGCGTGTGCAAGCCGTGCCTGGCGCAGGGGGCGCAGGGCACCGAGGGATCTCGCTGATAAGCGGTTCTGTGCCCGCTGGCCCAATGCTGACAATGAGCCCAGTAAGAGCGGCACAAAGGAGGCCTGTTCCGAGCTGCTCGTGTGTGTTCTGCCTCTCGGCGGGGCCAGAAAGGCAGAACTCTCTCCCACTTGGCTGCTCTCGTCCAAGCGCTTGGTGGGACGGGGAAGCTCCGAGGAGGGCCTGGAAGCGCCGCACATTATTCCGGCCACCACAAAACACTTATTCTTCAGCTGGAGATAACCTGAGAAAAGTGCCCGCTGTTTGCCCAGCTCAACAACAGGCTGCCCACAGCCGCTTTGTCCCTCGCTGGGGACGGATAACCCCATCCCACACGCGGGCGCTCAATGCCCGTGTTGTCCGGGGCTCTCCGGTCCTGTTGGTGCTCGTGTCCATGGCACCTTGTTAGCACAGGTGGATTAACGGGCTGGATTTGCTGCCTGTGTGAAGGAGTGGGCTCCCTGCGCCTGCGGATCCTGCCCTGATCTGCACGAGCTCCTGGCTGGATCCACAAGGCAACGAGCAGGGAAGAAGAGTCACCCAAAGCGCACGACTTCCCCACCTATGGCCCAGCCAGCGGCACGCAGCTTGGAGGGGAGCTGCTCGCGCCAATACTCACCCTGCTCTGGGAGCTAAGTCATTGGGGTTGGATTTCCTGGCCCTCAGGAGCTCAGTCCCCATGTCCTGCTGCCCTGGAAGAGCCAGGCTCTAAGGTCACATTTGGAAGCAAGGGAGAGCCCTGCGCTGGGCAGCACAGCCGCCCGTCACCGTTCAGGTTGGCCCTGCTGATCTGCCGCGTGGTATTAGCAGCTATGTCCCCTTTTCCATGACTCACTTCCTCCTTTCATCCTCTTCCCACCCAGTGCCCACTCCCTCACAAGCCTCTGGCTGCATTTGCCAATGACAAAGCCAGGAGCTCCTGCAAAACCAACAGGAGCAATTGCCAAAGAGGAACATTTCCAGCAAAAGCCAGTCTGGCCCTTGTCTTTTATGACACAACCAATTACCGCCTGACAATTAACTAACACAAAGCAAACTGCCTCCTGGGCAAATTGGTGCTTCCCCTGGTGCCTCCGTGACCTAGATGTGATGCCAGCCTGAGACGATGCCCTGAGCGCCCTGCAGCTCCTGCATTTGTGCAGGGGACACGGAGGCCCCTCTCTGGGCGCAGGTGAGAACACGGCTGGAAGGCAGGTACTGTATCCCTAGGGATAGCAAGGGAGCTGTTTCTTAATTGCAATGTGGAAGATTGCAGGAATTAGCTACGAAATGCAGCTCGGGGCTGCAGCTGTGGCTGAGCTGCTATGTGAGCAGCTGTGCAGAGGGATCGGAGTCCTGCTACCCGGGTCCCCTTTCCCAAAGCATTCCTGGGAGTGTATTTAAAGAACAGCAATTCCATGCTGCGCACCTGATAGCTGCATGGAATTTGCTCAATGCAGCTACCTCTGGCACACAGGAAAGAAGGGCAACAGCAACTGATGCACAATGAGGACAGGAGGAGAAAGGAAGGCCAGATTTTCAGGAAAAGCTCTGAAAGAGGCACACAGAATCAAAGGATCTCGCCCAAACCTCATTTTCCAGGAAAAAAAAATAAACCAAAAAAACAGTTTTAATACAATCAGAACTACAACACTTATAGGAAACACTGTCCATTGCTGCCCATTTCCTAGGAGAGCAGAAACCCTCGGGTCCGGCTCGTCTGGCTCTGCTCTGATGAGCTGCCTTTGCAGCAGGGCTGCGACCTGCAGTTTGCTGCAGGTCCCTGGATTTCCGTGCCGATACAGCCAAAAAACAGCCCCCACTGCACTCAAACCACCCCTCTGCAGCAACAGGAAAACAAATGGATGAAATGCAGTTTCTACCCTATTTCTCCCCACTTCAGCATCCCTCACAGCAGCAGGTAGTGAGCCAGGCCTGCGCCCGGAGTGGCAGGGCCCCTGCTTGGCACTGGGCACATAAACCCCTTTGCAGCAGGGCTCCAAATCTGTTTATTTAAAGCCCTGAAAGGGTCACGTGGTAGGAGGGTAATGAGCAAACACTGCGATTCCACCTCCGCGCTGAGGATTGCGCTAATCCGGCGCTTAATCTTAAACCAGCCGCGCGCCCGTCCTTGCAGGGCTCTGCGCACGGGCGGGGATGGGCTTCCCTCTGGGATGCGGGTGGAACGAAGCCGCACGGGGAGGGCAAACAAGCCGCCCCGCTGGAGGAATCCCGGGATTTCAAAGCACAGCACGAGCTGCAGTGACTGCTGGTATCCCCCCTGCCCTGCGGTGGGAACAGCAATTCCGCAGCTCCTGGACCCCTCCTCATGGGATGCTCAGGGGCTGGGCGCGCAGGCGAGCAGCACCACGAGGCCCAGCGACCCGCTGGGGATTGCACCAGAACACGAGGGCTGAGCCAGCAGGAACCTCCCAGCCCCGAGCACGGATCCTGCCCTCACACCCGGGCAGGGAGCGGAGGGAGGAATGTCCCTTTGGGGAACAAAATGCCATGCAGGAGCGACCAGAAGTCCAGGCGGCAGCATGGAAAGCAGGGCTGCCATCTGAAAGTGCCTGCAGCAGCCATGGGATACATGTATTTGGGGAAAAAAGCTAGAGTTCAGGTGGTCTCGCAGTAGGACCTTTCTGCCTTTGCCTCCTGGATCCACTGCCTCCAGATTAGGGGCAAAACTGCCCAAAGCTCCATCTGTCCCGAACCAGGAGGCGCCTGCCGGAACCCCGGTGTGACCAGGCTGCTGTTTGGGGCAGCACCCTCTGCTTCGCTCCCTAAATCCAGGTTGTTTGTCTGCAGCTCCTATTGCACCATCCTCCTCCTCTGCTCCCATCCAAACACCCATGTGCTGCCTAGGGGGGATGCCCGAGTTGTGCCCCGCTGCCGCTTCCTCTTCATAGCAATTTACCTGCTTTTCTCTCATGTTGCTTTTCAATCGGAAAACTCTTCCCTGTCTCCATGTGGCCCTGAGCATTTATTTCTTTTCTGGCTTCTCCATCTCCCCTCCGACAGAGCCACCAATGACACCACTCTTGTTATTTCCGTGCACGAAGCACTTCCACTTTGCAGAGAGCACCGCGAAAACCAGACGTTGTCTGGACACCTGCAGTGAGGAAATAATGCAGCCGCAAACACAGAACAGAGATTCTGACAGCAGCAAATGTCCTGCGGAACGAGGAGGGAAAGCAAACGCAGCAGCCCCGCCGGCAGCCGCCTGCACTCGAGATGTGACTTGACCCGACGTGGGGCTCCCCAGATGTGGCAGCTCCACAAGCCCCAGGCCGACAAACACCTTGGATTTGTGCCCAGATTGCAAGAAAAGAGACTCCTCGGAAACGGTCCTGCCTCCTGCAGCAGCTTCCTGACAAAGAGGTGGGTAGAGCAGGAAGGCGGATGGTTTCCCTGCCATGGACACACATCTCTCCTCCCTTTGCTCCTCATATTGATGTCCTCAGATGTTCCTGCCTCCTCCAGCCCAACCAGGATTCCCAGGCTGTCTGGGGATCCCTGCCCGACCTCTGGTGCTGCCCAGAAAACCAGCGTTTTCATGTGAAACAGCAACGCTTTCACCTTAAACCAAAGGTGGATGCACTGGGTGCATGAAACGTGTAGCGGCAGGTCGGTGCCCGCAGCCCCGCTCGCTTCCTCGTGCAGGGCAGCAGCTCATGCATATCTGGGAGCGCGGCAAGCACACACTGCTTAGATAAACCTTGTTCCTTGTTAAACTGTAAATAACAGCTGCGCCTCCAAGCCAAGCCCAGCTCAGTGGCCTGAAAGCAAAGTCGGTAATGAGCACGACAGACAAAGCAAGGGCATTTAAAACAGAGCAAAACAAAACAAAAATACTCATTTTCCACTCTTCCTGCCTTTTTCTTTTGTTCCCAAATTCCTTCCCTGTTTGGGGAATTACCACGACTGTCACTGCAGACCCGTTTGGTCTCCCACACAGCTCCGGGCAGCCTGGGTGTCCTTGACAAGTGAGCTGCATTTCTGCACAAACCTTGGAAACTGGGGAGATGAATGAGCTGAATGCAGGAAGAACAACGGCAGAGAGGGAACGTGGACATCGGAAGTATGTTATGACACGATTTCAAATTTAACCCTCAAAAATCAAAGCATATCCGTATTTCCCTACGGTTTGCAGTGAGATGCCATAGGAGTCAAGGAGAGTCAAGCTCAGGAAGCGAGAGGGAGAGAGCGCTTTGAGTTAAGGCTGGTTTTAAGTTCCCTTGGCCGTGTTCAGTTCTCTCCCTCTCCTGCCCTGCAAGCAGATAAGCTCTGTGCTTCACAGGAAACCCTTGAGAGCAGCAAGGACTATAATCCCGAGAGCCAGAGAGCCCAGAGCTGCCCTCGGCTCATGCAGCAAATCATGAGCAGACCCGAGTGCCCCTCCTAGCCAGTGACCCAGGCGTTATCGCTTTCGACACCGGTGAAGTTGCTTGTACACATGGCATCTAACCGGACTTGCAACGCTGCTATCATAGTGGCACAATTAATCATTAATAAGAAGGGCTTGCAAAGGATTATGCACTTAAATAGAACACACGCTGCTGCTGTTAATTTGTAGCAGCACACCCTCTCGCTCTGACACCGTGTCATGTTTTCATGCAATTAAAATGACTCAGCGGGACCTTTTCTCCACATCTCCCGCGCTGGGCAAGCGCCTGTTGCCTTCGTCGCAACAGAAGGGCGCAGAGCAGAGCAAAGCAAAGCGCCCGTGCCGCTGCGCATCCCGCAGCCCCTGCGCGCGCCGCGGCGCATCCCGCAGCCCCTGCGCGCGCCGGCAGCTCCCCAGCGCGCTCAATCCCACCGGGAATCGGGCCTGCAAATCCCTGCCTGGAGCCCGGGCACCAGGAGCGTTCGTGGGGCTCCAGGACTCTCCTAAGCAGCCGAGATGGCTCCGAGGTGCCTGGGCCTTGGGAACAGCCACAGGGCTCAGACCCCATTCCCGCGGCTTCACTCGGGCCCCGCTCCATCTCCTCTCATCACAGGCACCATCTCCACGTTCTGAGGATGTCTTTCTGGAAAGCTTGTGATGACACCCACAGGGTCTCATCCCCCATGCCAGAGAAGTTTCCTGTCATTTCAGAAAAAAAAAGGCAGAAAAACAAACTTTTTGGCTCTTCTGAACAGGGCAGTCTGAGGGGCTTTTTGCTTGGACCACCTCAGCCTGCAGAGAGACTTGGTCCTGCAGAAGCTTCCTCTGCCCCGGGCAGCAGTTCAGGATCTTCCTTCAAGGAGCCGAAGCTGCTCCTGGGAAAAACGGAGGCCCTGGGTCTCCAGGGCTGCTAATTTCCCTCCCACGGCCAGTGCCCTGCTCACTAAGCTCGTTCCATCAGTGCCCTTATTGCAGGCACATATCTGCAAGAGCACTGCACAGGCTCTGCCCTGCACGCGCTCATCGCCAGGCAGGACAGGGGATATTGGCACCATTGCACAAAAGCTCCTCCTTGCAGCCCCGGCCCGGGGCTGCTCCGGGGCTACCGGGGTCCGAACTGCAAACACGCAAAGCGAGCGGCACACGGAGGTACCCGGCCCTGCCCCGCTCGCCACGGCCCAGCCGGGCTGCAGGGCAGGTACCGTCGCGATGGGCAAAACACAAGGACAGATCCGGGCAGGCTGGGATGTGAGAGGTTTGTTCCTGGCTGAATCCACTTCCTCTGTCATGCGGCACAGTGATCGCTGCGCTGTAATCAGTTAATAATTACCCGCTGACCGGCCCGCGGGAATTTCTGCCGCAGGAGGAGCGATGTGTGCCGGAGGCTGAGCCCACACTTCCCCGAGAGCCTCCCCGCTGCATTTCAATCACGGCTTGAATTTGAGGCATGAAGAGCAGCTGCCAGGACAGGTTATTGCGCCTGCAATGACACAGTAACAGCCCTTCATGCGTCTGACTGCTGCTCATTCAAGGAGATCAGGCGTTTCCCTGGGACCAGCGGGACCGCAACCAGCTGGGAACCTGGCTGCCGTGCCCAGCACGGAAGCGGGGAAAGCAGGAATACGAAGACGGAATGGGAATCATCTAAGGTCAAGCAGCAAGCGAGAGCAGAGCAAGGAAAAGTGTCCCGGAGCGCTGGTCTTGGATGGCACCTACAGAGCACTGTGCATCTCCCTGTGCTGCCTGCTCCATCACGTACGGATCACCACTGCTGAAAAGCCACCACGTGGGCCAAATCCTGCCCAAAGTTCTGAACTTCTCTCTCCTCCAGGTCACTGATAACGTTGGTACTGTCTCCAGAAGGGAGGGGAGAGTTTTTAGCCCTGCGTTTTCTGACGATATCTACACACGTTAGTTACAGGAGACACTGCTACAGAGCTGGAGAGAAGGGGGGACATCCACGGCCTTGGCTGGTGGGAGAAGGGCCAAGAAGGGGGGACATCCACGGCCTTGGCTGGTGGGAGAAGGGCCACGTCTCGAGCTGCTCTAGCTCTGCCTTCATTGGAGCAACACTGATTTATATCCACAGAGCACCCGCCAGACAGTGACGTTTCATTAGTGACTTTGGCGGGTGCAGCAGGAGGACACATTTGTGGGTGAAGAGAGATCTCCTCAGCCACTGTTACCATAACCCCCTTCCAAACACACTTCTAAAATCAAGCCCACCAAGTGGAACCCAAGGGCCATTGAGCAGCCCAGGGAGCAGCGGGCGGCGCCGCCGGGAGCCCACGGAGCAGCAGCGCTTGCCTCGGCTCCGGCTCAGTGCAGACGATGCCAATCAGAGCTGCCTCTCCACCAAGCAATTCCAGTGGTGCTGGAAGGCACAAAACCCCGCTCCGGGTGATGCTCCATGCAGGAAAACAGAGAAATCACAAATATCCTTCTCTATGTGCACGCCTGGGCACAAAGGCAGACTTAAGCCCCAGTCCATAAACGCTGTCAGATTTAGTAACTGATAAAACATATGGCTTTAAAGAGTGGGCAGTGTCGGGGGAGAAGCAACATTGGGGGCTTCGCAGCTAAACGTGGCCGAGATCAGGGATCACAGCCCCGAGTGACCAGCACGTTGACATTCACCAGATAATTAGCTGGACTGACTAAAAATAAACCATTTAAATCAAAATAGAGAAGTAGCAGGAATAGATGGAACGCCTGGAATGTTTCCACTTCCCAAAAAGGCTCATTTTGATTTGTCCAGGGGCCGCAGTGTTTACGGTCAGCTTCAACAGTCTCTTCTTTTTAATTTAGCAATTCAATTAAAAAGTCATCGAAACAGCAGCAGCACTTGGGGCAACTGGTGCAGCCCAGCCCCTCGCCCACTCCAAAGCCTATGGAGAGGGAAACGGAGGTTGTTTTAAAAGCAGCAGCCAAGTGTTTGGGAAGAAAGCTAGGAGGGGGGCAGCTCCCATCCAGCAGCTTCAGCAGTAAAAACGTCACCGCGCGGCAGATCAAGAGCAAAAACCGAGAGACAAACAGAAACCATGTCCCGTAGCTGCCCCTCTCGAGGGGAACGGCAGGGCTGCTGCAGGCGTCCGGATCCAACTCATGGGGATAACCATCCCGAATCCGGGAGCATCCTGGGCTTCATGCAGCCTGCATTCCCAGCTGCCCTGGAGCTGGGGCCGTTGGGCACCTAAGCGGAGTCTGAGCCAGGGCTCAGGTGCTCCTGGAAACGATGGGATTCAGGGTGGGATTGAGCGATGCCGATCTGCGCATGCCCATCTCCCAGCGGGACGCGGAGCTCTGCAAAGCCCAGCCTGGGCCGTGGGGACCTGCAGCTCAGCCCTAGGGACAGCAGGACACCCAGCAGGCAGCATGTGCGGAAAAACCTCACTGTCCAAGAACTGAATGTCCAAAAGGAGACAGAGGAGACCCAGAACTGTATTCGAATAAAGGGTGAGTCCACCGGGCAGATCCCTGTGGGGTCTCAGGTTGCCGGGGGACGCAGCCCCCCATTTATCCTATCTCCCGGCCGCGGTGCCCTCTCCTTCTCCCATTGGCCAAGGGACCCAGGAGTCCCAGCCTGCCCGGCCGCCTGCACCCAGCTCGGTGCCTCCCCTGACGTGTTTGCACCTCAGTCACTTGGCTCCTTTGTGTCTCCCTCGCTCCAGGCTCCCCACAGTCTGTCCCCCACTCCTGGCTCTACTCGGCCCCCCACCTGTCTGGGTTCCTTTGTCCTGCCCATTATGGATAAAAACTTGGTGTATTCTGCTTAAGCCCAAACTTCTTGTGTGTTTTCCACACGCAGGAGAACGCCCATCTCGGGGTGTGATTGCAGACACAGCAAAAGTAAACCGTAAAAAAGGAGAGAGGCGAGGAGAGAACAGCAGAAATGGGACCGCAGCAGTGCCAGAAGCAGAGCTGAACCCCAAGCGTTTCCAGAGCTTGTTCACCCTTCTCTGAAAACATTCCCGGCGGCTCCTCCTCCAGCCCGGCTAGACACATTGCGAGCGCTGAGCAAACAGGCAAGGGACGAGCAACGCTGCCCCAGGCAAAACACGGCCTGAAAGAAACCGCGACTGGGAACAGAAAGAGAGGGCAAAAGATGATGCACCTGATTACGGCTCCTGCAACGCTGCTTGTCCACCAGATTGCAATCTGGGCTTCGGCATCTGCATTCATCAACAGGTTGCATTCAGCTCTGTCTTGCAATGGCAGAAGCAAATTAATGTGGAGAAGGAGGAAAAAGCAAACCCAGGAAGCCAAACTGCTGCACTGCGAGCAGGCACAAGGGCTTTGCAAAGAGAGCTTTCCTTCCCCGCCTCAAGGTGTAGCAATGCAAACAGAGACCATCCCACCGCACAGCAGAGCTCAGTGCCAGCACACGCGTTATCTTGGGCCAAACTCATCCCAAGAGCTTTCTATCCCAAACTCTGCAGCTGGCACAGGAATCAGGAGCCCGTGTCCTGCTGCTTATGCCTCGGACAAGCTGCTTTAACTGTGCCTCAACTTCCCTGTGTGTGCAGCAGGAATTCGGGAGGCTATTGCCGAGTATAAATCCTGCTGGAAACTCTTACTGTTATTTGGACATGGCTCCAAACACATGTCCCAGGTTTTCTGGAGATTCTCAGAGCTCCTGGCCCAAACCTCAGGTCTGTAAGGAAGCCAGAGGAATGTTGCAGGGTTTACAATGAATGACCAAACATTCATTTCTCTGCAGAAGGCCAGGAGAGGGGGATGGTCTCAGTGGAAACTGCAATGGAGATATTTTAATACATATGTGACATCAGGACATCAGGGAAGAGCACTCCATGGATGTCCAACATGCATAAATACAGCGTGCATAAATATATGTTTTTCTGTTTCCATCACATATTGGAGAGCAGCAGATATGGCAGAGCTGAAAGATCCTCACAGATTTGAGCGCACAGCTCAAGATGCTGCTCTGTACATCGGCTCCCTAGAATAACTCCAGCAAGTCATTCTGTCTCTTCATTTTCCAGGGGTGAAGTGAGGTGCCCTCATCCATCCTGCCTGCAGTGCGAGCAGCCGGAGGCAAAGCCCGGCTCTCCGGGCACGCTGCTCCGGGCTCGGGAAGGCTCCCCAAGCCCCACAAGGAACACGGCAACCCCGAGCATAAACGCACACGAAATGCAGGAGCTGAGGGTTTCAGGCAGCTCGTTTGCAAGGCAGGCAGCAGCAGCAGAGCCCGTCTGCTCCATTCCAGTCACCTGCAGTGCACGACGAGGTGACGCCAGCGCTCGCTCGCTCGCAGCCTTGCTGGCGGAGGGTCCATTCAGGGCACCCACAAAGGGCGCTTGTTCGCTCACAGGAGCCTTCTCAGCAGCGCAGCAAATATCCTAGTGCGTCCAGGGCTCTCTGTGCCAGGATCCCAGCGCCCCGGGATGGCAGCACCGCCCTGCGAGCGACGCCAGGTCAAGTGGGAACAGATGGGGAAACTCGGGGATGGGGATGCACTAACTGGCCCAAGGTCAGGAGAACCATGACGAGGGCGGGAGCAGGGTCGGATCTCACAATCCTGCTCTTCAGCCGCAGCGTTTCCTCTTTCCCAAGCGGGATAAGAGAGCAGGAGCTCGCGGGCGCTGCTGCAGAGGTTATTGCACTATTGATTTATTAATTCACCCTGATCCTGCCTCCTGACATGAGGCCTGTGCTTTTTTGTGCATGTGCTCCTGAAAACAAACCTGGGAGATTTGCAAAGCCCCCCAGTAAAGGGACGTGGTCCTGCCTGGAGAATGGGCAGCAAAACTGTCATGGAATTTGCCCGGTATCAGTGAGAAAGACCCTAAAAACCAGAGCAAAGGGGGTGTACATATACCCACAGAGCGCAGTGCTTCATGCACAGGACACTGCCTGGCAAAGCAGGTTGTCACCTTCGGTTCCTGCCTCTGCTCCTCCTTTGCTTCAGGCTCTTGGACACATCTAGGGATCAAGAGGATGTGCTGGGATTTTCCCTAGGGAGGAAAGGAGGCTCTGGATACAACTGCACTTGGAGAGCTAAGCGCCAATCACCACGAGCAGCAGTAACCCATCTATTACCATCCACACCAGGTGTCTGGATCAAAAGAACCCGGATTTGGAGCCTGCCCTTTCATTTTTGAGGGCCTCTCCACAGACGGGGAGACCCAGAATCCCTGTCACAGACCCATACGGCTCCGTCTGCACCGGCCACGTGTTGCAGCTCAACACGCTGCCCAGTTGCCACCGGGAAGGAAACAAGGGCCCTCTTCCCACAAGGAAAACGGGTTCACACCTTCTCACAGAACTCATCCACAGACACGAACTTGCTGCTTGTCCAAATCTCTGCCCTTCCCCTTCAGGTCCTTCCTCTGCCCCCAGCGCGTGCCTGTGTCGCACCCTTGGGCGAAGCAAAGCCAGCGCATCCAGCCCGATCCCGACACGGCCTCCCTTCCAGAGCCAATGCCCCCCGTGCCCCCCAGCCGCGAGCTCCTCGCGGGCTGCTCTTGTGCCCGGAGCAGGCGGTTGCTGAAGTGCAAGCGGAGCTGGTGCTGGCAGGGCAGGGCGGTGAGTGCCCCCAGGCCGCTCTGCTCCTGCCAGGGCGCCCAGGGGAACTGGGCAGAGCAGCAGACTCTGCACAGCGGCCGTGGGTACCGAGAGCGGCGAGGATGAGCGCGCGAGGCGAGCGCCGGGCTGCGGCCAGCAGGAGAGCGGGAGCAGGGGGACGCACGGGCAGCCCCCCTGAGCCCCCTCCCCTGGAAGCAGCCCTGGAAACTCTCCAACGGGGACAGCAGCGCCCTGCTGCTCTGCCACCCGCCGGCCCTCACGGGGCTCGCAACAGAGGCGGGGGCAGGAGGATGGGGGCACGGGGCCCCCCGCCGGCGCGTTGCTTCCACCCAAACACGCGGGGTCCCGGCCCCCAGCGCAGCGGCCGCTGTAACCTGGTGCCAACCCTGCCGCGCTCGGCACAAACCCTCGGCCCCAACTTCTGTGCCCTCCCCGAACACCGGCCCCCGAGCGCCCCCAAACCGACCCCCGAGCACCCCCCAAACCTCCCCCCGGCGCTCCCGAAGGCAGCAAAGCTGCCGCGGGGGCGGCCGGGGCGGGGGAAGCTGCTCGGGCCGCTCTCCCTGCTGCACCTGGGCTCTGTTGCACTCACCGGCCGCACGGGCAGCTCAGGCTCCTTCCTCCTTCCTGCCGCGGGGCGCAGCCGGGCCCGGCACGAGCGGGAGCAGCCGGAGCAGGGCCGGGGCTGCAGCCGGAGCGGGGCCGGCGCCGGGGCGGGCTCGGAGCGCGGCCGGGGCCGGCAGCTCCGCTCCGCTCCGCGCTGGCTCCTCCCCAGCGCCGCCGCGGGGGATCGAGCGGCG
>JAUBOD010000924.1:7547477-7560540 GCA_032353885.1 Nothura maculosa
GTGACTTTCTCTCCCTCGAACGTGCTGTGAGCTTAACCTGCCTTTGCCTTCCCTCCTGGCACAGAACGGCATCGTGCACAGGGACCTGAAGCTGGAGAACATCCTGCTCGATGCCAACGGGAACATCAAGGTGAGGGCTTTGGGCTTGTCCGAGCACTGATGAGAGGGCAAAGCCTGAGCAGGGCGTCCCAGGCGGGACAAGAGGGAATCAAAATCCGTTTCCTGAGGGAAAGCCCCATTCCATGCGGCAGGCAGGGACACGTGCAGGGCCGCAGCGCGCTGGGCCTGTGCTCCACCCGCTGCTGCTCGATTGCAGCTATAAACCTCTCCGCAGATCGCGGACTTCGGCCTCTCCAACGTGTTCCAGCAGGACAGGCTGCTGCAGACGTTCTGCGGCAGCCCGCTCTACGCGTCGCCCGAGATCATCAACGGGCGGCCCTACAGGGGCCCGGAGGTGAGCGGTGCCGCCCAGGGATGCAGCGCGGCGCAGGGTCCTGCCGCAGCCGCCGCGGGCGCAGCCCGGCCTTGCTGCCCGTCCTCACCCTCCTCCACGCGTGCAGGTGGACAGCTGGTCTCTGGGCGTCCTGCTCTACATCCTGGTGCACGGCACCATGCCCTTCGACAGCCAGGACTACAAGACGCTGGTCAAGCAGATCACGAGCGGGGAGTACCGGGAGCCCACGAAGCTGTCGGGTAGGTCGCGCGCCGCGGCTCTGGCTCTGCCCTCCCTGTCCCGCTGCCTTCAGGCCTCACCAGCCTCTTCCGCAGATGCCTGTGGGCTCAT
Organism: Nothura maculosa; assembly: GCA_032353885.1. Lineage (NCBI taxonomy): Eukaryota > Metazoa > Chordata > Aves > Tinamiformes > Tinamidae > Nothura > Nothura maculosa. The sequence goes on from JAUBOD010000924.1 coordinate 7,548,262, forward strand.
CCGCTGGATGCTCATGGTGAACCCGGCACGCCGCGCCACCATCGAGGACATCGCCACGCACTGGTGGGTGAACTGGGGCTACAAGGTGCCCGTCGGGGAGCAGGAGGCGCTGCGGGAGAGCGAGTCGCCGCTGGCCGCGGTGGCCGAGTGGCTGCGCCGCTCGTCGCGGCCCCTCGTCGAGAACGGCGCCAAGGTGCGCTGCTTCTTCAAGCAGCACCTGCCCGCGCCCGGCGGCGCCCTCGAGCGCCAGCGCTCGCTCAAGAAGTCCAAGAAGGAGAACGACGTGGCGCAGGCGCTGCAGGAGCCCGTGCCGGAGAACCCGGCCAAGTCCGTCCTCAAGAGGCCCAAGGGCATCCTGAAGAAGAAGAACTCGGGCGAGCAGAAGGTGCCCGGGCCCGGCCCTCCGCACGCGGCCGCTGCTGAGGAGGGCGACGCGGCTCTGAGCCGTGTCCTCACGGACAACAATGCGGTCCCCACGGCCATGCCCAGGAAGGGCATCCTCAAGAAGCCCCCGATGAGGGAGTCGGGCTATTACTCCTCTCTGGAGGGCAGCGAATGCCCGGACGGGCCGGACTTGGAGAGCCCGGACGGCAGCCTGGACCTGGATGGCAACGTGTTCACCGAGGGTCCCGCCGTGGAGCCGGCGGCTCCAGGGCTCCCTGCGCATCCCAAGGGCATCCTGAAGCACAAGGGCAGGTTCTCCTCGGACGGCCCCGCGCCGGGGCCGGGCCTGGCGCGTTTCGGAGAGGGTCCCCGCGGCCGCCCCGGCAGCGCCGTCAGCGAGGACAGCATCCTCTCCACCGAGTCCTTCGAGCAGCTCGACCTGCCCGCGCGCGTGCCCCGCGGCGCCATGCGCGGCTGTGTCTCCGTCGACAGCTTCCTGCGCCTGGAGGAGGAGCAGGAGGAGGATGCCGGGCGCCGGCTGCGCCGCTGGACGGTGACGCACTGCCCCGCTCCCGTGGCGCGGAGCCGCGGCTCCTCGTGGGACTGCGACGGGGGCACCGAGGGCTGCGAGGAGGCTGCGGCCGTCGCCGCGACGCCGAGCTGAGCGGCTGCCCCCACGCTGCTGTGGGGACACGGCTGCTGTGCCCTCGTCCCCCGGCCCGTGTCCCATGTGGGAGCCGTGGGGCAGCACCCTGCTCCGAACCGAAGCCCGGGGCTCATCAGGGTCCTGCGGGACTGGTGGCCCTGGGCCCTGGTGCTGCCGTCCGCCCGTGGCAAACGGGCTCCTCATCTCCCCACGGGGACGAAGGGTCGTTCTCACCTGGGTTTGCCTTGATTATTTTGTTCCCTTTGCACTGTTTTTGGCTGCACAAGGTGACGTGTGGGGTGGGTGATATACCTCAAATGGGCTCAAGATGTAGCAGGGCACTGGGGCGGCCCCGTGGTGCCCCCCGAGGCCAGTGCCCACCCTCTGGGATCCCTGGATTTACTGGCAATGGGGCCAAAGGGCTCCAGCTTCCAATGTTTCCCCTTCCTGCTGGAAGAGCAGCCGGTGGGGTTGGCACTGCCAGAAACCCCAAACTGCTGGAAGGGGGGGAAACAAAGAAGAAAAACAAGTGCCTTTCCTAAGGCATCACTTTATTTATTGCCTTGTGGTTAGTTAATGTACAACTTCCTCTGCACTGGATTTTCCTGCCTCTGGGAGAAGCTTCCCGAAGGCGGCGCTTCCCGCGGGGCTGGGAGCAGAGGGCTCGATGCTCCTTTGCACTTGGCTGCCTCGTGGCCCCGTCCCGTCCTTGTTGTTGTCCCCTCCTTCCCGCAGTGTTTGGAGAAAACACGGATTTAAATTAAAGGCCCAATGTGGACCAGGCTTGTGCTTCACCTGTTTGTTGCATCCCAGCTCCTTTGCCAGGATGGAGCCGCAATTTCCCATTGGATCTGTGCCATTGGATCCATTTTTACGTCTCGATGGAGCACCCTCAGGCTGTCCCCTTTCCATGCAGGTTGGTAGAGGTTCCTTGGGCCCCTGGCCCTGCCCTTTGCCCGCTCTGGCGGCATTCCCGCATGCCAGGAATGCCCCAGGCCCGGCCCCCTGCGGCGCATTCCCCGCGTGCTTCCAGCGCCGCTGGACACGGCCGGAGCGCCGCGAAGCTGCCTGTGGGACACCCGGCTTGGCAAGGGCCAGGTCCCTTCCAAGAGGCGGCTCCTGCTCCTGCTTCTGATGCTGCAAATCAGGGAATGGGACCACTGCATCCCGGTCTTTCCTTCCTGCAGGGAATGCGGATGGCTGCAGCTGTTTGCACCAAGCTTGTTCCCAGCTTTCTGGGCCCGGTCCCCTCCATGAGCAGGTGAATTCCCTCTGGCCTTGGTGCCTTTTCCTCGTGGGGAATTGTCCCCCAGCCATGACTCAGGCACTTGTTTGGTGGCACTGGGTTGTGGGATGCCCGCGGGCTCCCTGGGAGCGGGGCTGATCCCGGCGCTGCAGGGCAGCCTGTGCTGGGAATGTGGGATTTGCTCTGGCTGCAGGGAGCAGGCGGCAGCGGGACTGGCTCCATCTGCCCTCTGGGAAGCGGGCGGCTTTCCAAGGGATGGGGAAACGAGTCGGGCTGCCGGGACTGGGAAAACCAGCAGGATTGGAGATGCCAGGGACTCGCTGCACTGGTCTGGCCTGCGGGACCTGCCCCGCGTGGCAGCGATGCCACCTGCGCAGGGAAGGGACACGGGGAGGCGGCTGCACCACTGTCCCCATCCGTCCGTTCCCCGGCCCCTGCCGGGCTCTCTGAACCGCAGCATTCCCGGGGGCAGCCCTTGGAAACCGCCCTTTTCCGCTGAAAACGGCCCTTTTCTCCTCCCGCTCGGGAGCTGCCCCGTCCTTCAGGCCCTCACTTCTTAAGGGCTCCCTTTCATTCCCTGCAGATCCGGTGCCACCTTGCAGACCCCTGTGTGTTTTGCAACCCCTCCTGTGCCTTGCAGACCCCTCGCGATCTGCAAGCCCCTGTAGCCGGGCTCCCCTGCGCTCGCTGCCGTGGGCTTGCAAAGCTGAGGACAACGTGCCCAAATGGAACATTTTCCAGCCTGCAAAGTGGGGTTTGCACCATCCTGGGGGCAACGCTGCAGTGTGGGCGAGCAGCACTGTGCCAAAAATAGGGGGGAATAGGGGTTTTGGAGTGGGAAAGTGCTCTGCGGCCGCAGGCAGCTCTTGACGGGGCCAGGCTGGGAATTCCGGAGCCGCCGGCGCTGCCCGGCCCCGAGGGCACCGGCCGTGAGTCACCCGGCGCCGCTGTCCGGGCTTGCGGAGCCGCCGGATGCGCCGGGCCCATATTTGGGCTGTTCCGTGCGGAACCGCCCCGGCTGCGGAGCAGGAACGCAGCAAAGCTCTGATGTTCCCGGGCCGACCCGGCCTTCAAAGCGGGACCCTCCTCGCGTTTCTTCTTTCGGCGTTTCAAGCTTTACCTGTTTGATGCCGGCTGGCTTTGAAGACGAGAAGTCCCCACATGAAAGTCTTGCCGGTTTGGATGACACTTTGCGAGGAGCCGGGAGCAGCCCAAAAAAGGGGAGCGCGTGGCGCCGTGCGAGCTTTGATCCTGGAACGGGCCCGTTTCCTTCAGCCGCTCCGAGCCCAGGACCAAAGCCATGGTCCGGAGGCCGTAGCGAAGGGCTCCGCTGGAAACGCTTCCAAACTGCGGCCAGGAAGCGGCTCTTCCCACCCCTGTCTGCTGGGTGCTGTGGGATCGGAGCAGAGCCTGGCTCCTGGCCTGGCCGCTGCCTTCCCAGCGCTTTCCTGGGAAGTCTGCATGGACAGTTGGATGGACACGGAGGGATGGATGGAGGGATGGGTGGATGGTTGGCTAGATGGATGGATGGAAAGCTAGCTAGATGGATGGATGGATGGATGGATGGACTGATGAATGGACAGCTGGATGCATGGATGGATGGATGGATAGACAGTTGGATGGATAGATAGCTGGCTGAATGGCTGGATGTATGCACGGACGGATGGAAGGATGGACAGGGAGGCAGCGCTGCCCCTGCTCCCCCCAAGAAACCAGCCCCCCCGTGTCCGCCGTCGGGTCCGCCGTGCGCGGGCTCTGCCATGGGTTATTTGTGCACCCTTAACCGCCCGTCTCGCTCTGCCGCTTTCTCCCGGGTGCCTTTCCCGGCGTTCCCTGCCCCTGGCAGCCCTGGTCCCCCCATCCCGCCCACCCTTTGCTTTGATCCGAGGAAGCAGCAATTGATCCTCCTTATCTTTGCTGTGCTAGAGACGTTCCCAGCACTGCCCTTAATTAAATTCCTCTCCCGTTTCCCTCTCGCAGCCTCCTCCCTCCCCAGCTCTAGACAGGTATTTCTATTCCTTTTTAAGGTGCAATTAAATGATGAGGTTTGTCCTGGAGAGCCCGGGCCGCCCCCGCTCCCCGCCGCGCTCCTCCGAGCTTTTCCGCTAGGAATTTTTTTCCCCCAGACACGCTGACCCCGGGGGGAGCCGGTGTTTTTCATGTAGATCAGTCGCAATTCCCCCGGCGACGGCGCAGGAATGCAAAGCATGTTATCCTTGGGACCGGCTCCTGCTTCCTGCGGCTGGCGGGGGAGAGGGAGGCGCTGGGGGTCCCCGGGCTGCTCCCCACCGCTGCCCTCCTCCTCCTCCTTTCTCCTTTCCCTCCTCCTCCTCTCTTCCTCCTGTTCCTGTTCCTCTTCCTCATCCTTCTCCTTTTCCTCCTCCTCCTCCTCGGCTGCCAAGCACAGCGCAGGGATCCAGACACCCTCAGACCCGCAGCGCTGGCTGCCTCCCTGCCCCTCTGCGAGGTGCAGTCAGCCCTCCCCAAGCCGTTTATTATCCTGATTTCTCGGGGGCTCCTTGCAGGGATGAGCTTCCCGGGGCCGGTGGGTGCAGCAGGACCCGGGAATGTCCTGGCTGAGGGAATTCCTGGCACGGCGACGTCCCGGCGGTGCCGGGAGCCCTCGTGTGGCTGCGGGTGCCGCGGAGCCTCCTCGGCCTCGCTCGCCCTTCGTCCTCCTCGCTGCAGTTTGGGGCCCCGTGTGTCCATTCAATGGAGCCGTGGACAGGACGATGCAGAGGGTGGAGGAAATAGGGACAAAGGAAACACGGGACAGGGGTGCAAGGCCCTTGCAGTGGGGTGCAATGAGTGTCCTGGTCCCTGCATCCCCAGGGCAGCTGCCACCCCCCATCAACGGCACCAAAACGAAGAGCCCCTGCCCCAAAAGGGCTCCAGGGCGCCGGGGGCAGCACCCTGGGGTGCCCCTTGTGTGCACAGGGTTGGGGGCACATTTGCAGCAGCCCCAGCAGATCCCAAGCACAAGGATGGAGCTCCCAGCCACATTCCCGCCAGGACAAAGCGCTCGTGCTCCGCAGAGCTGCACCCGAGGAGCCTCTGCCCGTGCATATATTTTTATATATATATTTATATATATGTGTGTGTGTGTAGATATATTACATAAATATATACGTCTGAAATAATTTAAGAAACAGTGGAGACAAGAAGCCGTGCTGGTGCGTGGGGCCGGGGGCGCCCCTCGCCAACGGGGATGCGGGTCAGCGGGAAACGCCAGCCGCACGCGCACACACACAGGGGCCGGCGGCCCGGGAAGGAAGCGGGAAGCGGGGCGGGAAGCGCCGGGGGAGGCGCCCGCCGCCTCGGGAGCGGGGCCCTCTGCTCGCTCCTGCGCACGCGGCTCCTTCGCTGGCTCCGTCTTCCTGACCCAGGGATGCCCACGCGCCCTTCTCCTGCCACCTCCCGCCCACGCTCTGGCGACGTTCGGAAGCCCAACGCAGCGACACGTAAGTTAGCGTTTCCATCCCAAATTCCTGCATCCTGCCCTGCCCAGCCTTCCCGAGGACTGATGGGTCGCGGCTCCATCTCCACCGATGCGACAGAGGGCAAAGGGAAAGCAACTCAACCAAGAGCGTGAAGGAGGCAAACGAAGGCTCCGGCCGCCGGCCCCATCCCGGCTCCCCTGGGCAGGAAGCGGGAAGCCCTCGGGAGCAGCGGCCGGGCCGGGGATCAGCTGGGAAGGAGCACGTGCTCCAGTAAGTAGGTGATGGAGTCCCAGTGCTTCCAGAGGAAGAGGAGGAAGAGGACGAGCAGGGCGGTGCTGAGGATGCGCATGCGGGTCTTCATGAGCGGCGTGATGAAGTTGGCGATGGTGGAGACGAAGACGAGCAGCACGGCCATGAGGGCCAGGATGACGTTGATGAACTTGCCCAGCAGGGCCCGCGCGTTGGCGTTCTCCACCCCTTCCAGCTGCACCACCTGCTGCTGCTGCTGCTGCAGCTCCAGCTTGGTGACCCGCGTCAGGCAGGACTCCACGGCCTCCTGCAAGGCACCGGCCACCGCGTCAGGGCCCTGCGCCGCCCGCCCGCCTCGTCATACGAGCGGCCACCCGCACCCGCCGGTGCCCCGGCGCCTTCACCCACCTGGATGTCCCGCGCCCTCTCGTAGGACTGGTAGGCCACCTTCTCCTCCATGCTGGCCAGCTCCTGCTTCAGGTTGGTCATCTCGTTCTGGTGCAGCTCCGTGAGGTCGTTCAGCTGCTCCTCCAGGCGCTCGTACCTGCGCGGGGAGGTTGCAGGACACAGGGGCGTTGGGGACCGCGGTGTCCCCAAAACGCACAGACCCCACTGAGCCCTCCAGCTCTGTACCCATGGAGCTGTGGCCACTTCCAACCACAAGCTGTTGCCTGGTGGCATCAGCACAGCCCAGGTGAGCGTGTCCCCGTCCCCACGTGCTGCCACCCTGCGTTCCCTCCGCTCTACCTGTAGCGCTCCTCCTGCAGACACTGCGTCATGTAGGTGTAGTCCCGCTGCAGCTGCGCCTTGAGGTCCTCCATGGAGTCCTCCAGGTGCGACTGGCTCTCCTTGATCTCCCGCAGCTCCTCCAGGATGGTGTCGAAGCTGTTGTGGTGGCTGTCCAGTGTGTTGGACTTGGGGCTGCCCAAGCCGCCGGGCCCGGCGCCGGAGTTGCTGCCGCCGGCCGAGCCCGACGTGGCGCTGGAGCACTCGTCGTCGCTGCCGTACTTGGGGCTGGACACCAGGGTGGCACTGCCGCTCAGCGCCCGCGACGCCTCCTCGGGGTGCCCGTCGTCCAGCGTGTCCTTGAGGTGCGCGATGTTGTCGGCGCTGCCGAACTTGTTGCGGATGAGGCTGGCGAACTCGCGGGGCTTGGACACCACGGCGGTGTGCGTGGCCTGCGACAAGCCCGAGAGCCCCCCCTTGACGCCCTCCACGACGCCGCCGCCAAAGCCGCTGATGCTGGAGCGCACGTTGGCACCCACGTCCTTGAGGCCTTGGTGCATGTCCCGGAAAACATCCTTGGGCTGCCGGGAGGGCCCATTCTGCTCAATCTCCTTCAGCTTCTTGTGGTAGTGCTCGAGCTTCTTGTGCAGCTGCGCGATGGTCTGCGCCGACTTCTGGTTCTTCTTCTCGAAGACCTGCTTGATGCGGGAGGCCTGCTGCTTGTCCGCGTTGTTGGCCAGCTTCAGGTACTCGGCCACGTTGTCGTCGCGCGCCTCCTGCTCGATCTTGATCTGCTCCGTGATCTTGAGGATCTTCTGGTGCAGGTGCTCGATGGCCGCCTTGGTGCGCTGCGGGTCCGGGGTGCCCTCGGGGATGTCCAGGCAGATGTTGCCGTCAGCGTCGCCGTGGCCGGCGTTGGAAGGGAGGCTCAGGGCCGTCACGTCCCCCTTGTCCAGCTGCAGTAAAGAGGGAACAGGACAGAGCTCAGGACAAGGAGGCCAAGCCAAAGCCTGGCTTGGAGCCCAGGGGTGACAGCCCCAGCCCGCTGCAGGGGCAACAAGGAGCCCAAACCCAAAGTCAACGTCCAACGCGTCACCAGAGCAGCCAGGAGAGCAGCGACGGAGCAGCCTGGGGGATTTCAGTTCTGAGTATATACTTTTGTCACTCTAAATGGGGATTTTCCCCCCATTGTCCCCTCCCCAGGCACAACCCCTGTAAATCACCATATTTACTGCCATTCTACAGGCAAGAAATTAAAGCTTTAGGAGAGAAAATCACCCGCCCGGAGCCCTGCTTAGGAGCCCGGGCCGAGGCCGGGAGCGGAGCCGCTCTCCCGCTCGGGCTTCCCCAGCCCTCCCAGGTGCTCCCAGGTTTTATGGCAGGCTCTTATGCAAAGCTCAGCGGTTGTATAAACAGCTCCTGGCTCCTAATTAAGAGCCGCTTGGAAGTTAAATACCGCTGGCAGCCCCGGATAATTTCTCGTTTCCAACACACTTTCCCCGAGTGACCCTTTAATAGGGATAATGCCGAGGACCGCGGCGTTACCGGCAGGCAGGGGGACACGAGCGGCCCCAGAGCTTGGAGTAAACGGGGCTCTTGGCCCCTGTTTTCCTGCCTGGGATGGCTCAGGGATATTCGCAGGATGTTAAATAACCCGGCAAAGGGCTGCGCTGCCATAAGGGGCAAGGCCTGGATACAAGAGCAGGAGGAAGAGCAGGAAAACGCGGGCCCACGCACAGCTGCGCGGGCAGGGCGGCACGCGGCTGCAGCCCGCCCAGATCAGCACTTTCCGAGCAAAAATAAAGCCCTGCAGGCTCTGCAAGCTGTGCGTGTGCTTCGCCCGGAAAGGGCACCACAGCCATTGGATTTGCCCCTCTGCTTTGGAAAAGAACCCCCTCCTGGGATGAGTAGAAACGAAAAACTGGCCTGGGGGGTAGGGAACAAAACCTGGGGTCTCTGAACGGCACCGAGCAGAGGGAAGCCCCGCGACGGCACCACCCGGGCTGCCCTCTCCACTCGGGCACAGCACAACCCACAGGACCCTCCCCGGGCTGTCGCTTGGAAAAACAACCGCCCGAGGAGCCAGGCAGATCCCTGCGGCACCGAGCGGCCACGGCAGCTAAATCCCCGCAAGCCGGAGCCGCCGCGCAGCGGATTTAGCAGCGGGATTAGCGAGAGCTGCACTTTCCCTCCCTGCAAAACACTGCTGGAAGGGGCATCCGAATGGACCCGCCGGCTGCCCTCCGGGCTGGGATTGCAGCTGGAGGGCGGCTGGGCGGGATGCGGGAGGAGAAATCCCGCTTATCCGCAGGGTTCAGGCCAGGAGAGCCGGGATGCAGGGAGGGCTCCGGTGAGGAGGGCGACCCAGCGGTGCCCAGCCGGCTCCTTTACTGCTGCCGTTCGGATGGAGGGAAAGCGGGAGGGAAACATCAGATAGAGGGGAAGTGGGAAAAAAAATGAGCACAGGGACGAAGGAGCGATGCAAAGTATCATATGGAACTGCGAGCAGGGAAAACGAGGGACCACCGAGCTGTGCAAAGACGCTGCTGGCCGAGGAGGGCTGCATGGGGCAGGCAGAGGTGCTTCCCGAGGGATCGCTATCCCTACGGCAATCACTGCTCAGCCAGCGGGCGCTGCAGTCCAGGAGAGATACTGGACCCCCGACCCCATTCCCGGGAGACGCACGGCTCCATCCCGCTGTCCCTTGTCCCAGCAAGGAGCTGCCGCCGCTCCTTTCCCAGACGGGGGATCATTCCCATACAGATCCCAGGTTCGGGGCTGCAGCTGCCACCAGGATTCCTTGGGCACACTCCATGGCTCTGGGTGGCATCACCCGTTGCGATGCCGCCGGCACCGGCAGAGAGGCAACGCCGGGAGCCCCTTCCCGCCCGCAGCGATGTTCCGCGCGGGATTCATCCCAGCTCCCACATCTGGGACCTACCTCCATGTCCCGACGGGCTCCTGCGGCGCCGCACGGGCTGGGCAGCCGCTGCCATGGGCGAGCGGAGCTCCGCGCCGCCCCGTGAATCCCGGGAGCAGCCGGGAGGGAGGGACTAGGGCCGGATTAGAGGCGAGCGGCCGCGCTCAGAGGCGGCCCCGGCTGCTGCCTCGGGAATCCACTCCCGGCTCCCATGCTGGGGGTTTCTCCACCCGGGATTGCTCCTGGTGGCCACATGGACCCGGTGCGGGGCTTGGCAGCCCAAGCAGCACCGGGACCTCAGAGCTCACGGAGAGGCCGCGCGGCACCAGGAGCGCACGGAGGAGGCGCGAATCCCTCGGGATTGCTGGGGTTGCCTTGGGCTACACCACTCAGCTCCGGCTTGAGCTCTCCCTTCTTCCCAGGTGCTCCCATAAGGAAAGGTTTTCCTTTTTACGCAGTGCTTAGTTACCCGAGCGGGCAGCGGGCTCCCCTTCATCCTTAGCACCGTCTCCACCTTGGAGATTTACTCCGGTTAGAAAGAGGCGGCTATGGTCTTCAAGCCTGCCTGGAAGAGGCAAATTTGGAAAGAAATAAATCCCAGCACCTGGAATAAATCCCAGCATTAGGAAATCCCTAGGTGGGCACAAAATTGCGGCACATATTGGTGCACACGAGCACTGAGAGGGGCAGAATCTGGGCCTGGCCACCCACGAGTCCCATTCCGAATGTCCAGCCAAGGGATCTGGCTCCTGGTGCTGCAGCCTGGGCCCTCTTCATGCCTGGAATCCTGCGGGATTCCGAGGAGCAGCGGGTACTTACAGAGACGCCCGGAAAGGAGGTCAGGAGCAGGGTCCTTGTCCCGGGATGGGAGCCGGGAAGCTGCATCTCCATCGGGAGCTGCAGTTAAGGACGGGAAGGCAGGTGAGCGGCTCCGAGAGCAGGCAGCCAAATCCCGTGCCCGGAGCGGAGCCGGTGCTGCCCCGTTCCCAACCCCCAGGGAGGAGCCGCCACGGCTCCCACGGCTCCGGCACAGGCTGGGCTGCAAACAGAGCCATATGCCGGGATGCGGAGGAACACGGAGTCCCCGCTCGGGCTGAATCAGCGCGGGAGCCTGACGCTCAGTTAATTAGGCAGCAATCCCGGCCTTTGTATTCCCAGCTATTAGTTGCCTGGGTTTTTTTTTTCCCAACCTGCTTCTCTCGGCACCATCGGGATGGGAAGGAGGGAAGGGGCTTCCCACCGCAGGCAGAGGTGCCCTTCCCATTGCACACCAGGGAAGCGGAGCCGGGAGCAGCTGCCACGAGTCCTGCCCCATTCCTAAGGGGCCGGTTTGGGCTCGGATTCATGGAGGCCTCTGGTTGCCCCCGCAAATCCTAAGCAGCGCTCACTGCCGCTGGGCACCCCGTGCTCCGGGAGAGCAGGAACGCGGCTTGGGAACAGCCCGGCAGGAGCCGACAGCTCCGGCGTGCGAGGGAGGCGAGGGAGCCATGTGGCCTCCCCGGATTCGCCTGCCCTATGGAATTATTACCGTGATTCCCGCTAATTGGTGCCATGGAGCTGAGGGCTCCTGCCTGGGCTCTGCTCGCCCCTGATCCCAGCCCATCGGCACGCGCTGTCCGGCCGGCCGCGGGATCCCGGCCTTACATCATCCTTCCCGCTATTCCCTCCCGGCGCTGCCCGCCGGGCTATTTTGACTCCCTGCTCCGGGGTTTTAACCCTCGAGCTTCCCGGCACTCAGGCAACGTTTGGGCCCCACTGGCAAATCCCCCACAAGCAACGCAGGGCTGGGAATTCCAAGGCAGATCCCATGCACTCCCCGAGCAAGAGCAATCCCAAAGGATATACGGACACCCCAGCGCGTCCCACGGGATCCCCAGCTGCCCTTGTGTGGATCCGCAGCACCCGCTGCCGATCCCGCCGTGAGGAGAAGGGTCCTGGGAAGCGGAGCGGAGCCGCGGGCCCCGGAGCGGTTCCGAGCTCCGCGGTGCCGCCTTTCCCGGCGCTCGGAGCGCAGGACAAGCTGCGGTAACCGGAGCCGGGCCGGCCGCCCCCCGCTCCCGCCCTGAAACCCAACGCTGCCGGATGCCGCCGGGAACGGGACGCGCCGGGAGCCAACGCGCCGGGCGCCGAGGACGAGGCCCCGGAGCCGGGACAGCCACAGCTCCATGATCCCACGGAGCCTGGAGCAGCGCCGGGAAGGGCGTCCGGGCAAGCTCCATTCACACGGACCCACACATTGCAGTGATTCCAAGCCGCCCGCTGCGGCCTGAGCCCTGCCCGCACTCGTGTCACTTGTGGCGCAGAGCCCGGACGCTGGTGCCATCTAATGGTGGGAGCCCTGGAGCAGCCGCCGGCTCCGCACGGATCCCGTTCCCCCCGGGTCACCGGAGACCCCAGTGCGGAATGCACTCCGGGATAAGGAAGCCAAGGCCCGTGCGGGTTGCTGGGGGCAGGGATGGCTCCCAGTGCTGTGGTTTTCCCGGGATGGCGAGCGGAGTCCGGGTGGGAAGGCAGAGCCGTCTCCGACCAGGCTCACCCCAGCTCGCTGCACAAACGCGGATAAAAAAGGCAAGGAAAGAATCAATAGCTGCTGGAAAAGCACCGGCCGAGCAATTCCATTAGGGATTAACCCAGCGCTTGCATTTAGGCCGTTATGCAAGGAGCGAAA
>JAUBOD010000924.1:7591789-7607937 GCA_032353885.1 Nothura maculosa
CGGCGTGCAGGGCAGCGGTGGATCGCGCTGCCGCTGCCCCTGCCGCTGCCCCGGCCCCCTCCTGCCGCCGCCGCGGGGACACTCACCTCCCGGCCGGGCGCCGCGGGGGAGGCCAGAGGTGGCCGCGGGCTGGGCCGCGCCGGGCAGGACCGGGCCGGGCCGGGCCGGATCGGGGCGGGTCGGGCCGGGCCGGGGCCGCGCTGCGCAGCCGGCGCCTCACGCGCTGTCCTTGCGTTTCCTTGCAGAGTCCTTCGGCCAGAACTACCCCGAGGTAAAGGTCGTGGGGGGGCGGCCGGGCGGGGGCGAGGCCGGCGGCGCGCCCTGACGGCCCCTGTTGCTGCCGCCCCCGCAGGAGGCCGATGGCACCTTGGACTGCATCAGCATGGCCCTCACCTGCACCTTCAACCGCTGGGGCACCCTGCTCGCCGTGGGCTGCAACGACGGGCGCATCGTCATCTGGGACTTCCTCACCAGGGGCATCGCCAAGATCATCAGCGCCCACATCCACCCCGTGTGCTCCCTGTGGTGAGGACCTGCCCGCGATACACAGCCTGGATCAGGGGCGTGGTGGTGGGCGAGCTGCTGCTGTAGAGCCTTGGGGTGACAAACGTGCCCTGGCTTTGGTTCAGAGCTGCCCAGGGGGTGTTTGCAGGTGCTTTGGTACCTCAGAGCTCTCAGCATTGAGCAACCACTAAAATAGAAGAGAGTTAAGAGGTGCACAGCTGTGCTTTAGGACCACATTGCTGCTCAATTGTATTCTGAGTTTCTTTTAAGAATGCTTGGAAAGATTCCCCCCAGAAAGGTTTGGGGGAAGAAAGCTCAAAAGAGGTGCTTTTGAGGCTAACAGAGTTTTAGTTGAGCTTGGGGCTTCAATCTGATAATTTGTTTAAAATCCATATCAATTTGCAGGCGTTTGACATTTAAGAAAAACACCTTGACTGGAGTTGTCTCTTCTCTCTGTAGCTGGAGTCGAGATGGTCACAAATTGGCGAGCGCTTCAACCGACAACATTGTGTCGCAGTGGGACGTTCTCTCTGGAGACTGCGACCAGAGGTTTCGATTTCCTTCGCCGATCCTGAAAGTTCAGTATCACCCTCGAGACCAGTGAGTTTTGTGGAGAAAACAGTCAAGGATGTAATCAATGTCTATACGATAGTTAGGCGGCAGTTTTTGCAAAGCTTTTGGTGTTTACAATTTACTGACTCAGTGGCTAGTATGGTGACTGGTTTTGTTGGGAGACTCTTTATTATGAAACTAGCAGAAAGGTGTGAGAGGAAATAAAGGGATGAGTCTTAAAAGTGTGTGAATGTCTTGTTGAGTCTGCACCTTATTGTATTAACACAGAAAAGCTTCCAAAAAAAAGAATGAAAATAGAAGTAGCAACAAGTTTCACTTAGATTATTTCTGCTTCTAAAAGTAAAACAAAAATCCGCAGAGGAAACTAGTAACTTTTTTTTCTTTTATTGCTTTCCAGAAACAGGGTTTTGGTTTGTCCCATGAAGTCTGCGCCGGTGATGCTGACACTGCCTGACTCCAAACATGTTGTTCTACCCGTGGATGATGACTCGGATCTCAACGTTGTGGCCTCCTTTGACAGACGAGGGGAGTACATTTACACAGGCAATGCCAAGGGGAAGGTGAGACCTGTACTGAGAGGTGACACCAGGTGAAATAGCTAAGATTGCTTTTTTCCTTCTTTTTTTTCTCCCTTAAGATGATTGATCTTTTGGGTAACATTCATTGTTTTAATATCCAAATAAGGTTTCCTAAATGTCTCTTGAGTAAGTTATAGAGCTTAGGTTGATCTTTCTGATTAAGACATCTGATTTTATCCTTCAAGATCTGTGGTGTACAATTCCGTGTGTGAGTTAGGTCTTGCTGCTGTGTTTGATCGTGCTTGTTGCAGTGTCCCTAAGCACACACGTGGTACTTGGAAAGTACTGTGAATGGGCGGTTTTCTCAGAGGGCTTCAGAACAGGATCTGCTAATTTAAGCCCTGATCTGTCAAAAGTGCTGCTGCGTATTTCACTGATGGCCATAGGATGGCAAAACTGCTCATACAAGTTTCCAGAAGCAGCAAGTACCGTTGTAGAATCCCAGCTATTGTGGTTCAAGTTGCTCAGGCGGCTGTTGGGAGCTGATGCAAAAGGTACTAAAAGGGGAGTAAATCATAACAAAGATACTAATTGCCTTCTCGTTCCTTAATCTGCAGATCTTGGTCTTAAAAACAGATACTCAGGATCTTGTTGCTTCCTTCAGAGTGACAACTGGAACTAGCAACACCACAGCTATTAAATCAATTGAATTTGCTCGGAAAGGAAGGTGAGTTATTTGTCAAGTGGTGTCTGAAGACAAATTGAAAGCTATAGATTGATAAAGTATACAAAGCTTAAGAAACTGAATTCTGTAACAATATATTCTGTTATTTCTTTTTTTAGTATCTCTAGACTTCTAACGCAGCAAATGTTCTGTGCTCTTCTTCTTACAGCTGCTTTCTAATAAACACAGCTGACCGGATAATCCGAGTGTACGATGGGCGCGAAATTCTAACCTGTGGACGAGATGGGGAACCTGAACCGATGCAGAAGCTCCAGGATTTAGTTAACAGGTAGGAGGTGGCAAAATGGTTGGTCCTGACCTGGAAAGGTGAGATTTTTGTGCTTTGCCCTGTTGAGAGATTTTGGACAAAGACTGGTTCCATATCTCCTTTGGAAGAGTGGAAGAATATTTTCATTTGAAACCTGTGTCACAACTTAATTTGAAGTTCAAATATTATTTGTGGTTGGAGGCAATTTTTGGGAAACAATCTTACTCTAGCCCTTCCTTTTCCCTGTTTGAAGTTATTTAACCAGCTGCTTTGAACTACACATTTCTTTGCATGCAGGACGCCCTGGAAGAAGTGCTGTTTCTCTGGGGATGGTGAATATATAGTGGCAGGTTCAGCACGACAGCATGCCCTGTACATCTGGGAAAAAAGCATTGGGAATCTAGTGAAAATCCTCCATGGGACCAGAGGAGAACTGCTTTTGGATGTAGCAGTAAGAACATTAACCACTATTATTATGTGTCTGTGGTTTTGAAAAGCGAGTTTTTCCCAATTGCATTTACTAATCAGGCTCCTCCTCTTTTTCAAACAAATGTAGTGGCATCCTGTGCGACCCATCATAGCATCGATTTCCAGCGGTGTTGTGTCAATCTGGGCTCAGAACCAAGTGGTGAGTGCTTTAAGTCTCTTGCTTCACAGTCCTACGCAGTGATCTCCATCCAAGTGGACTAAATTAGGGCATAATTAAATCCTTTAGGATTATTGTTACAAAATGCAAGTTGATCAAGTTCTTTAGGTTCACCTGCCTGACTTTGCAGAAAGCTTTTACTGTCATAGGAATATTTTGTGTGTGAAGGTGTTTTTCTGAGTGAGCTGTTTAAATGAATGCATGAGACAAAGATGAAATGGTTAGATATTAACGCAGAGCTTTGAATTTAGGACAATTTAAGGGATATTACAATGTGGTATTTGCAGTATGTGAATTCATGTGTGACTTGAAAGATTTAGGTGGAGAATGAGATTGTGGTTGCATGAGACCCTCACTGTGGCTTGCGTTCCTTTATATAAGGTAAAATCACTCTTGAATCTGTGATTTAGGAAAACTGGAGTGCCTTTGCACCTGACTTCAAGGAGCTGGATGAAAATGTAGAGTATGAGGAAAGGGAGTCAGAGTTTGACATTGAAGATGAAGATAAGAGCGAACCAGAACAGACAGGTAAAGCATAAACTGTGTCCCAAAGGTGTGGCTGTTTAGAAATTCCATTTTTGTCTAGTAATTAGAGTCCAAGTGTGTGGCTACATTGAAAATTAACATTTGTGGTGATAAATACCGGTATTTTTATCAAGTGACATCCTACAGTGGTTTAAAAATGACTTCCCTCTATGATATACTTCTAGTAAATAGACATAACCCTCCTGTAGGTGCTTTCAAGGGAAATGCTACTGAATTTCAATCAGTAGAAACCCAACTTCGCCACTTGGTGGTGCCAAAAAATTACACACTGGAACGCTGTAACCAAAGGAAGAATTGCTCCCAGTATGCCACAGACCACTCTCTCTTTTCCTTACTGTCTTTAATTTTATTTTTCCATGATTTTCAGGTGCTGATGCTGCAGAAGATGAAGAAGTTGATGTAACTAGTGTGGATCCCATTGCTGCCTTCTGTAGCAGGTAAAAGAATGCCTTTTGTTTAAGAAAGGAGTATGGAATGTATGAGGATTCTGCTTGTAATACCTTGTGACAAGCTCCCACGTGGATTTTGTGTGTTCTTTGGATAGTGAATTACTTGTATAAAGGCTGTTTATGGAGGCTGAGGTGTGTTTCTGTATCCAGAGATCACTGTGTTTCACTGCTGTGGTTGCTCTGTAAACAGGGTGGACCTTTATGCAGAGACAGCTCTTTGTTTATAGATACAGAGAAAGCACATCCTGCGAGCCCTAGTTTTAAACAAGATATATGATTTTCTCCATAGTGATGAAGAACTGGAGGACTCCAAGGCTTTGCTTTACTTGCCCATTGCTCCCGAAGTGGAAGACCCAGAAGAAAACCCCTACGGTCCTCCCCCTGATGCTGTCCAGAGCTCTCTAGCTGACGAGGGAATAGGTTCTGAGAAGAAAAGACAGTCCTCCTCTGATGGACCTCAGGCACCAAAGAAGAAGCCCAAAACCACCAACATTGAACTGCAAGGAGTTCCTAATGATGGTGAGTAGAACCTCCCCGTGGATTAATGCCTGGTCTACCCCAGAGATTTTTAGCTTTGCCTAATCTTCTTCCTGTGAGAGTATCTCATACACAGTTAGTGCTAATCAGCTTTTGTTTGTCTTAAATTTGGTAGCCATTTGTTTTTTAATTTAAATAGAAAAACTTCTTCACTACATCATTTTTGCTGTACTGATATTAGAACGGAGATTTGTATTAGAGGAAATGAGTATTGTAAACAGTGTAAGACCTTCTATTCACAAACAAGTAAGTGTAGGCATATTTTTTTTCACAAAAAAACATCCTGTGACTTGAAGTTATTCAGGTATAAAAGTGAGATGGTAACTAAATGAAACGTCGTTATTCTGAGTGCAGGGACTGTTACAGGCTGGCGTAAGCATCCTAAGGGATAACTGGTTTTGGCATCACTGTGTCTCCGCAGAAGTCCATCCGCTGCTGGGTGTGAAGGGCGATGGTAAATCCAAGAAGAAGCAAGCAGGCAGGCCTAAAGGATCAAAAGGTAAAGACAAAGATTCTCCATTTAAGCCGAAACTCTACAAAGGGGACAGAGGTGCTTTACCTCTGGAAGGAGCAGCGAAGGGTAAAGTGCAGGCGGAGCTGGGACAGCCTTTGGCAGGTAAGGAACCAGTGGGAGCGTCCTCGGCTTGCTTGGTGGCCTTGCTTTGTACACAGCCTGACTTCATTTGGTCATTAATTCAGTCTGCCCAATGGCACTTGCTCCCTGAATGTTCAGCTGCTGCCAAGGACAGGCAAAATTTAACTTGTAATGTAAATGCTTCTGATATTTTTCATCTAAATGATATTTGTGCATGTGCTGTTGCTGCATATACAAGCATCAGTTGTTGTTTATAAAGAATATGCAAGACGTTTAATGGAGATTGAGCATTACTTCCAAAGTAGTTTTGTGATGATTTCTATCTTTTTGATAATTTGGGTCAACCTATAAGTTCTGAAGGAGTGTGTGCTTTTTTCTGGATAGAGTTCAACAAGATAAATGAAAATAATGGCTTCTGAAGCTAAAAATTGTATTTGATGCCATCATTAACGTTAGAGATTATGATAAAGGGCAGAAGAAGTTCTGTAAGCAGAATCAGGGAATAGAGGAGGCTGTTATGGTTCCTGGGATACAAATACTGCCCGTTGTCTTAGAGCAGCTTTTGTTTCTCCTGTTCTCTATGTCTCTCTTGAACGAGGCAATCAAGGTTCTTTTTCCCTCCAAGAATATGAGTATTGTCTGTTCTGAAGGGTTCCTGCCAAAGCACATACCTACAGCTTGCCACTTAGTGTCTTTGAAATGACTGAGTGCCGCTAATGGTCTGTGTGATTAAATGGACCCAGCGATAAAATCTAGGCTAGGAATTTTCATACTTAGCTATGCAGCAATGTTAAAATTCCAGAGAGTGCAGTTCCTGTCAATAAAGCTAGCTTTTGGTGGCCCTTTACAGATTTTTGTAGTCATATGATGTTGATCATAGTATTTCAAGGCAGAGTTAGCTGTGTTGGGGTCCAACATTAAACTTTCAGAGGAAAGTTGGGTCTCAGCTGACGAGTATTTCTCATTTGCTTGTCTCTCCTTTGCCACCTGAGCCTGTTTGGAAAGAATTCCTTCAAGGGAGGTAAAGGAAGCAGGTTTGGATAAACCAGCGTGGACTCCCCTTTGGTTTTGGCAGTAGTTGTAGAAAAGCTCTTGGGATTGATGCATAGACAGTTTCCTAGGCGTGATGGACTGAATATCCCAAATTTTGCACTTCCTTGGTGTCGGCAGCCGCTGCTGTGGGTTTTAAACTGCGTAGATTTGATTCCTGCCTCTCCCTTCCTTCCCTCCCTGCTGGTGCTGCGTTTCCTACCCTGCTCCTTGCCCTTCCTGCTCTGCTCCTGTTACTTTGCTTGCACTGGAATTGCTAATCTGCCTTTAAAGGGGATGTGATAAAAGAAACTTGGCTATACAGGGCAAAATGTGTAGGTTTCTGGGTTTCCTTTTAATCCTTTGATGTATTTCAGCTTGCAAAATGCGTAAATTAAACAGATACTCGTCCCAACCCCTCCAAACCTTGTGCCGGGCCCAGGAGCTGGCGCTGCTCCTCGTGGCAGGTTTGCCATCCAGGGTGGTTCCCTCTGATTTCTCATTTACGGCCCCTTGCAAATGCTCTAAAGTCACAGTAAAATAGTGACATTCCTCTGGGTCCTGAAGCTGCTCAGATCTCTGCTGGCCTCTGTCGCGTGTCCCGCCTGCCTGTCCTGTCCCGTTGGATGGACAGGACAGGTTTACACATCACAGTAACTGTTAGCTTCCTCAGCAGGCTTGTTCATTACTTTCTTTTATCACCTCGAGTGTGGTTTCCAGAAGCAAATGTCAATCCTTATTTGCTTTTAAGGGAAAACTGGACCTTTCAGCTTTAGGGTCTAGTTAGCAGCATAAGCAGTCTGCCTTGGTGGCAGTGACTTCTTTAATAATCTCTGTGATTTCTTCTTCCAGTTTGTAATTGCTCTTGCATCTGTCCCCTCTCTAGAGCTGTAGGAAAAATATCGATCCTGTTTCCTCTGATATTCTTCCTATGAAACAATATTCAGGACAGCCTCTCTGTATTGTACATCCTCCCAAAGCCCCTTTGGGAGTTTGTGTGTGTGTGTGTGTGTGTGTGTGTGTGTGTGTGTGTGTGTGTGTGTGTGTGTCTGCAACAACCGCCTGCGTTTGGAGCGCTGTAGCCTCATGTGCTGTGGGATGATGGAATTTAACGAGTTTCACTTATTAACCGCTCCCATGCTTGGGATGTGCATTTCTGTGCCAGTAAAATTAGTTTTGGGGTTTTCATAGTTTAGAATGGAAATCTGTTTTTTTTTTTACATGAACAAATGTTTTAAACCAGTTGCTGATTTACTTTGCATGTCTATGGGAGAGGGCAGAGAGCTCTCATTTATTTCTAAATGTCTGAGGCCTGAAAGCACTTACGGCTGTTTGTCCATAAGTGGCTGATTGAGCTATAGACACCTAATCAATATCATTGTCCTGCACTCACAGTAGGATCCATTAGTGAGTTCCCTTCCACAGTGCTGGTGACTTCCGAGGACTCAGTGAGTCCTAATGGCTCAAGAATCCTCAGCTACCTCACTGCCTGTGAGCTGAAAAACGATGCAGAAATACTGGAGGTTTCAATTGATCTAAGATCATATCTGTTGGTTATATCTTAATGTGAAAAAAAAAAAGCTTTAGCATCTGGAAAATCTTGATCTCTTTTTTTCCTTCTGGAAGTGCTCCCGTGTTTGGTAGTTGCTGGATTCTGGTGCCATCTGTTTATGAGTTTGATTTATTTTTTCCCCTCTGATCTCTTTAGCAGGTGGTGCAATCTCAGAACTGTTATGAAGACGCTCTTCTTTAGCTTCCTGTGCTCTTTCCTGTATTGGCACCGTAAATGTGGAAAATAGATGGAAATGCTCAGTCAGAATGGACTGATTTTAATACAGCAGCCTGATTGTTCATGGATTCAGGGAGTGACTTTTGTCAGAAATGAATTAATTATAGAAGAGGAACCGGCCTTCATTCCTTCCTAACTGCCTCTACATGGAACAGTTTAAGATGCTGACTCTCAGGTTGTGCTATTTGCAAAGAGACTAACGGGACTGCCTTCATGCTGACAAGTTTAACTCTTTCCAAGAGCGAGTGGTGCCCACCCCGCCACTGCAGAGCTTCCCAGCCATTGTCCTTTGAAGTACTTTTTGTTCCGGGATGGAAGACTCCCCAAAGTGTGTGTGTTTTTTATTCCAGATGCTCTACGATTGCCTCTCCCTCCCTTTCTTTGCTTTAACTTTCATTTCAGTGAGTTGTAATTCTGTTCCTTCCATCCCGGCCGCGTGACCGCGTCGGCGTCTCTGCTCGCTGCGATGCCTTCCATGCTGCCAAGCCTAGTGAAATGCTGCGGATTATGGGCCAGGTTTGATTGCATCTCTAGTGCAAAGAGATGCCATTCGAAGAATCAGGACAGCCTCTGAAGTCTGCAAAGAGTGAATCTTCATATTGTCAATATTTTAGACGTGAAGGATGACTCTGCTTGTGGAAAAATGAACAAGAGAAAGTAGCTCTAGATGAAAGACTCTTTAAATTTATATAGACTGTCTTCTAAACAGTGATACGAAAGGCTGTGCTGGCACTTTTCCCTCCTCACAGGCGTTTTTATGCTGTGTCTTTCCTGTTCTGTGCCCTGCTCGAAAGAACTGCGTTCCTTCTTAGCTGATGTCTGCTTGGCAGTCGGAGAAGAACAGAGCCAATAATTCTCCTAATCCCAAGAGCAGTTTTCCAGTTTCCCACCCAAGACTTCAGAAAGATGATGAGAATAACAGCCTGGGTGTCAAACAACACGCACATCACGAGGTTTTACCATGCTCAGCTTTTTCTACGCTTGTGGATCAAGACTAGAAGTGACTGCTAGCAGCCTCTTCCCAACGACGCTTCAGCCTTTTGCTCCTCCGTGCCCTGTCTGACTTTTTCCTTCTGGAAATGGGAATTCTGCATCCCCTACCTGCAGACCCACGTGTCTGTGCTGGACCAGCAGCCTCTTAAGAGAAGGTTTCTATTCCTAATGCCCCTTGCTTTGTAGAGATTTTTCTAGGTCCTATGCAATGACTCCCACTTCTTCCCCAGTCATAATTATACAGATAATCAGATGTATTTAATTTTTCAAAGTACCTTGCAGCAGACACTAGAAGCCAAGAAGGAGCCAAGATATTTATTAATTTGCCGTTGTACATATGCATTAGCTGCATGAGATTTAAACAGGGAATGAAAGGAGACATTTTAAATCAGGATTTTTTTGAGGTATTTTCATTTACGGCTTTGGTACAGCGGCCAGCTTCATTGGATGAAATTATTTCCTCTGGTGTATGGTATCAGTCTTCCGTGTTCTTTTTGCTTCTAGGACAACACAGGTTCTTGTGGAAAACTTGATGTCGAATCCATCCTTTTGTGGTGTGTCTGAGCCCAATCCAAGCTTTCAAGATGCCCGGGTTCAAGATGCAGTGGTTCTTGAGACCCTTTTGCAGCTTACAGCTCGCCACAGGCTCCAGCTTTCCCTTCTGTTAAATGCTCTCTGTACAGTGTATATGTCCTTGGTTTATTTCCTTCCACCTGTTATTTTATTTTTGGATATCTGTAGTTTTGTACCATATTTGTCGGATACCAGCCTGTTGGTAGCGGATAGCAGTGATGGTAGTTCCTGTGGTTGTAAATAAAGAGGTCTGTTTTATTTCCTACAGTCGACGCGTCCGTCGCGACGCCGGCGCTCCTGGATGTTCTGTTGTCTCCGCTGGTCCCACAAGGAGGGTCTTGTGGCCACGTTCTGGTCTGTGACATCAGCGCCGCTTCCCTGGGGAGTCTGGGGGACACGAGGGGCTCCCCTGAGCCCTGCACACGTGGGGACACCCTCCCTCATAGCGTGTTCTCCAGGTGACCTTGGATGTCTAGGTGGTCTCGTGGCTCTTGTGGTCTCGGTAATTTGGGGAATACTTTTGATTTGGGGAGGTGGCTACATGGGACACAAGTGCCTGGATTTGCCTAAGCAGATACGATTGCCCTGTGCTCACAGGGTCCTATTAAAGGTTCCAGTAATAGTTACTCATTGTTAGTTAGGTGGGAAGGTTAAACAGGAACGTTACTTCTTTACAGCAGGAAATGTAAAACAATATGTAAAATCTCAGGAGAAGGGAGAACTTGATTGTTTTAAAATTGTCCAGTCGATCCCAGTCGCTGGTATAGCGTGGATCAAAATATGCTGTTGCCCTGCAATAGGAGCTGGAGTCATGATCTCCACGCTGACTGGCGTGGTAACGTGGCACGTTTTCTTTAGCAGTGTTGCACTCCCAGCCCGTCCTGCTGGAGGGTTTTTCCTAATGGAAGCCTTGGGTCGTGAAGACGATGCTGGTGGAATTTCCCCAAGCCTGACTTTGAGTATTTACACGGAATGATCCGGGTTCATCTGCCTGCTGAATGTGGGCGGCTTTAGAAGGCAGGGTACCTAACAGAGCGCCCTGCTATGAAGACCTTGAAAAACAGCCTCCTCCTCGGGATCTTGCCCTGCATTCTCCATGTGCCTTTGATAGCCCCCTATGAAAACATAACGATCCCGGTGGAGCTGCAGAGCGTGGTGGCCAAGGTGGCCGTGAACGCCACGTCGTGCAGCGTGACCTGCGGCCTGGGCTTCAAGGTGGAGGAGCTGTGCGAGGTGACGCCGGCGGGCGAGAGGAGGAACTGCAGCGTGCGCACGGCCGCCTGCGTGGCCAGCTGGCTGTGCGGCTTGCTGCACGCCTCGGTGCCCGCGGGCAGGGCCTTCCACATCAGCTGCCTGAGCGCCCAGGCCGCGGGCATCCAGAGCCAGGCCTATCTGTACACGTGGAGACTGGCCCCGGGGCTCATCACCACCAACGACGGCCTCTTCCAGCCCTTCCAGAGCACCGAGCCTGTCATCAGGCTGGCGCCCGCGCGCGAGTCGGACGCGGGCACCTACCGCTGCGATGTGCAGGTGGCCAAGACCTTGAAAGTCGTCAAGAGGATCTACTTTGGCGTCAGAGTGATCCAGAGCGACTTAGTGGATCTCAACTTTGAGAAGTCCTTGACTTTGGAGCAGAAAATAGCGGCGAATGAAGAGGAAGGAGGGAAGCACAACGTTACCCACGTAGAAATGCAGCCGCCGCAGCGGAGCTTCTGGCAGAGCAAATTACTGAGTGACCCTTGGATGGGGCTTGCAGCGGGGGTGCTGGGAGGAGGCCTGGTGAGCGCGGTGCTCCACGTGGTGCGCAGGGCCTGGAGAGGAAACGCCGCGGAGAAATGAATCGAGCTTGAACGCCGTTTTCTTAATGTGTTTAACAATAGCAGTATTCATGCAATATTTCATGGCGGTATTGGTATTTTTTTTCTGGCTGGTATAATATGCCATGAGCACCCACCCTGCTCCCAACACACTGAGGCCAAGCCAGGTGAGATACCTGGTAGTTCAGCTTCATCCTTTGCTGCCGTGCAGGAAGCGGGTAATTAAAGTCATTATCGCTGCTGCAATCCTCACGCAGCAAGTAATCAAAGACAGACGTGTGAATAAAACAGAAATAGGTTCGTTCTGACGCAGAATCGTCTGAGAAGGGGCTGGAGCTGCTCTTTCACATGCTGCAAATCGTGTATTTTAGCTGTGTGAATGACTGACCCAGTAGCTAGGTTAGAACTAGATCTGTTGGTTTAAGGGTTGCTCTTCCTTCGGTCCTGTTTTCCTTAAGCACAGGTGGAGGTTTCATGGACGCACGGAGTCTCAGTCCAGTACAGGAGAAAGCTCAAGGGAACAGAAGCCGCCTTCCCGAAACAGCCACAAATCCATCAGAACACAATTTTCTGACACTGCCCTCCCTTGCTCGTTGCTTTTTCTTTTTCACTTTGCATAGGCTGTGTCCTTATACAGTGTGGAGTGAAAACTGAAGCAGGATATGGCGAGCTCTTTTTGCTTGCTGAATATGAAGAAATGGGCGACGAAGCTTTGTAGCTCAGGGATAACCTAAGGAGAAAGGGAGGTGCTGGCAGCAGCTGCCCTTGCTGCCTGCTCGTTTTCCTGGCTGGAATGAGAGCCTTTCCCGTCACGTCTAGCGCAGGCAGCGGGCTGTCCCCCGGGAGGTGACATATGCTTCATTCGGGGGCTAATGGGTAACAGCACCAAGGAGAAGCTGCCCCATCTGGAAGGGGCTCCTTGCGCTTTGTCATGCAAATGTGGAGCGTGTCCTGCAGGAGCTTCACCCTGCAGGAAGGTGACGGGAAAGGTCCCGGCCCATCCATCCTCGCCCCGCTCAGCTGGGGAGGTCAGAGTGGGAGCCAAAAAGGCTCTTCATCTTTGTAGGGAATGAATTTCCAGCTGCTTGTACAAAGCAGTCGTCCCCTCCTCTTTTTGCCGGGGGAAAACTGATGCCTGGAGTGGGAAAGGTTAATATATTTTTTAATGGATATTTTAAGGTGGTGGGTAGTGTTGGACAGCATGGTTCCCAGTATCAGAAAGGATGAATCCAAACCTTCTGCTGACCTGGATCCCATTAGAAACAGCACTCGCATTGTCTATGTGTTTTTAACAGTTTAAAACACCTTTTGGAGCGTTTCCTTCAGTAGGTCTGCAGAAGGGGAAGGAAGAGAGGGTCATTCCTTGGCTGCCATGTCTGCTCACCCCAACACAAGCACCTGATTTATAGAAAAACTTGTCTCTTCCTGTTGGAGCTGCTTGTGCTAAATTGTTGAATTCCTGCCTCCGGTTGTTGTTGTTTTTCTCCTTCACCTGCAGGAGAAGATCCCAGGGACCCGTTTGCAGCCCATGTCTCACTGCAGCCTCCCAATCGTCGCCGCTGCTGCTGCTGCTGGCCCTACGTGTCGGGAAGCCCCTAGTGCCCTCCCTGCTCAAACCAGACAGATTGCAGGGGGGGGAAGTCAATCTGCTAATGGCATTATCATGTGCAAAGAAAAGAGGTAATAACAGAATGGAGGGGCCCCGGCAGCTGTTGCTGTTGCTGTTAGCTAGCAAAGCTTATCCAAACTGAGTAACTAGATGGCTCTAACTGCTGGAATTTGAAAGCAACAGAGGAAAACAAGCCCCATATGCTGCTTGCTGCAGCGAGATGCGCCCGAGCGCTGCCCCCTCTGCTGCTCAGCCTGTTCGTTTGCTCCTTGCTGCCATTTTGGGGGGCAGTTCAGTGACACGCGCAGCGCTCACTGCCTTCATGCTCCCCGCTTCCTCCTCGTGTTCTCTGCCTTCTCCTCCCGCGCTGCTTTGCCTCTCCCTTCAGCTCCTGTATTTGGCGTCTCATCTCCTGCATGTTCCTGAGCCTTGGGATAAAAGAAGTAACTAGAAATGGGATGATTTTCATCCCAGGCCTTTGCTTTTCTTACAGCACTTTTCCTAGGTGGATATTTCTGAGCTTTTTACAAAAGAATGGGAAAATCGATTGAAAAATTGTGTGAAAATGTTAGAAAAAGAGCAAAATTCAGCAGTCAGTCTCCCCTTGTTCCACAATGCATTTTTTTTCCCCAGGAAATTGCAGCTTTTGGGTAGCAACTTTTGCCCCAAAATACTTAATAAAAATGTGCATTTTTGTACATGTCGGGTGATACCAGCGTAGGCCTGGAACACATGTGTAAAGCAGTAGTGATGCTAAATATTATTTTGGGCCATGTGTCATCCTAGGTCAAGTACAGAAAACGGAATTTGCTGTTGTAGCACTAATCCTAAGCAGCAGTGTTGTAATTAACTCTAAATTAGAATGTGCTGAATCAAGTGTAGGCTGGTAGGAGCTCGTTTTGTGCTTAGTTCAGATAATTGTTGGTCTGTTTCTTGGGCCAAACTTTTTCCAGAATTTTGTGAGATATGACCGGGAAGAGGCAGAGTCATGTGGGTTGTAACGGGAAGGAAGCCTGGCGCCTGCTTGGGACGTGTGCGGGATTCGCTGCTCGCCGCGCGGTCGCTTCTGTCCCCGCCGTCCCCACGCCCGGCCCTGGGTCTGTCTCCACGTGGATTCCCTGCGAGCAGGGCCCTGCTGCCTTCACCGCCCTGCTTAGCCCGCCCCGTTCTCCTCCCACTTCTTTTCAGTGTATTTTCTCTCCATTCAGCTCTCTCATTCCGTCAATTTATGGAATTCCAGCAGTTTATCGCAGCCAGCAAAGCGTGTAGGCCCACTGCAAAGCCCGCAGTTTGATTTTTCTTGGTTTCATTATGTCTGAATTGTTTAGGTATTTGTAACACGCATCTTAAGCAGTATTTTGAAACGGACCAGATGGTCTCCGGGGGTCCCTCCCAAGCCCAGGCACCCTGTGACCCTGTGCACTCCTTGCTGTCCTTCGCCTCCTTCCAGGTTTCTTCCTTGACGAGGGTTTTGTCTTTGGCTTCAGCGAGGGGCAATAAACCAACAAATCTTGACCAGCCCCTGGGCACTAATAAAGGGCCACGGCCTTTTTAGGCTGATCTCAAATATTTACAAATATCACACACTGAATTCTTTTGAAAATCTGGCTTTAGTCCTCCCAGATTCACCCTTCGGACCCACGGCCCGTGCAAGGAAACCTGGGCTTGGGAAACACGGAGAATCCTCATCTGTCCTTCCATCCATGAGAGTCCTCGTGTGGAAACACGGAGAATCCTCATCCGTCCTTCCATCCGTGCGAGTCCTCGCGTGCTCGTCACGCTCGGCCTGTCCTAGCGCTTTTCCTTGGCAAAGCCGGCACGGATGCACATGAATGATTCATGTGGCCCTTCCTGCCGTGGCCTCCCGGTGCGCCCGGGCCTGCTGGCCTTCCCGGCAGCAGCGGTTATCCCGGTTGGAAGCGGCGCCTCCATCTGCCTCCAGCGCCCCGTGGCGCTGCCAGACGAGGCCGGTTTGTGAGGAAGCAGCAGGGCCCGGCAGGGGGACCCAGCTGAGGCCTGGCCCTTCCTGCTGCTTCCCCTAACGAGGCGTCCTGGGCCCTGTGCAGCCATCGCGGCGCGAACCCCGCGCTAACGAGCGGCCTGCAGGAGCAAGGCTGAGCCCAGAGCCCGGCCCAGCGAGGGGCAGGGGGCCTGAACCCCCGGCTCCCTTTGCAGCGAGTGCCCGGAGCTAGAATGTCCATATTCTGAAGAGGTTTGGGGTTTTCTGCTGCTTTTTGAGTGAAAAATGGCCCCTTGGCCTTTCTTGAGGCGAGACTCCGTGCGGCACGTCTGGGGGTTGACGTGCTGGCTTTCCTGTGCGCTGATTCCTTCTTTTGAGCTGATTTATGGAATTACAGCCTGTGCAGGGAAGGATTTCCGTGAAGGGGGCGATTTCCTCCAACCTAAGCCGGCCTCTGGGAGCTCTAGGGGCTAATCCAGCTTTTCCGAAACACTTCCAAGGTTCAGGTGATGGAGCTCCTCGGCAAGCTGGCCCCGTCAGCTTTACCAAGGCAATTACCCTTTCTGCTAAAAAGCTGCGTGAAATTTCCAACCTGAGTTTCCTGGCATTAGTTTCTAGGCATTGGGATGCTGGGCAGGCAGGTCACACTAAGTGAATGTACCTAATTAGCCCCTAAAACCAGCAATTCCTCGCACCGAGGAGAGTCTCGCCTCTTTTTGGTAACTGTTGCTGTCCCCTAGGATGGAATTAGGCCCTGCCCTCTCTTAATTGAATTACCTTTTGCCAAGGAGTTCGGCTCCACGTGGATGGGTCTCAGCAAGGACATGTTTGCACTTAAAAACCGGGAGGGAAAATGTGACCCTGGGCCAGGGAGGTTCCAACACAAGTACCACGGACTCCGCTAGTTGTCTAAAGTCTCAGAGGATCTTTATTTATGAACTGCGTGCTACCATAGCCAAGAAATAACTGGAATTGTAGGAAATACAGCATGTTTACAATGTTTTCTGTTGTTTTTCTT